>RXPK01000058.1:0-16493 GCA_004143645.1 Protaetia brevitarsis | reverse complement strand
GCTTTTGTAATGAGGACAAAGATGCAGATAATTCTGTATAAAGAGAGGTAACTAACTGCGGGAAGATGAACGACAAGAGAGCGTTGAAGAGTCCGTCGGTCGATCAGGCTGGAAGGAGAGATATCCCGAGCACACACAGCCTCTGTCAAACATCCATCCAATTAGCCGAGTCTGGATTTATTATCCGTGCATGTTAAAATAGACTCAGCTGTTTACTTTATTAGCGGTGTTTATTATATAAGTTGCTCTCTCAGAAATAATTGCGATCTGCTGAGCCAATTAAGAGGTCGGAACGGGATTTCATTAGGGAGAATATAAATATAACGATATGTGCGCCCGGAGCAGACGACCGACGACGCCAGAAGGGGTCCCCGAATCGAACGGGATATTAATTTTAATTATTATAATGATGTAGTTAATGGTAATAATAATATTTAAGGGTCCGTTACGTATCGTCACTATCTGCTGATATGAAATATCCGTCTCCTTGAGGTTCTTCACGTAATTGGCGGAGACCGTACTTATTAAGAGACGTAATGCTGGAATGCATATTCAAAAGAGGGTACCCGTTGATGCTTATTAAATCGAGGAGGACATTCAATATGTCATTTGTCGTCCTCTCCAATTATGTGTCATTATAAATTATATCGCGCAAGGATTTTTCGCTGTATATACATTGCGAGAGGGAAAAAATATACTTATGTACTCTATATGCAAGAGATTCACATAGTCGTTCGCTTATATATCTCTATAACGAGCTGTTCAAGGGGAAATGGTAACGTTCCCTAAGAGATCTAATAACGATGTTTCCTTGGCGCTAAAAAGAGGTTTATTGTATGCAAAATTTTTAATATGTAGCGCACATAATGAATCGTTAATATAATATGTGAAGTGGATCGTATTAACAATTGTACTTCCTCCATTTATCATGGTTTTGCAACAATATTCTTCATTGTTAACTCTAATGCAATGTAATAATTGGCATTATTTTTCAGACAGTATCATCGTTGCTTTATTCGATTTACTCACAAGGGAACACCAGCAACTGTCAAATTCCGATCGAGTTCGGCACCATTCAGTGAGCCCCCTACATTATAACAAATCTTATTGAGAACTCACCCTGTATATAACCCAATAGTAAGCAACTGCTTTAGGTATACGCATCGCGTAGATCTCTGAAGTAAATGAGGAGGTTTGAGTGTATGTTTGTTGAGACCGAGGACAATATGTAAATTTTAAGGGATGTCGCAGATGTCGGCTGATAATTACAGTAATACATCAGACGCATGCATTTCCTAACATTAATCAATATTTTTTTAAGGAGTTTGAACGTAGTGGGAGAAAAAATAAATGCGATTTTTATAAATTAGAGGGTTTCTTTATTATTCGTTTCAGTAGCGGAAAAACTTTTCTTAGAGGTGTCGAATATGATTGTCGATATAATTGTTACTGCAGCGTCTTCATACCAATATACTTCCTAAAATTAGCACAAATCTTTATTGCAAAATTTTAATCTACATTTTTTTAAAGAAATTTGGAGTTGTGGCATGGTTTTTAAAAGTTTGGGGATTTGTTTGTATTATAATGTGAGGGCAATTGTGTTGAATGCCGGAATCACTATCTGCTCAAGGAAACTTTAGAATTTGCACCAAAACACAGGTTGCAATATTGTAATGAGGATTTCTTTTGGAAAAAAAAAAAATGCCGGCTTCCGTAAGACTACGCTACTCATCTGATATCGGTTATAAAACTTAATGTTAAAACTTAAGGTTTGTGTGCTTATCACTTTATACTTATGGTACTCTTAGGCCATTCATCCACCGAGAAAACCAAAATAAGGCAACCGATCGCTTACGACCAAGCAACCAATCTCACAAGCGACCGTTACATTTAAATCTGTATGTGGACGAGCAAATACAGTTTCAAATGTAACAGTCGCTTGTGAGATTGGTTGCTTGATCGTAAGCGATCGGTTGCCTTATTTTGGTTTTCTCGGTGGACTTTTACTGCTTTTGTACAGTTTTTGTTGTCGTATATGTTATCCATTCTAGCAGTTCTTGTTATTCTTACTTATTTCTTTCATATGAGACACATAGTGTGACTTTCGTTGTTTCATCGTTCCTCGATAATTGCTTAAAGAAAGAAACGTCTTACAATGAATTATTGTTATATCATTTCTCTGGGAGAAATGAGATTGGCAAGCTCGTAATTAGAAAACTATTACTTTTATGAAGACGGAAACACTTAAAAATCATTAATGCAGTTCTGTATTCGTATTTCTGTTCTAATTTCGTTTAAGTTAAAATACGCATATAAAGGAGCATTATTCATTTCTAGTGAGTTTTTTCCGTCTCCGCAAAAGAAGCTGCTTTGAAATTGCGTACTTCTCAGCCGCAATAATGATTATGTAACACCTAGATCCTGTATATACTTGACTTTAAACTTGGCGCCCACCATTCAAAGTGGCGCTGGCCCTGTCTGGATTTTCAGCAACTGCGTGCTCTAAAATTGGCACACACTTAGAGAATTAACCCATTAGTGCCCAGATTTTTTTTTTATATTATTTATGTGAAACACATGGTACTCACTGGCACCATATGATATATGATGTCGGTGAGCTTCCAATGGGTTATTAAGATGTAGTTACCGAGCTCATTTAGTTACATTTTGTACATTTATCAAAAACTTCATAAGGAAAGCTTCACTTATACAGATAAGTATATGGGTCATTCTATATCAATCGGGACACCTAAAATTTTGATGTTTGGATTCTTTTTATATTTCAATTGAAGTCATTGCCCAAAATTAAAGCACCCGTATTTTTTTCCTATAGCTGTGTAGTATCTATTTACAAAAATATTCCAGAACGAATTGTGCAAAATCAGTAAAATAATTGCAGAAGTCATGTTGTTTGGTTATGCATAAATTAAAAGAGTAAAACAAAATACATATAAATGATGGTTTATTTTAAAGTCCAAATTATACATTTTCATTTAATAGTGCCTAAATTAGATTGTAATTTATTATGACCCCCAATTTCTCCTGTTAAATAAAATAAAATATTTTTTCAAAAAATTAATTTTGCGGTAAATATAAAGTAAAAAGATATTATTTTATTTAACAGGAGAAATTGGGGGTCATAATAAATTACAATCTAATTTAGGCACTATTAAATGTGAATGTATAATTTGAACTTTAAAATAAACCATGATTTATATGTATGTTGTTTTACTCTTTTAATTTATGCATAACCAAACAACATGACTTCTGCGATTATTTCATTGATTTTGCACAATTTGTTCGCGAATATCTTCGTAAGTAGATACTGTGGAGCTTTAGGAAAAATATACGGGCCTTCTAATTTTGAGTAAACACTTCAAATTTAAAATATAAAAAGAATCTAAAACATCAATTTTATTAGGTGTCCCCGGTTTTATGGAATGACCCATAGTATACAATACTGTTGTATTTAAGGCTAAAAAGCAGGTAAAACTACTAAGTGAACCAATTATATTTCTGTAAAATACAGTCTATTTTGTAGTGATTCACCGAGAAGAAAGATTCTTAATCAAAGAAATATGTCGTTGTTGCTATTTAGAAAGACATTTCTTTGACTTGACTGCATTATTTATATTTAAAAGTAACATTAACTTTGCTCAAAAGAACCACAAACCAATCACAAACTAGTCATATTTGTTAGACCGTTTCAGTCAGGTAAAGAATTATATCTAGGCAACTGTGATTATTTTGCAAGTTGTACGTAGTAACAAGTTGAAAACCGTCAGTGACTCTTTCTATAAACAAGTCTATTTTTTCAATAAAATAAACATGTTTTCACTGAAAGGATCGCGTCCTTTAAATAGCAACAAAGAAGTGCTCCTTTGCTTTAAAGAATCTTTTTCCTCGATATAGGCATTGACTACGTTAAACTTCTAGCGCGTCCATTTAATTGTGGTCGTTCTAAAGATTTATACTGTAGGTGCTTACATTACATACTTACAGATCGCTTTGCAAAAGTTACCTATCACAGTTTTCAAAAAGTAATTAATACACAGGGCACCTATTTGAAAGAAAAAGAACCATATTTTTATGTTCTGCTAGCAACAGCTATGGTGGTGCAATCTACACAAATATATGCCATCAATTCCTGTTATTGGTAATTCTTCCAATGAAATACCGAAATTGGGTTATTTAAATGTTCGCTCTATACATTCTAATTATCATCGAGTTGGGCTACAATTGATAAAAACAATATATGCAAATGCACCCTGTTACAATAAAATATTAACATAACCCCTCATTTCATGTTTTGTTTTAGTCTATACCCTGCATGTATATAATTCCTAATGACTCATCGACATTAATTTTCCCTTACATTTGGAATCTCAGCATCATAAATGGCATAGCGTAATTGCGGCTCTTCGGTTCTGCACTTAACATTAACGGAGTTATTAAGGATCAGTGCGGAGCGTATAGCCGTCATCAAGTGCAATATCCAAAGTTAGGTAAATCGAATACACAACCAGGGGTTGAGTCGTCTGAAAACAAAATAGAATAATCAAAAAAAGATATGTGTTTCAAAACATAGTTTTTTTTCCATATTGTTGTTTTACTTATACAACACAGTTTTTGAATAGAATGTGCCATGCTCGTATTAACACTTCGCTTTAATCTTACACATAAAAGCATTAAAAATCAATTTGAATGAATATGATAAAATTGTGACAGAGAAGCCATCGGAAACTAACTGGAAGAAATTAAATGTCTATGCTAAAATACATACTAATTTAATTAATCGTAATTGCATACTCTGCAATCGCAGTTTATTAATTTTTATTTAATTAAATCTTGCTAACGTTGCTTCCGTTAACGTTAAAAAAATGCGTTAGTCTGACAACATGGTAGGCATAAATTATATTCGCCGGCAATCTTCGACATCCGTAACGATTTACACATTGTCGTTGGCTGAAGTCAATAAATACGCCCCTCAAATTTTTCACTTCTTCCTCTAAATTAAAAATTGGCGAGCAAATATCAAGTGCTTATATCATATCCTATGTACCATGGCGAGATTCTAAAATGTTCTACTTAATGGACGCTTTCTCTCTTGCATAGACCAGGGATTTTTTTCAGGTAGTTTCTATCCACGTTTATTATTGAAATTTTTTGCATAATAAAAGTTTGTATAGTATTCAGAGAGAGGTGAAGAAAGATCATTTCGCTTTCTTAATTTTACCCTAATGTGTGCTTCTTAACGTGTGAAGAAAAAGAGTAGAGAAGCTAAATAAGCGATGTTCAAAAGTCAAAAAGTGTGTATAGAATAATAGGAAAAGATAAGTCTAAATCGTTCAAAAATTCAAAAAAATGTTAATGTGGTCTAAGCAAAAAGAATTCACCATGAAATATAAATAAACCGACATGACTTAATAAAAAAATATTTGGTTTTAATATTTATTTAATAGAATTATTTATATTATATTTTTTATCAAAGTAGATTTGTTTTAGCTATTTCACTCTACCACAGTTAACGATATCTGTTGCTAATCATAACTCATTTTTTTAAGTTAATTTAATCTCCTACCACATATTATGCCATACTCCCCATAATATATATAATATTTTTGATCAAATCTACATTAATCTAAAAAAAGAAACTTGTAAATGTTGGTGCAAACCTGAGTTTGATATAGAAAACTTCTTATATTAACAGTTTGGGGAAAAGTTCTCATCATTATATAAGAGCCCCTTCTAGTGCACTTCACTCCATAATGAAGGTTGTCATAAAGAAAGCTTTCACATTGCTTCAGGAATACGTGTAGAACATGTGTGAAAACAATTATATTTATTTTATCAATAAGGTATTTGCCCAAAACTTGAACCTATATAAAAAGCCAACCGCAATAGAGCTGCTTGCTCCTGCCTTTCCCAAAATATATCCATTCAATGGTGAAGCAACTTGAGCCTTGTTTCATTCGTTATGTAGTTGAACTGCATATTTACTCATACTTATAGGCGAATGAAGCTTGGTTCATCGCAGAACACTAATATCTAACACTATAAAAGGATAAACCTTTTATATTCCTTAACAAATTCTGTTGTTCTAGTAGACAGTAGATGCACAAAAGATGCTGTTAATTTAACAACTACTCGAAGTTGCTACTGGGAAACTTTATACTTTTGTTAAAAGTTAATGAATACTTTTTTAGCTGCTTTTCAAAATAAACTGTCTTCTGTTCTCTTCCGTTTTAGTCAAAAGTAACCAATCAAAATTGTTAAGATGCAACATCTAAACAGCACATAAAGACGCAACAGTTCTTGTTACTCCAGATTTTGAAAATTTAACAATTTTTTAAGTCTATAGACACAGGATTTGTAAATGCAAGAGCATTTTTTTGGTTGCTCACGCACATTACACTAGCTGACACGAAACGACTTAACTACCTAAAATTTTACTGTTTTGCATTGTTTTGAACGTGTGTTTTAACATGTATCACGTCACATTTACAAAATAATGTTTTTATCTGTTCTCCTTAACTGTGAGAGTAACGTAAAATTTAAATTTAAAAAAGGATTGTACAACCTCGACCATACTCACAGCTGTTCCGTGAAAGGCAACGAAAACTACAAATGATAGGGCATAATAATTCTAATAAATTAGTTATCGCGGAATATACAAAAATGGAAACTTCAGAAATGGATGTGTGCAGATATAAAGGTTGTAGGCGGCAGAGTGATTCATTTATTATTTAGTTGGTGATGCGATTTGGCAAAAACGAAAAAAAAAAAAAAACCAAAGACATTGAATTGTCACTTAGTTAAGAGAGTGTGAAACAGTATTCCATAAGTTGGGTTAAGTGTGATTTTCAAGAATGGAAGATCGTGCAAGAGGCCATAAAAATTCTCCGACCAGCTAAGAAGCCTTGGAATGAATTAATTCCAAAGATGTTATGAACTATATTTTGGCTTCAAAATCAGACACCAAGACAAAACATGAGTTCCACATACATCACATGCATTTTGTGTTAAAATTTAGATAGCAGGTGAAGATCTCTCTGAAAGCAGGAAAACTATGAAAATTCTAAAACAAAAATAAACTCTAATAACAACACGCAATCAATAAGATCTCAAAAGAATATCCTCTATGCCATATTAAATTTTGATTCTACAATTCTGAATACTATTTATTAACTAAGAATTTTAACTTAAGCATTAGAAAAAAGGAAATTGTTTGAGATAAACCCTGGGATCTGCGATTTGCTTAAGACACTCCCTTTTGTTGTACATATTTATAGATACATAGCCGAAGACATTTCTTAACAAAACTAACCTAAGAAGAATGTTTGAGAAAACTTAGAACAAATTAATGAACGACTTTTTATATTGCGTGAGTGACAGGAAAGAGATGAAGAGGTTATTGTTTAGAGATGACACTATAGGCCATAATCATGATAAATTAGTAAACTCGATCGTGAATTAGGAATAGAAATTAATTGTTACTATTCTATTTTAAAAAGCAAGATTACCTGATTAATTCCCAAAAGTAGGTTGATAATAGAGGTAAGTCTGTTGAAAACAGCAATGAAAGTATGTTCCAACAAAAATGAGAAAACGTAGAATCAAGTATTTGTGTGGGTTGTTATGAATATATAAAAAAAAAAAAGTTGTTGGTTGTTGTTGTGTAATAAAAAGTAATATAAAAATATACGTCAAGTTTGCAGTAATCTGTGTTTTACCTTTTTCCTAAAAGAATAAAAGAAGTAGTACTTTTAATCTACCGCTAAGTCTAAACAGGTTATGGGCCCAGGTAGCATTGTACTGCTAAAGTTTAGAATAAAGTGGAACCCAAGTGTGTAAGTAGAATAAGAAATGGCGGATGGCAAATAAGGTGTCAATTGCAAAACTAATAATGACAACTACTTCACATGGAAGTACAAAATGGAGTTATTGCTTAATAAAGGAAAATTTATGGGAAGTATTAAGTAAAGAAAAACCAGAGAAACGTCAGATTGCATGCTAACAAAGATGCGGTGCTACAGTGGAAAAAAGGGATGATCAAGCAAGAGCTGGATTGGGCTGTCAGTAGAAGATAGTCAATTATGTCACACATTCGAAACTCAACTACAGCTAAAGATACGTGGACAGCATTAAGAATTATCACGAAAAAGGTACGCTTAGTAATAAGTTAGTTAATGAGGCGTATTTGTAGTTCTAAAGATGGAAGAAAATGACAACATGGAGCACATATTGCTGAATGACAAAATTATTCAAAAAATTAACTGACTTAGGTAAAAGCAGTTATCGGAAGCTGGAAGTTGCAATGGTAACTCAGTAGTTTACCACGAAGCTACGACACTCTAGTAACAGCATTGGAACAAGGCAAGAAACAGATTTGACATTATCGTTAGTCAGTCAAGTTAATCAGTGAATATCAACGTCGCAGGAAAGTAAGTCTTGGAACGGCAATAATAAAGAACTAGCTTAAAATTACAGAACAAAAATGTTACTTGTTTCTTTTGTAAGAAGGCAAATCACATGAAAAGGATTGTAGGAAGTATAAATCCTGGAAAGATAAGAAGAACAAGGAGGAACATCATTCTTCAAGTGAAAATGTAAAGAAAATAGAACAAACAGAAGATTTTTTTCTTCAAAGTTGCATCGAATAATATAGATGACTGGATTGTGGATTCAGGAGCTACAAGTCATGTCACATGTAATAGGAGCTTGTTTCAAACTTTTGAAAATATGAGTGCCAATTTAAATATGGCTAATGGTAAAAAAGTGTAAGTTAAAGGAGGAGGTCCATGTAAAATTGGAGTTATGAATTTTTACGGTAAAGCATCAAGAGTAACGTTAACAGATCTTTTATATGCACCCCAAATTGAAGGAAATTTAGTTTTCAATAAAGAAATAGTGAATAAAGGCTTTTCTGTATATTTTAAAATGGTATGTGTGAAATCATGCAGGGTGATCAGCAGATAGCAGTCGCAAATGCGGAAGCAAATTATATACAAGTTATGTCAAGCACAAAAGGTGTATACTATAAAAAAAAAACACAAGAAGAATTGTATTCATTATTGGCATCGAATTTTTGGACATCGTGATCCAGAAGCATCAAGATAATGTGTCGAACAATATGATTGATGACATGAAAGTCGTTAACTGTGGTATTAAGACCCAATGTGAAGTATGTCTTCAGGGAAAAGCAACGAAATTGTCATTTCCTAAACAATCATTACGGAAATCGGAATCAATTCTCGATCTTGTTCACAGTGATGTTTGTGGGCCAATGCAAACAGAATCACTAGTGGTAAGCGTTTATTTATTAACCCTAATTGATGATTTTTCTAGATACTCAGTCATTTACTTGTTAAATAAAAATCTGAGGTGGAAAGGTAAAATTAAGGAATATGTTGAAATGGGTAAAAACTAAATTTTTAAGGAAGCCGAAAGCCATCAGATCAGATCGAGGAGGAGAATATATTGGAAATAGTTTAGTAAATTACTTGAAGAATGAAGGTATCAAATACAATATACAGCACCTTATACACCTCAGCAAAATGGAGTAGCAGAGAGGAAAAACGCACCTTAATTGAAATGACGCGGTGCATGTTATTGGATGCTAATTTATCTTATATTTTTTGGGCAGAAGCAGTAAATACTGCAAAATTACTTACAAAATTGCTCTATTTCAAAGGCAGTTGATAGAACACCATACGAGAAATGGAATAATAAGAAGCCCAGTGTGCAACACTTAAGATTATTTGGTTCTAAATGTTACGTTCACGTACCCCAACAGAACGACAAAAATGATAACACTGCAACGTCGATGGTATTCGTTGGTTATGATAATCAATCAAAGGCGTTCCGTTGTTATGATCCAGTTACAAAGAGGTTAGTATTAGTCGTGATGTACGTTTTATAGATAGTGTTGACAATATATCCACAGAAATAAGTGGAAATCATTAGCTCCAAAGCAATCAGAAAATAAAGAAGTTCATGTTTCAAATAATATTGAAGTTAAATTTAGTAATATGTTATCCGATGTTCATAATAATGAAGAGTCAGAATATGAAAAGCTCAAGCGCAAGTAACAGAGTATCGCAACGTGCGAATAAGGTGTACCTCACGTAGACTAATCGAGGAAATTAACGCTATAGGGAATCAAGAAAGTGAGCTGCACAGTTTGGCGGAAGTATTATTAAGTGAACATAAGACAGAATGCTCAGATTGCTCAGCTTTGAAGAAGCAATCATTTTTAAATGATTACGTGATGGCAGTAGAAAACTTTATTAATGAAGGTAAAGTGCCTGAGTCATTCGAAGAAGCAATTAAACATGAAGACAGCGCTGAGTGGAAACAAGCAATGGACAAGGAAATAGGTTCATTGAAGGAGAATAACACTTGGGAACTTGTAGAACTACCAAAAGGTATGAAGGCGATACCATGTAAATGGGTTTATCGACTGAAAACTAATGCAGACGGCAGTATAAACAAATATAAGGCTCGTCTTGTAGCTAAGGGTTTCAGTCAACGTGAGGGTATTGATTACAGTCAAACATTCAGTCCAGTAGCAAAGATGACAACTATTCGATCTGTTTTAAGTGTTGCTGCAAATAAGGGGTTGATTTCTTGCACAGTTTGATGTATCAACGGCCTTCCTGTACGCAGAACTTGAGGAGACAAAACTAGCAAGGTATGCAAGTTAAAAAGGAATTTGTATGGGTTAGAACAAGCTCCAAAATGCTGGAACAAGCGCTTCGGGAATTTTCTACTCTATCTTGGTTTTAAAGTGAGTCATGCTGATCCATGTCTCTATGTTCGATATCGAAATGCCAACCAATGTTGGTGGCTTTGTATGTGGAGATGGATTGGTTGGGCTTAAGATCGACTGATTGGAGATTTTCTTGAGAAATTGAAAGAAGAATTCAGTTCAATGTCAGTAGCTGCCTTATTTTCTTAGGCTTACAAATTGATAGAGATGAAGATGGCGATATCAAATTCATCAAGAAGCATACGCGAGGAGTATTTTTGAGCGTTTTAATTTTTCAGAATGCAAAGCTGTGTCTACTCCAATGTTGAGATATAGTAGGTTCAACAATCAGGGAAAGAAGACATTAATGCAGAAGTTTCCATAAGAGAAGGCTGTTGGAGCGCTAATGTATCTGATGCTTGGAACGAGACCGGATTCTGGCGTTTAGATTAAGTTTCTGTCCCGAAACGCTTGTGAAATCCACTGCTGAGGATATTAACCAGATTGAAAAGTTTTGAGATACGTGCAGGTTCAACTTAATTATGGAATTCACGTACAATCGAAAACAAAGGGCATAGTTTTGGAGTGCTACAGCGATGCAGTTTTTGGAGGGTGTAACAAGACAGGTCGTCGAGTCTGGGGTTGTCATCAATTACGCTGGAGGAATTATTTTCTTGTTGAGGCAGCGACAACCTTTTAGTGGCACTTCCACTCAGAGGCTGAGAAATAGTGCTAACGAGGCTGTGAAGGAAGTTATTTGGGTTAACAAGACTTTTTAATGAATCACAAGGCTACAGGAATATCCCTATTCTACAAATCGATAATGCGCAGCAGTAGTGAATTTAGCAGCAGATCCTGAGTTCCATCGTCGGACTAAACATATTGCCATAAAGTAATTTTTTCATTCGTGAAAATACGCTGAAGGAAGCCTAGGTGTTGAGTAGGTTTCAACAAATCATCAAGTTGCAGACATCATGACCAACCTTTACCAGGACTCGTTTGAAGATTTGTGTGAGAAAATGGGATTACTCTAATCAGTTTTTTTACATTATTCATTTTATTGTACAAGGGAAAGTGTTTGAATACAGCAATGAAGTTGTTCCAACAAAATGAAGATGTAGAATTAAGTATTTGTGTGGTTGTTATGATATATAAAAAAAAAAAACGGTTGTTGTTGTTGTTGTGTATCAAAAGGTAATATAAAAATTATACTTCAAGTTTGCGTAACTTGTTTTACCTGTTTTTCCTAAAAGAATAAAAGAAGTAGTACTTTAATCTACCGCTAAGTCTAACAAATTCACCATTAACATTATTAAAGAGGTTGCATGAAGAATAGCATCGCACTTAAAATTTATCTTTAAGTCATGATTATGGTAATCTGAACTATTAAAGTGCCTTGAGCATATTCGATTTTTTTTCTGCCTCTGCGGTATCATATAAATCCTCCCAAGTTTGCAGCGTTGGTTGATGTATTAGGAACCTACGAAAACGAATTAATTCTTTAAGCCTGTCAATACTTAGACATCCAGGAAATTTGCAATTTATGTGAATCTTAGATATATCTAGAATTACACAACGAAAATTTTGTAATAAATTAATTTAAAAATTAAAATTTATTCCTTACGTATTGAAAGGCACAGAGGACGGCGTTTTCACATTATTGACCTAAATAAATTCCTACCTGCATTATATTTCGAATTACAAGTGTTTAAGGTCAAAGGTTAGACAGACATTGCTTGCTTGGTTTATGGAATAATAATTGTCAACATTCATTCAACGAACTGAAGTTGAATTTCTTTCGTATCAATAGTTGGTAATCATGAAATTGGGCGGCTGCCTCGTGGCTATGTTCGTTTGTTTCCAATAACACGTATAATTTTTTCATGCCCATGAAGCATCCACACTCCTTAGAAGGAGCATTTTAGAATCACTCGTAAGTATAGATATGTTATAACATCGTTTACAGGACGAACTGTTTATTTTGTTTTCATATCAAAATAAACCTATAGTGTTGCTAACTAGTGATCAATTACTATTGTCAATATTATCATCAATATCATATCAATATTGTCGCAATAGATAACCAATTTGGTAATTATGATTGAAACTAATTAGGCAAGTTATTCGGCTATTGCGATGGTTTCGTTAACATTTTTTTGTTAGTTTTAAGTGTAGTTTATTTTTTTTAAGGAACAAATCAAAATACGATTCGTTCGTAAGTGACAAATATTTTTAGTTCTTAGTATTTTATAATTCATTCACGAGGGAGATTTACATTTTACCGAGATACAAAAAATCGGTTATCAATTAAAATTATAATTGACTAATGAACCCATCTTATTTATATCCCTCTTCTTACATTGTTGGAGTGCCTGAGATATTCATATTTTGTATGCCTATCTTTCCGTATAAATGATTTCATAATTTTAACGTTTTATTTGGCGCAGGTATGTGTGTTTATACGCTACAGACTTCGCGCATAGTTTAGTAACGTCATCTGCTGTTATGGATTTATGGGTTATAAATTGGTTCATATCTTAGTTATTGTATCTCCTTATATGGTGGATGTAGGAGGCTTGAAACGACGATATAAAAGAAAAAACTTCAATTTAAGCGTTTGCACTACATCTCATATATAGATATGATTTATGTACAATCAGTGCCCTGGGGATTTCCAATAGTCTCAATGTGGGAACCTCCTGTCAGAAATTCAGAAAAAAAAGGTTGAAGAAGCTTTGTTATTGTTTTTAAACAAAAAAAAAACATTTTGTTTTTTCTTAAACCATTTTGCATTCATACAAAATTAAGCTATTGAATGTTTACCAGATTCCAGGTTCGAATCTCCGTCGAGTCCGTTAGAATAATCGAAATTTTGTATTATGTAGTCGTAGTACTGATAGACAAACGCTTCAGTTAATTCAAGAATGGAGATTAGATAAAAGCGCCTTCAAATCTCATATGGAGAACTACGGAATAATATATGCGGAATTCGTGCGAAAATTTGAGTTTTGGGTAAATTTGTATTTTCCTGTAAGTAATACCTAATCAAATCTACGATGCAGATCGTGGTTTTTACAAATAAAATTACATCCATCCTCACATTTGTTCTTCGTCATCCTCTACAGCGTCCAACCAACTCACCTCATAAGGATTCTGTTGTAATTCTCGAAATCCGCAGTTCCTATATGCGGACCGTAATTAATATCTTGATTGCTTTCGTATCCTCTCTCCGCCCTGTTCGCGTTTTTTCGATGGAATTTTCGCGAAAATGAAGCAGAACCGAGGTACCTCATCGCCGTAGTCACGTACCGAAAAGATATACACTGTTAACATCGGCGTTTAGCAGTAAACAACTAAAGGAGACAGTACGCGGGGAATTCCAAGTAGGTAGATAAATAAGTAATCGAAAGTCACGTTTATACCCGACACCTACAGCTTGATTATTTATTTATTTGTTGGTGTGAACAGAATATGGTTATACGAGACTCGTTACCGATTCCATTGTGTGGTGTTATAACTCAACTGGAATCTATTTCTTTTTCTTAAATCTTAACATCCCAAAAATTGTCTGCAGTTGTATTTTTCCTAACCAATAATGTTGAAAATTTCTGAGAGAATTAATCCTGGTGTTCCTTGACAGTTCTAGGATACTTCATGCTAACATCTTTCGATTCCTTTAGAATTGTTTTACTGCCTTTTTATAAGTTTAGGTCTGAGGTCTTCTTGGACCATCCATTCTGCAAATAACTCTTCTCTTCCATCTTCAGTTTTAAAACACCACATATAGGACTTGAGATCCCCACCTATTATAATTTGTTTCTTATGTTGTTTCATATCTACTCTTAGTGATTGTAAAAAGTCTTCAAATATCGTTATATCTATGTTAGGCGACATATAGCAACCATATATCACTACTGCGTTGGTGTCTATCCACACATAACCATTTCCTTCTCCTTTATTGCACACTTTAAGACTTTTGCTGCGTAGTAATATTAAACGATTGATATCAAGCATTGGTGATTACCAAAAAAACATCAAAAGAAAATGCCTAAATAGTTAACCGTAAGATCGCCACCATGGCAAGGGATCATGGTTCTTCGTAGAGCAATCAACCTACAAGCAGAAAAGGGAATTGGAATGTGAGTTTCTGCCTACCAAGCGTGTGTTGCATTCCTCCAAGAGGAAATTCACTTCATCAGTATTTTTCTCGATTTCTCCCAAAGAGCTTGGATGCGCGCGTTTTAGGAGCACGTTAAACTCTCACTCAGTCAGCGACCGCGGCGTAAATTGGTAATTCAATCACTTCAGCACACTTTTCATTAAGATATGTTATCTGTTCTTGCAATAAATTGCAAACCATTGAACTAACGAAGAAGATATCATTTAATGCTTTACTACGTTCATATAGTGAGTAATTACATATAAAAGTATATAACAATATCTATTCGTTCATATTCATAACTAGAGACGATATATGCAAAGAAAACTGGAATATTATGCGCATTCTATCATCGGTTCAGGTGGCAACTTACACCGGGAAGTCGTCCTCTAAAATTGGCTTCTGGAGGTGCTTTACAAATACTTTTTTTGACATTGCTAATAATCATTAACAAAGGGAATTGATTCCTAATGTCTACTATAAAAAAAATTTAATTTTGCCGCTTTTATCATGTATGGTGCACAGCGTCGGACAACCAATTTGTAAATTTTTTCACAAGGTCTATACTTCTAGGTAAAAAGATATTTGATAAACTTCTTGAACGAATGGGCATTGTCACATTATTTGTTTTTGAAGTTCTTTCAATAAATTAAATTATGATTTACCTACAAGTATTCATGAAGAATTCGTATTAACAAATGCATGTTAACGGGCCCACTTATCCGTATTTGTTTATCTGCATGATTAACTAACATTATTCCTACGAATTGTTGATTTCGCTATTGTTGCTGTCCAAATGTGACATAATTTTTTTAATTTACTTTGCTTTAATTTGTTTAATGGTAGTTAGACGAAATTATTGCTTTACCAATCCGTATTATATTCTTCTTGTTTGATTTGTGATTGATGCCTACACATGACGTATAGTTCGCTGCTGCATGCGGTTCGCTTTAGTTTTTCACATTTTTCATTATGATGGAGTTTTAGCGTATTCATCAATCGGTTTTTCTCTCAGTCGACACCTACAACAACAATTGTCATTATATCAAAGTTAAGAATTTAAAACATGTAAGCTTTTATAAAATTAAACTTACCATGTACTGCAGCTCGAAAATATTTTGTCCCTCCTTTGCCAGTTCAGGATATGTTAATCCATAAAGAAATTTTGTTCGCTATACTCATTGTATTAGACAATATTTTAAAACGTAACCATTTAATGCTGTTTTCGCTCGAGATATTCGATGAATGAATAGTTACTTGGGAATTAATCATAATAAAACGTATTTCCACATTCCTGTCTAGCGAAAAAACACGTGCAGTTTGGAAAAATATTAAGAGAATCATGAAAAGTTTATCGTTCTGGAATGTCGGTTGTCGATCTACATTAGGACATTACTAGGATTTACTAATAGAAAGGATAAGAAAAGCTAAATATGCAATATATGCCTTTTGTAAAATATCCAGAATGCCTAAATATGCCATATATGCAATCACTAATATAAGCGTAACATTAACTTCAATAGTGTAATAACGATCTACATATGACTATAATTCAAGGTATGCAAAAATAAAATATATGCACTT
>RXPK01000057.1:1305720-1320732 GCA_004143645.1 Protaetia brevitarsis | reverse complement strand
CAAAATAAAAAAAAAATAATTTACTAGCTAAATAGTTTATCTTTACTAACAATTATATGACTGCTACCATTATACGTAAATTTAAAACTCATGTAGATTTTTAACATATACCTACAGCTACCTACACGTTCATATTTGGCTTTCGATCTTTATTAACACCTCTATTTATAATGTCTAAAAGAATTAGCTGCTAGTTTTTGCTGTTTTCCGAGACAACAGCGATTAATTGTATGAGTGTAATAATTATTAGGATCCGCCATTATACACATACCATCGGCGATAAAGTAGTTAGATATATACTGGTATTTAGAGTTAGGAACAATTGTCTTTGAACTTACTATAATTTTCCAAGAATCTAACCCGAAAGAATCGAAATGAAAAAAAAAACCGAAATTGTTTAAACAGGTGTAGTAAAAAATAATAAATAGTAAATACAATAAAATAAAGGAAGATTAAAGGGTTTTATACAAAAATAAATAGATTTTTGTGTTTTAAGTTGACATAATTTAGTAATGCATTTTTTCTTGTTAACATGTACTTCAGAACTAGACTTCCTGGAAAAAAATATATTCTGTTTGTAATTTTTGTTGAAAATTGAAAATAAGAAAATGAAATTATGGTAACGTAAATTCCAAGAAATATTGCAATAAAGGATATTTTAAGTTGAAAAAAATATATAATAGTGGAAACACATCCAGGCGTTTTTTCAACAATCCATCTGTAGTCGCGGACATCATAGGAATTGACAAAAATTTAATAGAAAGATTGGATCTTGGAGGTACTGAATAGTGACTGCGATATTGATACTCAAAAATTTGATGTTTATGCAAGGCAAACAGCAGAGCTAGCAACGTCTCTTTATTCCTGGTACTACTTACCAATAACAGTGCACCGAATTCTTTTTCATGGGAAGAACACATGAAAATTGTTGTTTTACCCATCGGTTCCCTCTCCGAAGAGGCACAAGAAAGCCGCAATAAGGATTACAAGCATTTTAGAATCCACCACAGCAGGAAAGTATCGCGGATAGCTACAAACGAAGACGTTTTTCATTTTATGTTGATATCTTCAGACCCCTACATAACTTACTTGAGACCAGAACCAAAAAGTAAAAACCTCCCACTTAGCGATCTAGCAAAAGCTTTATTGAAATTAGTATAGTCACTACTATTATCTATTTTTTATTATTAATCTTATTAATTAGAAATTAATCTTAAAAAATACTTAAATTTTGTTTTAAAACATTAAATAATGTGAAAATATTTTAAATTTCAAATCAAATTTTAACATATAATTAGCGTAGTTTTTAATTCATTTAGGTGAAGCCAGTGCGTACATTGGCGAAATGCCAGTAAAATATTTCGTTTCCCATCAGAATTTTATTTTGCACCGTCCGTCACACCATAAAACTTTAGAAAATTAATTAGGTACATTAGTTCTTACTTCAATACTAATTATGCTCAAAGTTAAAACACAATAATAGCAGTATACTGAAAACGGTTTAAGTTGTCGACTTGGTTTTGATTTTATTCAATTTAGAATGAAAAAGTACAAAGGAGAAGGTCCCCAGTATGGCTTAAAAGTCGTATATCTGAGATAGACAAGGTTTTTTTCCCGAAAATCAAGCGTTTTGTACAACTGTGCGCCGTCATGGCCTGTTCCTTATAATTCACCTCTTTCATCTCATAATTTTAATTTTGTAGCTAATTCTCTGATCCAACAATAAGTAGATTGCTAAAACTAAGTATTTGAGTATTTTGTTTGAACTTTTGCTTCCTATACCTATTATTAGCCCTTCCTTTGTGAAGTTACCTAGCACAGTCGGTAACTACTTGTCATATTTAAACAAGGTTCTATTAATATTTTATATAATTACACCAAGCACAAGCAAGAAACCTTGCTAAAAGTAAATACAACGTACGTCTAAAATTATATTATTTTTATGAGTTAAATCGACAAAGTAAAATAAGGATATCGATCGTATTTAAAACGAAAATAGCGTTCAGTTCACCGAGCAACGGTTGATTGAACCATTCCCCTCGGTGCTTACGATTTCATTTTATATAACGTTAATTTCAAGCAAATATCCTGTCCGTTACACATTTTTCCTCATTATTATTATTACATTATCATCCATCGTTGCGATATATAATTCCAATCACTGTCATAGGCAGATCCTCCCAATCTGTCCACTCCAGCCTTGTAATGTCAGTCGTCTATCGTTCTACACGCGATAGGCATATTTGAAAGTCAAAAACACCAACAACAAACACTCGGTACATCGTCCCCGGTACCTTCTATTCCCCCCACCGTTAAAGTGGGGAACATGGCAGCTGGCGCTCGCCGGCCAATAGCGTGATAGTTCGTGAGTGACGTGCCGCTTTAAATACACGCCCACGAAATCCCCCCCAGAAGCTCTCCAGAACGAGCGCTAGTGTTGTGGGAAGCCAGCGCGCGAGGTCAATGAAACTCGCGCGAAGCGAAGCTGCCCAAACGAATCGCGTCTGCTGTGTCTACGGTCTGCACAACATTTCTTTCGCTTTTATCGTGTCATGCGGACCGTTACAATGTTCTCCCGTTCGGTATTGCTTGGTTTCTGTTCCCTGCTACTTTGTTTTCCCCCCATTAGGATGCCGACGTTGGAGGGGAGGACACGAAAGTTGGCTGTTTGCATGCGCACTGGTCTGTCCGTGCTCGATCAGCGACTAAACTTCACTTATAGCTAAGCGTTGCTATCGGAAACGTAAAAAATATCCAATTTCTCTTTTTTAGAAAAAAAAAATAGAGTGGGAGAACACATTGGGGGGGAATTAAAGTGATGTATACGAGGGGGGGGAGTAGAAGTAATTAAATTTTGGGTAGAAGTTTTGGAACGGCGTCTGGGTTGTTAGTCGCGTTCGCTTTTCGAAAAATTAATAGCTCCCAAATTACCGTCATTATACGAAGGAAGTGCTTTAGTCGGGCCCTGATTCGAGATGCATACGGGTGGCCTTGTAATATGGGAAGCAATATCTTCGTATAGACGGTTAAATTTAGAATAGTAACGATATTATTATTGAGAGGTCACGAATAGGAATGCAGCCGTGGTCACTTTTGTCCAGGAAGCGATTGTGATGCCATCGAGTAATTGTTATCTAAAGAAAATTTTATAATTGGAGATGATGTAACTTAAATGTTGGGTGCATTGAAAGATATTTGTTATTGAATCGAAATGAGTTCTACTGTTACATATCCAATAAATAAAGTTAGATTAAATTATTTGTGGATTATGAAGTGCTATATAAAATTTATTGGTTTTTTTTAAACAAAAGGATTTAATGTTAAAAAAATAATTTCTTACCCATATGGTTGCTTTTATTTAACAAATAATAATACAAAAACAAAATGTACTAAAAAAGGAATGAAAAAGAATTACCACGACGTGAAAAACATATTTGTATATACCTACTTTTGTCAAAAGAACCACTAAATTTTATATATACACTGAGAAAAATATTTAATAATCATAAATAAAAATATAATTATCATAAGTAAAAAGTTCAGCTGAATAGGGGATATAATAATACCTTTTTTCAACGATAGGGATTAAATATAAATACAGATACAAATACAACCCAACCACCTCTCCCCCAAAATGCAGAAACATACGTCAAAAGAACAAAAGTAAATGTAAAAAACTAGACAGGCATATTATGCCAACTAGACAATATTAACTAAACTAAATTATTATAGTTTGTGACTAAGAAAATCATTCACCGAATAAGGTTCTAAATTATAAATAAGATTATGAACTTTTTTTTTGAAGGATGCGAATATTGCATCGGTTTTTATTTCTTGTGGAAGTGCATTAAAAATTTTGATGCAATTATAGGCTACACCTTTCTCTTTTTTTTGTTAATCTGTATGATGGTATATAGTAATCAGTTCGAAATCTTGTTTCGTATTCGTGTCTTTTTTCGTTCTTTTCAAAAAGTTGTTTGTTTTTAAAAATAAAAATTAAACACTCCTGTATATACATATATTCCGTACACTGTTAGGTTTTTGTTTTTGAATATTGTCCGACAAGATGCATTGAAGGAAAGTCCGAAAATTGTTCGTACCGCTCTTTTTTGAAGAACAAAAATCTTCTGCATATGCGGAGAGGAGGCCCATATTGGAATGCCTTACCTCACAGCCGATATCACTAGGTATGTATACCATTATAAGAGTTTGCGATTTGTCACTGACCTTAATATTCTTAGCGCGTAGCATGCGTTCCCAAGCCTCCCACAAAGGTTACCAATATGGTTATTCCATCCCATTTTATCATCAATAGTGATACCCAGAACTTTGCAATATCTTACACAGTGGGAATATTATCTAAAGAAAGTGATATTTTATCAGGTGTTTCAATAGTATCGTTCAATTTGTAAAGGATAGCTTTGGTTTTACTAGTATTTAGTATCAGTTCATTATTTTAAACCACTGAAGGACATTACTGTACAGTAAAGAACCCGATTCTTGAAGAGTTATAAATCATTGCCCCAGAACAATAAATTCGTATCATCTGCAAAATTCACTATTTCATGGTCGGCAAAACATTTAAACAGATATCATTTATGAATATTAAAAAGAATTAAAATAAATAAAGTCCTAAAACACTTCTTGTGGTACACCTATAAACAGTATCCATCCACTCCGAGTAGATGTTTCCTGAGAGAATTTAATATTACTTTTGTCGTCTGTTTTGTTGTCGTTGACAAAAGCACAAATTACTTAGCACTAGTAAAAAGAGATCCTAAACACTGATACTAAATAAGCAATCAAGTACTTAGGTCTGCTCTACGGTAACTTATGTTATGGTATGTTAGTTATTATGATAATTGAACTGAGTAGTTAAGCAGAATATATCAGTTGCGTTAAGTAAAATATTGCCATGTAAGTGATGTATTGCTATGAGTGAACTATTCTTAATAGCTATCACACTTCATAATTAATAAAGCTATTTGGATTACTTGTGATAAGGAAAAGTATCATTATGCACGTACTATATACTGATAATAAAAGGTATGGTTTGTGCATATAATATACTTACTTTAAATTTGTTGTAACAATGATGGTTAGTGCACGAAACGAAGAGGTTTAGTAAATATTTATTAAATATTTGTGTGTACTTGTGTGAATAACTGATCAAGCCAAAAAAGAGCTCCAAAATCTTCGATTATTTATGCAACCGCAATATAAGTTGCGTTCGAGCAATACGTAATTCAAAGTGTTTGCAATAATTTTAATTATCTTTCAGTGTGCTATAGCTTGATTGCATTAATAAACGAAGATTTGTGGAGCTTAATTCGCATTTATTTGCTAAAGATGGTATACATAATCTTATTGCTTAAAAAAAAAGCAGTATTATTAGTAATAGTTTTATTTTGTATAGGAGAAGCGCAGTGGCTACCTCATATGAATGTAATGTAATGTTAAGCTAATAATAAAAAAGACAGTAAAACCGAATAACTGAACAGACGTGCCAAACAAGCTTTAGAAGGATAACAATTACAACTGATTGATGGATCGTATACACTTGCCGATACTTTTAAATGTTTAAACATTCTAATATATTGTTTATGATTATGAAGGGTGATATCAAAAGATGATACATATGTTACCTCTGTAAAATCATTTAAGCAGTGTACTTATTCTTCTCTACTTTAGAACTGCATTTTCCCTTCCTTATTGTAGCATTTCTCCTGTCAATAAAGCAAACCCTTAAATGCTTAATGTATACGGAAATTGCCACAAATGGCACTTCTCCCAAAAAAGCTTTTATGACATCAGCGCATTGCAGCGTAGTCGCTAGCTCTATTGGATATTTACTGGTATGCCCGATTAATAGTTTATAAAGATAGAACCTGACTGTTGCGCTTTTCACCATATGTGTATTAATGGTGTGGAATAGAAGAAGCGCCATCTTACGGCGATTTCTGAATAACAAATTTTTGTTGTATTTGCTTTCTGTGGAAGAAAACTGTAATTCGGTGACTCTTGGTTTGTTAATTAATAAAATATATGGTGCCTTACTGTACGTTTTCTGTGAGAATAAAAAAAAATCGTTAGTTAAACAAATGTACATGTAATAACAACATGTATACTATAGTTACATTAAAAAGAATTTATTTAACCCTTCGTTAGTGTGGTGGGGAAGAATGCCAGTATGTTTGCCTATGTTTTTGGGCACCAGATTTATTTCGTTTTAAATTAATTTATTGTTTAAAAAAAAAAAAAACATAAAAAAATTATTATTTTTTTAATAATGATGGGTAGAAATCATACTTTGCCAATGCACATTCGATATTCAAATTTCCGATTCTGATTTTGGGGTATGACACACCCCGAACACTAATTACGTAATTTTTTTGCAGCTACACTAACGAGAGTTAAAGTCTTAAAATGGTTTCAAAATATACTAGTGTAAAGCATTTTCTTAACAATTGGTGGTTTGGTCAACAACTAACATTTTTAATTCATTCAAAAAAAAATGGTTGGTGTGCGCCCAAAATGGTATAACTGTTGAACTACAAAATATTGTAATATATTTTTTTTTTAAATAAATATAAGGGATTCTTTGATGTAACATTCGTGTTTCAAATGTTCTATTGAATAATTTGCAAAATCTTGAATCTTTCTTAATTTTTAGCACGTTGCTTTGATAATTCTTGAATACATTAAATTAAAGAAACTGTGTATGGAAAAAATATTTTATAATAGTTTTATAACAACATTTGGAACTACAATGTGTAACCACTCTCTCTTTTTTAAGCAAACCTTCCTAAATTATTTAAAAAAGATATTATAAGTAATTTCCTTCTTTCCTAATTGTGATTGATATGTAGATGATATTCTTGTGTAATACCATGATTTTGATATAGATATTTTCCTAACTTCATTACAATAGTATCCTCAATAATTACGTTTGAATTGGGGATAACACAGTGTAACCATTTCTTGATTTATTATTATGATTAAGATAATCATTCCAATTTTTGATATACATAGAAAAGCAAGCACACAAAAATTATATACAGAACTTATCTTATCAAGCTATAAACAAAATACACTACATTCTTTTTAAATAACTAGTTTTGAACATACGCTTTCGAAGATATTTAAAAAAGAATTGAATATATATATCTATAGCAGAAATTAATGGTTAGGAAGTGTGATAGATAATTAAAAATAAGTTAGAAATAAGAGGTTATTGAGAAATATACTAACTTTTCCAGTAAATAGTGGAAAAGTTTGTGCAGTTATATTTAATAATTATGGGTTAACAGTATTAAACTGTGTAAAAAATACATCTTAGTCGGTTTTTTCAAATTCATGCTTTAAAAATAAATTAAATTGAATATTGATTATTGATTTTAAAAAATGTTTGGGATTTATAGATAAAATGCGGTGTTTGTATAAGTTATATAGGTAAACAAAGAGGATGCGGAGATTAGATTTAAGATATATATATCATGTTAAGAATCAAATGCCGATAAATCCGCTTTGGGTATATTTGTTAATACAGGACATACTTTTTCAATTGATATTTAGAGTTAATTAGTTTCAATTGTAAGAATCTTAATATGTGGGGAGCTATTTATATGAAACATATTAATAGCTTGCTCAATAGTGATTTAAACCCTTAATTACAAATATTTAGAAATTTATTGAATATAGTAGTCCTGATGATTTATTTTTTGTAACCTAGGATATACTTACTATATTTTCGCATTTTAGTTTTTTGTCAATACACTTATATGTACACTTCTCACAGGAAAAATCGGACACCCACAATTCAGAATTTTAAAATTTCCTTGATTGTAAATGCCAACTTCGGAGACGTATTCACTTATCATAGCCATAAATCACTTAATTATGTATATTACTGCGATCAAAGGCAACGACTAGAATTTAAATAGAAAATAAATATATAGAGAGAAAAGTTTATGTATAGAATAAACAAATCCGAATTTCGGCGGTGGCGTTTCCTTTAGAAATACCAATTAAAAAAAAATACCTAACAACAAAAAGAACTCTTGAATAGACGACTTCATTTAGAAATATATATGTACTTAACTTGTTTGATGTTATGTAGAGATAATCTTTTTTAAAAACATGCGGTGATGGGATTTTTATTATTTAATATATGTTACTTGTTAGTGCTGCTTTGATATTAGTTACTTAGTTCGATTTAAGCTTACGAGTATTAGTTTAGCAATAGATTAATATGTCAGTCAGCCTCCTCAGTTTTGGGATAATGTGATTTTACACAGATTTATTGACATACACTATATTGATTGTATTAATTACTATTCTGTTTTAATATTCTTAAATATTGTATTTCTATAAAGTTTTCTTCCTATCTATAAAAATACCAAAACCAGGTTTAAGATTATTTATAAAATTCTTAAATAAAGCAATTAAGTTCGCAAAGAAATTATTTATTTTATGAACCCTCGTTTATTGTATTTTCAGGAAAATATTTTAGCTATCGCCTGTGTAATCTGGCGTCTTGATCTATTTTCTTGAAATATGGCCAACACTGGTCTCTTTACAAACTGTCTTTATGTAGCAACAGGTTTATTAACAATTTTTAAAATATTATTTTATTTATAATACATAACAAACATTGTAAGAAAGCATATTGTACGTCAATCTCAGTTAGTCCTAAAATATTTATTTTGAATTTGATACATTTTAATACTTTTTTCGTGCTACTGCCTGAAGTTGTTACAGACCAAAAGTGTTAGCTACATTTCAATAAAGTAGAACGACATTGGATTACACAGGCGATAGTTAAGATATATTTCTTGAAAATACAATAAACGGAGGGTTAATAAAATAAATAATTTCTTTGCGAAATTAATTGCTGTAAAAATGTTGTAAATAATCTTAAACTGTTTTTGGTAATTTTTTAAAACAGAAAAATATCTTATAGTAACACAATATTTAAGAATACTAAACAAGAACAATAATGAATACATCAATAATAGTGTAATTAATCAATGTGAAAATCACATTGTTCAAAAATTCAGGAGGTTGATTGACAAATTGTCTATTGCTAAAGCAATACTCGCGAGCATAAATCAAACTAAGTGACTAATATCCTAGTAATAGGTAATATAATTTTAAAATCCCATCGCCATGTTTTCTTAAAAAAAGAATTATCTCTACATAACATCAAACAAGTTAAATACATATATGTGTATTTCTAAAGAGGCCTTTTATTTCTTATGTATTTTTTTTGCATTAATATTTCCGTATTCGGTATTTCTAAGGAAACACCGCCACCGAAATTCCAATTTGTTTGTTTAATATTTTAATGTAAACCGTTTTCTCTATATATATTTATATTTCTGTTTAAATTTTTTGTCTTTACCTTTGATCGCAATAATACACACAAAAAAGTGATTTATGGCTTTGATAAGTGACTATATCCTCTGAAAACTGCATTTACACCTAAGAAATTTTAAAATTCACGATTGCTGGTGTCCCGATTTCTCCTGTGAGAAGTGTACACCTGATGTTAGCTAGCTAGATTTTAGCTTAGTTAACGAAATGTACATTGTGTTTTGAAGATCAAAGAATTTGTGAGACTGAAGTTTATTGGTATTTCCTGTTAGTTATTTGATTGAAATATTAATACAATATTTTCCAACAAGTAATTTTGGTGACGGAATGCATATTTGTCTGCTATGCAACATTGGCAATTCGTTAACAACAAATAAATGTATTTTTCTTCTTCTTTCCCTCAATGTGACATTACAAAAAGTGTTAACCTTTTCATTTCTCTTATTGTTAGTAACTACATGTATTAGATTTATGCAAAGATGAAAGGTAAAAGAATTAAAACGAAGTGTGCCTACCAAGTAATGCATAACTGTAAGCGCATATACTGTGCATACCTTTCTAAAATAAAATTTGTTCTATTCGCATTCACGTTGACAATTTCGCGGTGATCACTGATATTTGCATCTTATGACGCGAAAGGTTATACGAAATATCACTGTTTTAATTGCGAACTTAACCTTTACGTTAGAAATTTTATTATCCATTGGAGTTCCCTGTTAACTCGTAACAATATCATTGTAAAAAGTCGCCCATTCCAATCCGTATAATTAAACACCCCTCTGTATACACGATGCACGTTCAATTCCGATTTCCAGGAATTAAAACGTTTTTTTATCGGCCATGAAACAGTCGTACTACACCATTTCATCGCTCGCTCCTATAAAATTGTGAACGACCGTTAATTAGCCAGATTCACGTTTCTTATCTTCTTCGTTTCCGACAACGGCAATTCGGCATCGCGGAACGGAGCCGGTTGGGGGTGGAGAAGAAAAGGGGTATTGATTTATTTCGACGAGATGGGAACTCGGAACGACGGCGGTGGATACACAATGGCCGTACAACACCATTATGGCGCTGAGTAAATTTAACAATTTGTCATTGTTAGGTGTTAGGTCGATTCAAATTGGATTTGTAGGCAATTCTACGGCTGCAATAATAGCGAGACAACAACGCGACGATGTATACAGAAGGAGACGGCGCGAAGTGTTCCCGCGAGACGATTCCCTTCCATTGTTCCCCGCCGAAATCGTAATTGGGTTCGCGATAGTTCTTTATTTGGTTCATTCCTTCGAGTGAGTCGAAATTACAACGCTAAATTTTGACGAAACAATCCAAAAAAAAAATGGGGCAAAATTTCCACAAAAATACTGTAACAAGGTCAAGTATAGCGGAGATTGACAGAGTTCCAAGGAGAAGCTTACCTCCGATAGTAAAGCTATGAGGAAAGCGAAGACAGACGGCTTCAGAAAATTTTGCAAGGATTCATTCATTCATTAAATCAGGGTGGACCTAATAGTCCGGGCCACTTGCGCTAGGGTGCTCATCTGTACATCCCTATTAAGTCTCTTATTTCACTCGAGCACTTGGTGTCTCTATAAAGCCCAGTATCTTGCCTAGTGGAAACTTGAGAACCTTCGAGGGTTCAATAGATCTCTCCCGAATATATTTCTGCTTGAGTACCTTCAATTCCTCACGTTGTAGCGATTACATATAAATTCGTTTCGCTCCTGGAGTTCGCATCTTCTTGCACCACGTGTTCGCTCTTACTCGGCTGTGTTGTATAGATGCTTTTTCAAGGGACAGTATCCAGTTACCAGCCCAGTAATGGTTTTAGCTTATTTCTTGCTGCGCCTGAGCAGGTTATCAGAGAATCTAGCATCCCCATCCCCTATTAGCTCTTTGGTATGGAGTTGACCTTCAGTCGACCGCCTTTCTTTGTACTTTCTTATATCTACCAGGTCCAGATCTCCCTTCTTACGAAATCCATGCTCTGGACTCATGAAGTGTCTTTTAGATCCCTCCTTGGCTAGTTCGTCGGCTATTACATTGCCCTTTATATCCTCATGTCCCGGCACCCAATTAGAGACACCTCGTGTCTCGTGTAGTTTTATTGTTTGATTGTGCAGTCTCTAACTAGCTTTGACCTAGTTACGGAGGTTCGAGACTGCCTTGATGATAAGCCTGGCTGTTAGTCATTATATTTAATTATCTTCCTCATGTAGCCCCTTTTGCAATCATTTCTGACGGCTGCAAGGTGCGAACACTCTGCTGGAAGACGTGGATATGCTTCCCCAGGCTTAGGGATATCCTTTAGGGCTTTTTAGTGCAACGATCGCATTCATTGCCTCCGCTCTCATAGAAAGGCGAGGATGTCAATTCAACACTTAATACTGCAAGACTACACAAAGTAATGGTGAAGGGTAGAGTTGATACATGGAAACCACTAATGAAGTCAGATGGAAGCTTTACTGAAAAACATGAAGAACGAGCTCTCCTTCTTTTAGACACTCGTTTCCCTGAAGACAAAGTGGATACTTCGGAAAATATGCCCTAGCAGTACAACACAAAGCAATACAAAGGAACAAAGGTAGCTGTAAAAATGACTTGGCATATAGGTTACTACATATAGTGGATGGTTGAAATGTACTGTAAATACCTTTCGGTCTTTCAAAACGCCTGGAGTAAACAAGGTTCTTCCAGTCTTCTTTTTTTTTTTTGCTTGGTAGCAGTCGTCTAACATAAAGTCCTCGAAAATACTTTATTTATGAAAAGCTAAATAAGTGCTCCAGGGAGGCAATGCTTAATGGTATTCATTATGCTCATCAGGACTTAGATAGATGTAAGCATCTAGCAAGAGAATCTATTTACTGGCTTGGCATGAATAAACAAGTTAAAGATAAGATTAAATCATGCGATGTTTATATTAAATACAGTGTAACCAGAAAAGAACCTGTGATACCACACAACATTCCAGTAGATCCATGGATGAAATTAGCTTTAGATTTGTATGTATTAAATAAATGTAACTAATACTTACTAGTTGTAGATTATTTATCTAAGTTTGTGGAAGCTGTAAAAAATAAATGTTGTAAACTTTCAAGCAATTATAAAGTTTCGCACAAGTTGTTGAACATATAGGGACAAAATTCTCACAAAATTCTTGACGGAAGTTATCGCATTTTTTGCAACGAAATGCACACTTTTGTTATACATTTTATGTTGACAAGTTATATAATATATATTTTTTTGTACTGTATAATAGTTCAACTAATGTCACAATATATTTACAGTATTTTTGCTAACTGTTAGAAATCTATGTAGTTGAAACGACATTAACATTTTGCGTACAGATTAACTACGCTGTTGTTATAATTAATATACCTAGTTATGAACAATTATTTACTGTATAATGTGTTTTTTGAAACATAATGTTTAGTTTTATTGCACCATTTGTTGACAAAACCTACGTATAAAAGGAGCATAAGTTTGCTTGCCGCAACTGCAATACTTAGTGAATTTTCAGTAGAATTTTGCGTACAGTAAAGTTGGGCTGTTGGATCAAGGAACTCCTTTATTTGAGAAGTTTTGATCTCATTAATTTTTGCCCCTCGTCCAGAATTTGCACTACTTCAAAGCACAAATGTCACTTAAAGGTTGGCCACACTGATTCCACATGACAGACGTGGTAGTGTATTGTATATGATGGGTACGTTACACTGCCGACCTAAAAGATCTATTTGTTCCCCGTATTCTTGCTGTTTACAGCTGGCCGTGCAATCATATTCCTTTCAGAAAGTGCTAAGATTATTTCAGCAGAGGCCCCAGGGTTTAGGTACAGTCTCGCCTCTTCGGTTTTCACCATCGCTCCCAGTTCAACGCCCCGCTTGTGAGTTTGCACCCTGTGCTACGCTAATTGAGAGGAGATGGATTGAGTGCTTCATCCTGTTACCCAATCTACTCGTTTTGCTCCTCCTTTGTTCCTTTCCTAGTGAGTGGTT
This sequence comes from Protaetia brevitarsis, assembly GCA_004143645.1. Classification (NCBI taxonomy): domain Eukaryota; kingdom Metazoa; phylum Arthropoda; class Insecta; order Coleoptera; family Scarabaeidae; genus Protaetia; species Protaetia brevitarsis. Next base: position 1,307,359 of record RXPK01000057.1, on the reverse strand, counting down.
CTCACTTTGGAGTGGAAGGCTCTTATTGGGGGTCCTGCCACCAGTTCTTGTTTTATTAGCCGATGTCGTACCCGTTTAAGTGGGTTAAATATAATTTCCTTCCTCTATGGTGGATCCCACGAGTAGCTAAGGGAAAAAAGGTCCACCTCCAACAGAGCTCCGCATGCAGATGTAAGGCTAAATACAATGGGTGTGCGCCAGGTGGCCCAAGGTTGGAACTAGAGAACTGGCTCTATCCAGCTAATGCATCCCATCAGCCTAGTCCGTCACCTTAGTAGATTTAGGTTTTTGTTGAGGTGTCTCCTCTCGTCCGAGCAGTTCAGCCACTGTTTTTTTTTCGGTACAATGTACCAATAAACTTTTTATAATCGTGTTTGAGTAAATATGGAGAAGGCATCTTCTACAACAATGGCTTTATCATTATTACTGATTGAATCGTAAACTAGTAGGTAGAAAACTTCGCCTATAAAATAATGTCTTATATCACAAAATCTGTTCCAAGGTAGTGTCGTCTGTTTGGAGAGAAAACCAGTATTGAATCATAATAATTATATTAAATTAACTACAATTATCGTATAGCGTAATCCTTCTTTTCTGAATATTATATTCACTTGGTCACTTATTTTCACACGTTGACAGAATATTATTGTTTAGAGTGGAATCCTTCTTGTGGTTTGTTAATGTAATAAACTAGAAGTAACAAAATATATGGTCGCTTTTTATACCAATTATTTCTTAATCTTTCGCAATAGTCTCTAAAATAAAAAGAGATTTGTTGTTTGAGAGTTTGCTGATTTTATTAACGGGACAATACGTAAATCTGAGGGATCTCGAAGATGTGGTGCGTTGGCGCATATTAATTATTACTGCTATAGTCGACAGGTCGATGCTCATCTTAACATTAGCTTTTTTGCTTCAGAAACAGCAATTCGTAAATTTTGAGCATGTCCAAGATCTGGCTGATCGACGTTGCGTCTTATCGTTAGCGGAAATCAGAATATTGCATTATAGTAATTATATTATTCGAGGCCGTGAATAGTGTTCGAGTACATATAAAGCTTCCCAGTATAAAATTTCCCACTGCCCATCATATGCACATTATTATATTACTACATCGTTAAAATATTGTTAAACATTCCACATATTTTCTAACAATTTATTGCTTTTTCGCTGGTGGTATGCGAAACTGCAGCGAACGTTGTTTAAAAATTGTCGCGACAATAGTAAAAATCTTATTTTTATTACAACTTTTATAGTATGTTCTGATGACGCTAAGATGTCGTAAGATGATGTAAAGTAAATAAAAGAGTCTCTCTTCGTGAATGTGAAATTTCGCCAGGGAATTGTTGAATAAATGCCATCTTTTCCAGTACGGAATGAGGGTTCGTGTGTATTTGTAGCGTAAATTTATAAAAGGCCATTGGTTTTATTATTCCGCGAGGGTCACGGTTAACTGCTGCGTCATTATTAATGCGCAAAGTACGTAAATAAAAAAAAATGGTCACACGAATTATCAGTTGCTAGTGACATTGGCATTACTAATGAATTGACACCAGGAATTCACAAGTAAACTTTAGTCAGTACAGTGAGGCGTTTGCGTGTATCTGACATCAACAAATTGTTTTATCTATGATACAGT
>RXPK01000057.1:306925-645132 GCA_004143645.1 Protaetia brevitarsis | reverse complement strand
ACATAAAACTTGTACCTATTCGTATTACAACAAACCTCATTGTAACACTAGTGTTTATATATAAACGCATTAAAAGTTAAACTACTAATAATTATATTATGGTTACTACAGTACAATAAATGCAGTTAGGTTATTTTTACTGTACTTTTAATTCATTCCCTCGAAACTGTTTTATCTTGTTCTTCCCCTTTTCCCTTATTTTTTTTCCGATCACCTGGCTCCTCCTTCTGCTCTTCTTTTTCCTGGTTCTTTGTTTCCTCTTCTGAATGTCCTGTTTCATGGTCGTTTTCCTTTTTTACATCTCCTTCCTTCGGTTTGCTTTCATCTTTTTCCTTTTTTTCTCCATTGTCTTCTTTCAACTTATCATCGCCATTTTCTTCCTCGTCCTTTTTGGTATCGTTCATCACATGTTTTCGTTCCTCTTCAATTCCTATTCTCTTGACAAGTTGTAGATCATCGCTGGGCGGTTCTTCTTTCTCCTCATTTTGGTTTTCCTTGTTTAGGTGTGAAGCAGTGGTTGTTGGCGAAGTGCTCTCTTGTACGTTCGCGTCAGTAGTAGGCATCACGAAAGAGGTTTTGAACTGATACTCAACGGGCGGCAGTTTGGAAACATATTCCTTCACGCCATTTATACTAACTTCAGGCAGTTGTTCATGTACTCCACTTCTATTTTCTTCATTCTCTTCGCGTTTAGGTTTCAATGGCTCACTGCTTTTATGTACTGATTGTGAGTGTAGAAAAGGATCTAAGCTTAGCAGTACGTTCAATTCATTACCTTGAATGAGGGGTATTTGTTCGTTTATTTTTACTGCTTTACCTTAAAAATAAAGAACATAAATGATAAATTGTAACTAAAATTCCGTTCCGATAATGGAAAATAGCGATATGATGCAAATTTTACTTTAAAACATAATTTTATTATTTCGCATATACATCGAGCGCTTTGTGTAACTGTTTTTCCCAAAAACTGGCAATGAAATTTTATGACAATAAAAATAATATAAATAAATAAAATAAAATGCCTTCAGAGTGGGGCATAACCATGGACAAGAATAATACTATCAGAAAGAATAGACCATTGCGTATTCTCAAATTTCCAGATTGTCTAAGAGTCGCCATTTTGATGTATGCCGTGTCAAACAGATCAACTGTTGCCTGTGTTCAAGTGTGTTCATTACACCCCAAAAATATTAAATCACCTAAAAACTTCAAATTTCAAGTATTAGCCTATTCATTTGTATTAAATATTGATGTAATACTTTCCCAACCGTAAAAAATACGATTTTCTGTATGCATATGGTATAGTAGAAGTATCAATTTTTTTATTTTAAAATGTTACCATTACGACTTTGTGGTATGTTTAAATTGTTTTCTTATAGTTCTGTCATACATCAGAATGGCCACTCTCATGTGGTCCGAACGTTGCGCATCCCTAAGCTCTATCTATATATTTATCCTTGTCTATGGGCATAACGGACGAGATAGAGGCCTCGGAAATATTCCCGAGGCCTCTATCTCGTCCGTACAGTTTAGTAATGACAGTATGGATATCCTGATGTACTACTAAATCAGTGTATCGGACGAGCTAGCTCGAGATTCTCGAGATAAATATAGATGCCACATTAAGCGTTTAGCGCGTACTAATGCGTCAGGGCTTCGACCCGTTTCGGTTAAGCAACGCCAACTAGATATCCAGACTTACAGATTAGTGCTGTGCAACCGGACAGGTTTCATAACCGGTTAACCGTATGTACACTTCTCACAGGAAAAATCGGGACACCAGCAATCCTAAATTTTAAAATTTCTTGGGTGTAAATGCAGCTTTCAGAGCACTTATCAAAGCCATAAATCACTTTCTTTGTGTGTATTATTGCGATCAAAGGTAAAGACTAAAAATTTAAACAGAAATATAATATATATAGAGAAAAAGGTTTATACATTAAATAAATACATTCGAATTTCGGTGGCGGTGTTTCCTTAGAAATACCGAATACGGAAATATTAATGCAAAAAAATACATAAGAAATAAACATAAGTATATGTATTTAACTTGTTTGATGTTATGTAGAGATAATTCTTTTTTTTTTAAGAAAACATATGGCGATGGGATTTTAAGATTATATTACCTATTACTACGATATTAGTTACTTAGTTTGATTTATGCTCGCCAGTATTGCTTTAGCAATAGAAAATATGTCAATCAGCCTCCTAATTTTTTTAACAATGTGATTTTCACATTGATTAATTACACTATTATTGATGTATTCATTATTGTTGTTGTTTAGTATTCTTAAATATTGTATTACTACAAAATATTTTTCTGTGTTTTGAAAAATTACCAAAAACAGTTTAAGATTATTTACAACATTTTTACAGCAATTAATTTCGCAAAGAAATTATTTATTTTATTAACCCTCCGTTTATTGTATTTTTAAGAAATATATCTTAACTATCGCCTGTGTAATCGAATGCCGTTCTACTTTATTGAAATATAGCTAATACTTTTGGTCTGTAACACAGCTTCAGGCAGTAGCAACGAAAAAGTATTAAATGTATCAAATTCCAAAATAAATATATATTTTAGCACTAACTGAGATTGACGAACAATATGCTTTCTTACAATGTTTGTTATGTATTATAAATCCAATAATATTTTAAACAATTGTTAATAAACCTGTGCTACATAAAGATAGTTTGTAAAGAGACCCAGCATTGGCCATATCTCAAAATAGATCAACGACGTCAGATTACACAGGCGCTAGCTAAAATATATTTCCTGAAAATACAATAAACGGAGGGTTCATAAAATAAATAATTTCTTTGCGAACTTAATTGCTTTATTTAAGAATTTTATAAATAATCTTAAACCTGATTTTGGTAATTTTTTTATAGATAGAAGGAAATTTTATAGTAATACAATATTTAAGAATATTAAACAACAATAGTAATTAATACATCAATAATAGTATCAATGAATCTGTGAAAATCACATTATCCCAAAACTGAGGAGGCTGACTGACATATTGTCTATTTCTAAAGTTATACTCGCGAGCATAAATCGAAGTAAGTAACTAATATCAAAGCAGCACTAACAAGTAACATAACATTAAATAATAAAATCTCATCACCACATGTTTTCTTAAAAAAGAATTATCTCTGCATAACATCAAACAAGTTAAATACATATACTATATTTCTAAATGAAGTCGCTATTCAAGAGTTCTTTTTGTTGTTATGTATTTTTTTTCATCGGTATTTCTAAAGGAAACGCCCCCACCGAAACTCCGATTTGTTTATTCTATATATAAACCTTTTTCTTTCTATATATTTATTTTTCTGTTTAAATTTCTAGTCGTTACCTTTGATCGCAGTAATATACATAATTAAGTGATTTATGGATATGATAAGTGAATACGTCCTCCGAAAGTTGCATTTACAATCAAGAAATTCTAAAATTCTGAATTGTGGGTGTCCCGATTTTTCCTGTGAGAAGTGTACATAGCCGGATAACCGGTTATAACCGGCGTGACTCGGTTAACCGCCGTAACCAGTTAACCGCTACGACCGGTTAACTGTCGTTAACTTTGGTCGGATAATCGCCGTAATCGATTAAAAGGCAGTATGCTCGATTTGAATCTCAAATTCGTCAAGGCCGGTCAGATGACATCATTGCGGGCCGCATCAAAAACAACCAAATACGTACATACAATACAACCAATGACGTACTTCCGCGTACGAATGACTCGATCAACTAATCAACGGCTGGCCCCACTTCAATGTAATTTTTGTGCATTTCCAATTACGCCTTCTTCCGCTAGTTCCTCGCGGAGATCAACAAACCGCCTGAAATCGGAGCCAATTTGAAAGTGGCTTGCCGCTCGCCGCTTGTCTGAGTAAATTATAGGAATAGCAACGTTCGTTCTGTACTTAAAAGGTGTGTACGTGTATTTATCGGTTATTTTACAGAAGATGAATGCTTTTTAATAATTAATTTGTAATTTGCAATGGTAGGACTATGAGCCCGCGGTTCTTTATGAAGCCGAGATGCCGCCAAATTACATAGAAGTGGAGCCAGCTATATATTGCCCCACTGCCCGTTGATTGGTTGATCGAGTCACGCGGTAGTTAGTGATGATTCTAAGCACGATATGCTTATGAGCATAAGAGGCAAATAAGTACATTTATTATTATTATTGTAATATAGTAATTATCCAAATCGATTTTTGTCTGATTAAAATATTATTTTGCCCGTGCGGGTTTTGTTAATGGAAAAGGTAGCTTTAGAAAATCAATGCATTCCCCAGATGCGTCATCAGTATAGGTAGTTAACGTAATTACTGGCGCTATTTAAACTGGCTTATGTGGTTTGGCTTGTACGTAAGTAAATCGTGAAATAAGGCAACTATTTTGTTTAAAAATTTTGCATTTTTTAACTTAAATTAAAATGTTATTTAATTTTAATTTTCAATGGGTCTTAAATTTGTCTATATTGTATTTTTTGTGTCGGTATTATTTTAGTTAGCAATAACTGACTCAAAACTTTATAAAATTAATAAAATAGGGAGGGGAGAGAGCGTGGGAGGATTTGGGCCGAGATTGGCCCCACCACGCAATATTGTCACGAGCCTGAACGGATTTGTTCAGATCATTACGATCATTGTTGAACATTTCTAATATTTTCTCATGATATATCTTAAAATAATAATTCTATCATCTACAATTTTTGCGATCACAAAATGTTTGCACTTTTCAGCGATTGCGCTGTAATTTGTGTTGCCTACATGGTAGAGAACTGCATACATACATTTTTTCCCTAACTGTACCTTAAGTATATCTTTTATTTGGAAGGCCAAAAAAAGGATATGCCAAAGGAGTATATGTAAATTGCCTCTCGGTATAAAGAACAACTACTAACAATCGTTAAATTGCCAATTTTTAGCTATCTAATATACATGACTTAACACCTTTGTCCTTTGTATTTTTTAAAATTTCAAATAAAATACAAAATATGTTAAGAAAGAACTTTATTTTTAAAGATGCTTAGCATATGAAAGCTCATGTGCGAATGTCTCTACAACACGTTTAGTTGCATCTCCGTGCCGACCTGCCGCTTGATAAAGACGCCCACTGCACTCATCATTTCTGACATCGTAACTCATGTGTAAATTGGGCTTCCGTTCATAAATCATAAAACAATAATGGCTGGAGTTTACGATTAAAAAGGTTTGAGAGGTAGGTATAGGTAAACTATTTATGAGACCAATTAAATCCGATCCTTTTTCCTACTACCAGGCAATTTATATACAGGGTGTATCAAATAAAAAAGTAAATTTTGCTTGGGTGTTAACTACACGACATATAAAGCACAAACCCACCGAAACCGGATTTCATCATTAAAAAAATAAAAAAAAGTGTTGGAGCCAAAAATTCTTTAGTCCGGGCTTGATGCAAGGAAACGTCATGTTAAGCACCCGCTAAACGTGGTATTATGTATAAATATATTGTACTCATTTAGTATTATTCTTAATGGTGTGCCGAAAGTTCATTTAACGTTATTCTGAATAAATAAAGGCCAATCGGCCAGTGTGCCCTTGTAAAAATAGCAAAACGGAGGCATTTTAAATTTCTTCTTTTTATAAAATAAACATTCCTTTTTTGTTAAGAGCATTCTACGTAAGTCTACAAAGTATTATTTTTAATATCCTGATAAGACGTTCGAGTTTCACGGGATATGCGACTTCAGTAGTTACAAAAAACGTAAATATTTTTATTTTGCTTTGTCGAATCGAGAGTTAGTTGTTAATAAACGGTACCACATGAACGAGTTATTTCTTCTGGATTTATTTAATCATATAACGCAAAATGAATTGAATCGAATTACATAGAAATAAATGTAGATACAGAAAATTTGCAAACACGCCTTTTTACTATGATGTCGCGCGAAAATGAATCTGTACATTCCCGCGCTTTTGCCGATGCATCAAGCTTCGATTTTTTTTATATGAAATCATGATGGTCCTGAAAAAGATCGTTTTTTTCCTAGACGGGAAGAATTTAAATAAAATGTTCGAAGTAGCTTGCATTCCAAGCGGCGATCCACACAAAACTAACAGCGGTAATAGCTGAATGATAGTGGTATGTGGGGGTATACTCGGGACAGCATTTAAGTTGGGCACAGGTGCGGCTCTAGTTCACGGCATTTATAAAATATTTTTTTTCTCGTTAATGCTTACAGATAGACCCCCTGTGCATTAAGACTTTTTGATTGTATATGATTACAGCTGCTACATATTATTAAATATTACCTCTATTATTTACTCTATATCTGATACAGCTGTATACCCTGCCAAACAATTTCTCGTTTAAGACGATTTTTTCGTGATGGTGGCACAGGAAGTCGAATCAGAAAACCTAGACTTTTTAATACCCCATTAACTACACGCTACACGACATTTCAGATATTCTAAACTATAAATTGAACTAAACATGAAAACATTTTGACATAGAATTAATTAAATAATTAATTGTTATTACCTTTACGGTCCATGACGTACACGTTCACTTTCATTTCTCTGGGTTCCGCCCTAAATCTACATCGTTTAACACCTCTGAGTTTGCGACAAAGAAAAGGAATTCCATGGCCATCGTAATCCCTCCAAGGTAATGGGTCATATTCGGGTCTTATTATAACGACCGTGTTTTTTGGATAAGGGTTGTCGCAGGGAGGTTGGCCTCTACCATTATTATATAAAATTTTACAAGCTGCAGGAATGGCGGTATATGAATTAGAGGGTCGAAAATTCGACGCTGACTCTGCTATCAGATTGTAACGCCTTGCAATGTCCTCGTTGATTTCCGACAAAAATTGGTCCATTATGGGGTTTCTTTCTCTTTGCCAATCGAGAAGAGCTGACCAATGAACAACACTATTGGAATGATAGTATTTTCGTCTATATGGAGCGAGGTATTGACCGATCACCTTTCGTGAAAATAGGAATAAATATTTTTTGGAAATAATGGTTAAGAATAACGAACAATATTAGCATACCAAACATCAACATTTACAAAATATTTAAATTTTCTATAGCAATTTAATTAACCGATTTGCTTTCATTTAAATGTCCTTATTTAAAAACTATAACCGTTTGCCTGGTTAAAGCATATGAATTCGGGGCCCTATTGACATAAATTACCGCCTTATAAGATAATAAACAAACGCAATTTCAATTTTAAATTGTTTATAATACACAATAAAATTGTTTTAGTTAATCAGCTGTCATTAATAATTGCAAATATAATATTAACAGAACGCGCTATGGCTAACTCGAAAGGGCCACAAAGAAAAAAACATGTCTTGGTTCCTACAATATTTGATCACAATGCTTTCTGGATGGTAGGTAATGCAATCACAAAGCTATGGATATGCCAATGGTGTAATATAAACAAGCGAATTTATTTTTAGCTTCATAGCAAAAAAGTTTCTTCCTAGCAGGGAGGAAAGTGTCCACTACTACAATAAAGTTGTACTTTTCCTCCCTAGGGCGGAAAGTAAGTGATATTGATATGATGAAACTGTAGGTACATTGATAGATGATATTAGTACATTCGACCCAGTCTGAGCCCATTTATGAGATAATTGCTAAATTATTAGATATTAAATTTCAATTAAACTATTATTAAACACTTTTAAAACGATGCTAACTTGACAGTTCTCAAATAATATTTGACAGATTAAGGCTACTATCTGTCATGTCAGTCACAGATATGTATGTCTTTATTATTTTTAGACATTTAGTTAAAATTGGACTAGCTGGGAAAAAATAGTATTCAAACCACGTGGGGAAAGCGTTATTGCAGGCCTTGGGCAATTACAAACCTCGCCTTCGGCTCGGTTTATAGTATTTGCTCGCGTTCTGCAATACAGCACTTTCCTCCCTTGGTTTGAAATATCGTATTATTTTACTATACAAAAATAAAACTACAGCAAAACTTAATGAAGTAGAAAATAACAAAATAAAGAACTTACACTACAGAAACACAGAAAACAAAGAAGGAGTATTAGAAAACAAAAATGAAGAAACCACACAAAGATCGCAAAATACAAATGAAAAACTTGAAACTGCAAAAAAAAAAAATAGAAAAAAATGCACAATTTGCGAAAATGAAACCTTAGGCGCTCATACGTGCTCAAAATTGATTTGAATACATATGTTCACATTATTTTCAGAAAAAGTTATGAGAATGAGGGTTTCGGTGGAAATGTTATTTACATGTTGTGAATAAAAAAGAACAAGCTGAGCATTACGAGAGAATGTATCAAGTTTGGCCATCAAGAGCATCAGGCACAAAAAAGGGTTGCATTTTCAATTCAAAAATGCATGGATTTGATATTAGTGCTAATGTTCCCTCGCCCGAGCTGTCGTGTCGTGGCTAAGGGCTTGCACAGGATTCTACAACGATGCCAGTTGTTGCTTTCAGCTACCGAAAGCCCAACTGTTAAACCAGGTCGAAAGGGATGGGGGCTTTGGCTTAACTGCACGGACCGAGAGGAGACAACCTCAATAGAAACCTAAATCCTAAGGTGGCGGACTAGGCTGATAGGATGCGTGGCTGGATAAAAGACCAGTCCGACCTTGGGGCACCTGGCGCATCCCATTGTATTTAGCCTTACCTCTGCATGCGGGGCTCTGTGGAGATGGACCTTTTCCTCCCTAGCTACTCGTGGGATCAACCATGGAGGAAGGACGTTATTAGCGGGACGACACCGCTAATAAACAGGAATTGGAGCAGGACCTCCATAAGGAGCCTTCCACTTCCAAAGTGAAAGTACTTCACAAGGAAGGAACAAAGGGAGGAGCAAAACGGCTGGAGCAGATTGGGGAACAGGATGGCATCCATCTCCTCTCAAATTGCGTAGCACTGTGCAACTCAAGGGCGTTGCACCTGGGAACATGTGAAATCGAAGAGGGAGACTTACCTAACCTGGCGCCTTCTGATATCCTATACTTTCCGAAAGGAATAGAATTGGAAGGCCAGCTGTAAAACAGCAAGAACAGGGGACACAATAGACCCTTTCAATATGTACACATAGTGCTAATGTTGTAATTGGCGGGTACGATGTTGATGGAGGACGTGCAGCCCCTTAAAAATGTTTCAGCTCTTGTTATGAGTATTGATCCATCAGGGCTTTAACAATTAAGAACTCCACCATCTATATTCTCCTAATGAATTTATGATTACTTAACATTATGATGAATCCTCAGATTAATAACACTTCGCTCAGCATGAATGCCGTCAGCTGGAAGTATATAAGTACAACTGAGACTTAATACGTTGTCAATGTAAAAGGTATAGTATCTGTAAAAAAAGCAAATGCCGCTCTAAAGAGCATACGGGGCTTTCAGCAATAGATTCAACCCCTGGCCCCGTGACCATTCTTATGAGATGCAACTTTGGTTGCATAAATATTACGTTGGTAACGAATCAAATATTCCTAGTTCCGGTACGTACTCTTCATTTTGATAAGTGATACTTACATACTTTTTTTGTCGCATTTTCTTCATTGTTACTTGTATTGTTAAGCTCTATTTTATTTTATGTATTGTTTATTTGTTTACAAGTATTGTAATAATCTTTGCTTATGAAATTTTAGGTTACCAGGATGGTGTTTCAACCAGAGCATGACGCATTTATTTTAAAAGTATCTTACAGAAGCGGTACACAAGGTGCTAATGGAAATTGGAAATATTCGCTCCAAAGCTGCATCGATTAGTTTATCCTGAATTTCCCCTGATTTCGATGCTTATGGATAACGAAGCATTTAAAAATTGTAGACATTGATAGATTTGAAGATAGGCATTACATTTGCAAAAAGAAGTCTACAGGTAGACCCACCATATTAACAGAACCAATTTTGGATGATATTCGGGAAAGAATGGAACATAGTTCTCATAAATCGCTACCAAAATTAGCCAATCTACAAGTACAAGTATTCTAACTTTTTCTACTTGTTTAAATTTTGACGTCGCTATTTATTTTTTGCGCCTCTGTCCAGAAACATTCATTTTGCAGTACTTCAAACACTGCCGTTTTCCTGCCTAGGCAGACAAAAATGTCACTAAAGGTTGACCACACTAGATTCCATATGACAGACGTGTAATAAGTTGTCATTAAGTTACTGTTCAACCATGGTAAGATGAACTGGTGTTTTCGTTGTACTTATTAATGGTAAATAGATATTAAACTAGAAAGAAAATTACAGAAAAAGATTTATTCTCGAAAACGTAGTTCTCATAAATCGCTACTAAAATTAGCCAATCAGACAAGTATTCTAACTTTTTCTATTTGTTTAAATTTTGACGTCGCTTATATTTATTTTTGCGCCTCTGTCCAGAAAAAACTCATTTTGCAGTACTTCAAACACTGCCGTTTTCCTGCCTAGGCAGGCAAAATGTCACTAAAGGTTGGCTACACTAGATTCCATATGACAGACGTGTAATAAATTGTCATTAAGCTACTGTTCAACCATGCTAAGATGAACTGGTGTCTTCATTGTACTTATTATTGATAAATAGATATTAAACTAGAAAGAAAATTACAGAAAAAGATTTATTTTCGAAAACATAGTTCTCATAAATCGCTACTAAAATTAGCTAATCAGACAAGTAGTCTAACTTTTTCTATTTGTTTAAATTTTGACGTCGTTTATATTTATTTTTGCGCCTTTGTCCAGAAAAACTCATTTTGCAGTATTTCAAACACTACGGTTTTCCTGCCTAGGTAGGCAAAATGTCACTAAAGGTTGGTTACACTAAATTCCATATGACAGACGTGTAATAAATTGTCATTAAGCTACTATTCAACCATGGTAAGATGAACTGGTGTCTTCGGTGAAAAAGATTTATTTTCGGAAACGTCAAAATACTACGGTATGTAACATGTGTGCCAACTTGTACTGTCAACTCCCTAGTGTCAAATTTCTTTTCTATTTTCAATTCAAAATTAAGATTTGTCGGCCGAAAAAACATTGTGTATCACACGGCCAGAAACTCTTTGCGAGTATTCGTACTTGTGGGGCTCAACCCACAAACCGTACTCATACTCGCAAAACTGTAGTTTCTGGCCTAGTGATACAAGTAACTATTGTATACAATTTTGCGAGTATAAGTATGAAATGTAATTGTGTAGTTGAAACAGCCAACAACCTTTGCCAACCTAGTTGAAATAGTTAATCGTGATAAATACTATTAGGACGCTTCGTATAAACCATTTAAACAATTGTGATGATGAGGAATTTGTCAAGAGATTTAGATTATCAAAACAGTATCCAGTGGTTATTAAAAAGAGTTGAAAAGCTTTTTTTTCACATGCTGAATAGTATTAGTTCCTACCTGCCAGGTTCTTATACGAATTTATTATGTACTATTAAAGTTATCCTGCTACTTTAAATTCATCGCTTCTATAATTTATAAATCGCTGTCTTATAAAATACTACTGATTAGAGTTTAGCTTTGGGGTACTGAAGCATATCGCAATTTTTTAATTTACAAAATTTATTATATTTTTTTTATTATAGAAAGTATACATAAAATCACACATTATTATCATCCATACCAGCAAATTACAGCACCATCTGTAGAATTATTTTGAGCACATTCGTTATCTATTTGCTTCATCAGGTAACTTATCTCTATTGTAGTAGGTAATATTATGCAGAATTACAGCTTCAAGAATAATTATTAGAGCTAGTGGTATGCTACAACTCATTCCAATAGAAAGCATTGGAAACAAGCTTTCCCGAACTCTTAAAGTACATCCAATAAAATTTTTGGTGTGAATTTGTTCTTCATTGTATAAAGTTTTTGCTTGACTTTGTGAGTTACCAATAGATTTGAAAAGAGAAGGTCTAACTGGATAACCATCACCCAAAAAGTAATAAACCCATGGAATTTCCTTGAAATCTTATCCCGGCAACTGAAGTAATATGTAACTGCCATGTGTTGCTCCACACCGTAAAAAATTACTGTACTTTTGCCATGGTAAATTAGGGATATTACATGAAATAACGTTGTGAATTTACGACAATAAATCATGTAAATTTTGTTTTACTTGTTTTTTCTAGGATATTTAACATGGAATAAAAGATTGCGGTAAAATTTTATAGCTTTTTCATGTAAGTTTAAGATGTAATAAAAATTCGAAAGGAAAATACAGGAAAAAAACATGTACAGTTTTAGGTTTACTATCAAAATTTACCTAAAAATGTAAAATTTACAATTTTTTTGGGTATTTAAATTTGGGTAAAAATTTGAGGATCTTTTATATTTATTTTTACTTGAATACGCCGCAATTTGATTGGTTATTAGGTTATTTAACGCGTTCGGCAAATAACAGTTCATATAAATATTACATACGAATTTTACAGTACAATCTTTGAAAAATACATCAGCATGTGAAATTTACTAGATGGTAGAAATTTTACCTTATGAAGCAAATTTACCGGTAAAATTGTAGGCAACTTCTTTTACAGTGCATCAGGCCATCGTATTACTAAATCTTCAAAATAATTTTCCGCATCATAAATAGTTTCAATAATCTGTGTGTAATCTATAGCACCTACTCCACGAACGGAATCTTGTTATCTCTCTAAATTGAACAGCTGTTTGCAATTTTTATTCTTCGGTTTCTGGAAACTGAATAACATCATCGCCGGTTGATCAAATTGACCAAAAAATGTTCGGTAACTGAAAAATCCAAACCAGAAATTTTTGTGTACGAAATATTTTATTTGTAGGTATTTAAAGGTCTAAAGGGACATTGAAAATAAAAAAAAAACAGGTAAGTGTAAATAGCAATATACCCAATTATTAATTTTATGGGAAATGTTTTTTGTTTAATTTTAATTTAAGTTTTCTTGAGATTGAGAACCGTTGTAATGCCCTAGAATAGAGAATATAGAAAAGAAACTGACAAATTTTTTTGATTAGAAACGTATAACCTCCATTCCACCGAGTTAGTCAGAAAGAGAAGAAATCAAAAAACTCTCAACAAAAAAGGCAAAAAATTGAAAGAAGTCGTGTAGAAATTAAACGAAAATAAGTCTCAAAAGAGATGGATAACGAAAAGCAACGCAAAGAAAAGCGAGATTAATGTTCATTTGTTGCTAGGATGGTAGGAAGCAAAACACCCCACTTTTCCTACCTGCCTTTGTCAACAAGGGCAATTTCAATTCTCTCATTTTATGGCACTTTTTTTGTGTGGATTTTATTTATCTCTCGAAAAAAGTTGAGTTAGCATATGTGATTTGCGCTCCGAAGTTTTTCTTAAAGAGTAAGCAAATGTCGCATTTTTTAATATTTCAAAAAAAATATATATATAAGAACAACATTTCACGTGTTCAAATTAATAGCAATTTTGAATACACCACATTATGAGAGGACATTAATCCAACATTACTGTAAAATAACATTAAAATTTGAACCTTAAATAACTTTTTTAATTCTAACAACTGTTTAAAATAATTAAATACAAATATTTATTACAAAATTCTAATATTATGCCTTAAGATTGTGCAAAATATGTATTATTCTAGTCTAACTTCAAACCCTATTTTCTTTGGGAATCCCCATTAATGTCACACATGAAAAAAAAAATTACCGGTAATTTACCGGTAAACCGGTATTTGCACTTTCATTTACCGAATTTACAATCACTAGTACAATTTATTTTCAATTTTCCTTAGTAATCAGTAATCACTGAATACTGCTTTGATAATTAAAATCTCTTGATAAATTCCTCATCATCGCAATTGTTTAATGGTAGTTTAATGGTTAAATGGTTTATACGAAGCCTGGTAATAGTAGTTTGTCACGATTAACTAGTTCAATTAGGTTGACAAAAACTCCACAAACTCTTCAAAGTTCTCCAAAATGTGTATACTTCTCGTCCATAAATAATTTCAAACTTGTAAACGTAACATAGTTTTTTGTATTGGCAAATTTACATATTTTCTATGTTATGTTAAGCTTCTACTAGTGATAGGCACTGTACTAGTGCTTTTCGGCTGCTTCAACGATTCAATTACATTTTAGAAAAATAAACAACACCATTTTTCTTAGTTGCTTGAAAGACGATTATTTTAGTTATTCAACTAATAACTTTTATTACGGGTTTGAAATGCCGGCCCTTAATTAATAATGAAAGAAATAATAAAAAAATACTAATAGTAAAATTTCAGAATATGCCAAACGTCAAATTAATCCGTAAAACAAAATAATAACTGGTATATCTGGTTGCCTACTTGCCAATTAACAATGCACTGACAATTTGTTTTCTTAACGTTACACGTAGAAGAAATGTATGTGTAATGAAAAAAAAACCCGGTATATTTTCAAGTAGTATCCTAGTCAGGGCCGTAATTCATAATCAATACTATGCCTGCATTCATATGCCACCAGACAAATCGTACCCTTTAAATGAGAGGTCAGGTAACTATCACCACATGAGATGCAATAAGAACAATACAGACGTTAAAAGTGATATCTTTATATCTTGAAAAGCACTATACATTCACTTCCAGTAGCTTTACTTCATTCTTCCGCTTCGTACTGTAGTATTCACGAACAGTTATGAATGAAAGCTACGTTCACCTCAACACAAAAATATACACACATTTCGCAAACAGTATACAAATACATGCTATAACCCGTAGTTTTTCCCTATCCATACACAGATAAAAATATAAAGAGGTCCTAACGCTAACATTATTTCAACATTCTTACCGTGGCTATTGAGAGCATCAGAACTGTAGCTTTTATCGAAGAAATCATACTGAGAGAATTGACGAGGCACACTCAATATATCAATGTGCAATTGAATAATTACCCATTTTACGGTGCTTTTATCAATTCCCCGTTTTGTTTTTTTTATGGCTTTCGTGACATCATTTTTCGATAAAAATCATCTGTCATAACAAGGCCTTCAATTTTAACGTTGCATTGTGTTACTGATATGGGTGGAAGAAAGGTGCCAAAAAATTATTAATTTTTTCCAGGAAAATTTATAAAAATATTTGGGCGGTATCTATTTTAACTTAATACAACTTATAAGCAGATTAGCAAATATGTTGGATTGTTATTGTAACTTTATTTGAAGCTCAAAAAAAATCCTATGAAAGGATTAGAGAAGACTGTGAACGGTTTGGGCTTAAATGGATTTGTAATGCAAGTATTATTTTTTGGAAGTTGAAGAATGATTGAATAAAAATTCTTTATAGATAAATATTGTAGTTTCAGATCGACAATTTAGCAAATATCTTCACCTTAATAATGAGATTTCCATCTTGAATTCTCATTCAATTATTCTTCCACTTATTAAATATACCGGGTGAAAAGCTGCAAACTGTGGATTGCGTTCTGGGCGACTGGAGATGGGAAGGACGTAAGAAAACACGTAATCTACTTGAAATAATTCAAATTCATAAACATAAAAATAAATGATAAAATGGGTGATTGTATGGATTCAAAATACGTTACATTTACTTTGTTGGAGCTATTGTATAAACGTTGTTTATATTTGGCGATATAACGAAATAGTTGGCATAATAGGGGTAACGCGTTCTTTTTCCAGTAGGGCGCAGTTAGGTCAAGCAAAGATAACCTGCAGAGCTTATGTAAAGTAGGTGTGCTATTTTTAGTTTTCAATTTGATTAAATGTTTAATTGCGAGGAGACGTCTTCTAAATACAAGTGGAGATTTCCTTGCTTCAATATGTAATGGATGGATTGGTGTTGATCGCATGGCCCCTACACAAATACGAACTGTAATTCCTTTAAATGACTTTGTACTTTGATGACGATTAAAATATTTGTATTGTTCACTGTCCACATTTGTTGTTTTTTAAAATAAATAAAAAAAAATAAAAATAAAAGTGTATAAAAAAAATGTGACTTAATTAAAAATAATATTTTTAATTGTATAATATTTGGAAGAAGGCTATAGAATACTAAATAAATGTAAATTATACCTTTGCAAAAGCCGGAATTCCATCAGGATAACTATGTAATTGAATTAAGAGGAAATAAAATATGGCCACTAATCTCAAGTGTATAGTTAATGGACATTGATTGGTATAGTTGATAACTGATAATTATTGCTAATTAAACGGTAATTTACATCTCATGAAACCAACCTCTTAATATCTTTATTAGTCAACCTGTTATATTTTACTTATTTAAACATTTTAAAATAACCCGAAATTTTAATTGTTCAATATTATTAACATTAACATTATAACATTTTCAACAGAAATTAAAGAAAAAAACTTCCACAAAAATCCTTTAGTATTTGACGATGTGTGTCTCTGTATACAAAAGCTTTTTTTACCACAAATTAATTGAAGTATAGAAACAACATCATCACAATGCAATAAGATTTCTATGTTGTAAACTATATAGATTTGGATTTTTTCGAGAATGGAGTTTTTATTATAATCTTACCTTAAAAACATGTTCTTCTCCATTGAAATTTTAAATTATAGATATCGTTCCACCCATGAATCCCAAAATTAAATTTGAATGAAAATTTATAGTTTCTTTTAAATATACAATACTAATTAGGTACCTTAATCTAACTAATTCATTTCTTTATAAATTAAAACTTTTATTTTCCTTTGTAAAGTATTTTGTTTTTCTATTGTGGTGAAAAAAAATTTATTTCTGTGTAACACTAATGTTTTTACTGTATTAATATTTTAAAATGTGTAATAAATGCAATTGAATTTAGAACATGTTTAAATTTATATAGTACTTTACCATAATAATTGATATGAACTATAAATTATATTATGGAAAAGCATATGTCTGATGGGTATGCAATTTCTTGTCGATGCAAAAACCATGATTTTCATTAATAATAGATATGTTTTTTAAGTGCAGTAACATTTTTGAAATATTTACGAGCTTTAAATGTTGTTTCGTTTGGACTATACCCTGTTGCAATTATTACAAAGTACCTATATTGTATACTACGCGTGTTCGGTGTACTCTTCTGGTATTATTTTTAAGGTTGTATAAAGAAATTTTCAATTATAATTTTGAAGGTCCGTTTTTATGTTGTAACTTATTTACTGAGAAAGTTTATGGGTATATACAAAGGATGTATATTTTATTTCAAGCTTACTTAACAGAAAACAATTATAAAAGGCAATAGTCAAAGGCATACCCTAACGTCCTGCGTTATACTAACGAAACTTTTTGCCACGTTTAGGTAAAACAGTGTGAAATACTATAAACTCATAATCAGTACTCACTAATGTGTTTAATGTCAATGTTTAGAAACCAACTTCATGAATGGAATTTTGTTAATTGTAATTAGGATCTTGTCTCATTATCTGTACTGCTAATCCACCTTTGTACAAATAATGAATAGCGTCAAACCTGTTAATAAAATTGATTTTAAACCACCGAGAATTTTTGATTAGGGGTGGATTATCTTAATAATAATTATTGGTTACCTGATGCTAATCCCGTAGTGTGTTATTGAAGCAAACAAATCGCCACATTACTCATAGGGTTAATCTGTTTGGTTGTCTATTAACCAAACAGATTAATATTGTACAGGGACAGTTGTTAACAAATAATTGTTTCTCATTTAAGCTAATTTACATCTAATGAGAACTAGCCTCTTTAATATGTTTATTTACCAATTTATTTACGACGTTTGATAATTAATAACCATAAAAGAAACACAATAGTTGAATTATATTTAAATTTTATTTAAATATTTCGAATTGAAATAATTACAAATTTTAATTATCAGTAATCATTGACACTCATCACACATACTACACATAAATTAAAAAAAAAGAATGTACAAAAAGTATTTACAAACTATAAACTAATACATATATTCGTAGGTACAGTTTTCGTTATAGCTATTTAAAGCTTAGTTTTATAATTTGAAAAATTACGTCAAATAGATATAAAAAATATGTTCAAATAAAATACACGTGTCAAAACAGTTTCTCTGGCGTGTGAGGTAGTGGGGTTATCATCCGCGGGTTTTTATACCACCGGAATATATCCTCAAGGGGTGGGGTTTTAGCTCTGCGTTTTGCAGCTTTCCCTATACTTTCTCGATCCTGTTGACTTGTTCTACTGCATTCTGTCCTTATCTGGGCACGTCTCGGAGATTTCTTCATCTTTGTAGGAACTGTCCGAACTCTGAGACCTTGGTTAAATGTAGCACCCTTAATTTCGGAAGCTTTTGCAACTTCAGGATCTGTACCTGTTATACATTTAGGTTGTTCCTTCTTTGTGTAACCCATTATTCTAGGATCTTTCGCATTGCTATACCCTGCTTTATATTGTTTAAAGAGGGAATGATATATACCTGATGGAGACTCAAATAATTCAGAAATCCTTCTGAGTTGGTATACAGGCATTGCATGCTTTTCCACTTCGTATATAAGTACCCTTTTAGGTGTTATTAACGATTCCCTTGACTTCTCTTCAATTCCAGCAAAATCAACTTCTATGGGCGCAAGAGATAAGGGCATCTGCGTATCTAGCTTGTGCATCTTCTCCCCATTTACCGTGGTCCTTCTTTTCCTTTTTAGCTGAATCACTGCGGTTCTATTCCTTCGTCTGCAAATTCTTTCAAGCCACCGTATACCCAATGGCAGATGTACTGATTTTTCTCCTGGATAGTGGCCTAATAATTCAATAATCTTCTCCCTATCTATGTCACCTTTTGGAGTTTCTGTACAAGTCATCGGTGAAAGTGGATTAACAGATGATTTCACACAATCCATTTTTCAAAAATTTAGATCGAGAAAATCACGTTAAGGTATTGATACAGTTCAATTAAAAGACTAAACGAAAACAATACAGCAACTTAGTATGTGCAATCAAAACGCGCAATTGCAAATAACTGATTAAATTGTACGGTGGTTCCTCTAAGTACTCTTCAATTGTTAAATAGGCACTGTTGGGCAGCCAATCACACGAAGGGCCATATGTGGTGAACGGAGTAGGGGTACATTAAGATTACGTAATTGGTCGTGACGGAAGGGACGGCAATAATGTATAATCTTCTTAATCATGTTTCGACCATTTATGGGCCAATATTTAACTCTTAAATTGTATAGAACTGTTTGTGTATTATGAGTGAAGTGATGTTATATGCTCTTGTTGTATGATTAATTTCGTAAGTACGTTATTAGCTGGTAAAATAATTTGATGTTTTTGTTCATAGCCAACATTTGCGTTTTCAATTCGTCTCCCTACACGTAACAAATTTTTGATTATCAGGAATGGTGTCAAAGATTTGATTTTGCTTCTAGAATTTAGTGGTTTATTTCCTTTGAGGCACTCAATTTCATTAAAGAAACATTCGGTTTGAGCCAATTTTATTAGAAAAAGAAGTGCTTCATTTAGTTCTTCCACTGTAAAAGGACTTTGTACTCTAAATTCTGCTTTTCTCGATGAATTGGTTTAAATCGCAAACAGTATGCCATTGTGTTTTGTAATTTTGACAATTTTGAAAATTGCTGAAATAAGGAAAATGGTTCAACAGATGTCATACAATTATGGTTTTCTGGAGTTCTAATGCTTCCTCTGGTATGTCTTCCTTGCAAGTGTAACTTGACCAATATTTCTCTGGATGAGAAATCCGTTCCGGTCCGTGCCACCATAACTGGTTCTGAAGTAACTCATCTGGAAAGCAACATCGGGAGATAAGATCAGCGGGATTTTCGTTTGTGGGAATCCATTTCCAACTGGTTTGATCAGTTAGAGCTCGTATTTCGGCGACTCGGTTTGCAATAAAATTCTTGAGCTTATGAGATAGTGTTTCAATTCAAGCTAATGCGATTTGGGAATCTGACCAAAGAAAAACGTTGTCATTATTGATATGTAAGGCCGTAACTGTTGTAGAAAGCAATTTAGCTAAAAGAACTGCAGCACATAACCCTAGACGTGGTAGCTTATTTTCTTGAGTGGCGCAATTCTTGATTTTGCACATACCAAGTGGTTATATTGGAATTGTTTGATCGTAAAAATAAGCATGCTCAATATGCTTGCTCTGAGGCGTCGCAAAATCCATGTATTTGTACCTCGTTGGCAGTAATACTTGGCGTTGTATATCTAACTGATCTAAACAGGATAGTTGGGATACAAATCTTTTCCATTTGATTCTTAGATCTTCGGTACCATGTCATCCCAGTCTATCTTGACTTGCCACATTTGCTGCATGATTATTTTTGCTTTGCATATTATAAGCCCTAGCAATCCCAATCGGTCGAAAAGCTTCACGATCTGTGATAATAAATTTCGTTTGTTACATTGATTTTAGGGTCTAAATATGGGTCATACAGATAATGTCCTTTGATGCATTCCACTGAAGCCCTAAAGTCTTAATTGTCTGTGTTCTATCAAGTTGTAGTGAATCTTGAGAAACATCTGATAAATCGTCTAATAACCTGGTATCATTTGAAGACCATTTGCGCAATCGAAACCCCCCTCTTCTCAATAGTAATATTAGTTCATCACCCAAACGTTTTGTTTCTTCCAAGGTATCAGCTCCTGTTAATATATCGTCGAAATAAAATCTCTTTTGGTAATGATGCTAGCCAATGGAAAATCATCTTTCTCCTCGTCGCCAAATTTCTGTAAATATCTAACTGTTTGATATGGTGCAGATGCTGTATCACATGCAACGGTTTGAAGTTGAAATGTGTTGACAATTTGCTGACCTCCATAATATTTTTGATAAATTGAATCTTCAGGAGGAATATAAAATATATCATTACTGCATGCCTCAGTTATGTGGCCCAATCCTACATATTTCTCCATGAAGTCTTGATATTGTGCTTTATAATTTGGATTTAACTTAAATTTATTTTTCAGAACTTTGAATCTCTTTAATGCTAATTCGTACGACTCTCCCAAACATTGTGGTGAGGTTTTGAATGGTGATTTGACGACAAATCTGCCTTCTGCATTTCTTGTGTTGCTTATAAAATGTTTTTCACATCGTGATTCTTCTTCGGACAAAATTCCCACTTGGCAAAATAACATGACTATAATGTCGTCTAAATGTTATCTTGTAACGCGAAATGTTACAAAAATATATACAATGTACCACATGCAGTAACATTTCTACGACTGTTTAATGTCCGCCTAAGCGATGTTACGAAACAATATTTCCCAGTAATGTTAATACGAGGTCTTCGAGTAACATTACTTTAACATGGCGATTAATGTTGAAGTATAGCTCTTCCGTAACATTTCTCATATGTTAAAGAGAAATATTGATCCAGTGTGGCAATTAAATGTTTCTATAATATATCTACGCTAATGTTTCTAATAGGATCTTTTATTTACTCCAAAAGTTCTTGCTGCATTATACAAGAAACATGATGTTGAGGTTTTCGAGAGGTTATATTAATTAATATAAAACGGAATCTCAAACAGTCTTATTGAAATTCAATGTTAATATTATAATTTCATGTTACTCTCGATAGATCGGGCCCCTCTGTTTATACGAATTTATCTTCACTTACTAAAATTACAATATTAACATTAAACATTAATGCCAGAAAATATAATGGATAAGACATTTTTATAATATAACATTATAAGTCTTTTTTTTGTAGTTATTTTTGCAGATACATTAAAATGGTCAATCATATATCATATAGTTCTATGTAAAAACTAAATAGTAATACTATGAATAATATTATAAATAGCTATTTAAGTAAACGAAATACATTAATAAATACTTTAAAAAGTAAAATGCTGCTTACAGAAGATAATAAAGGCATTTATTGATTAAAAAAAAGTATATTAAATTCCATTTTAATAAACTTCAGTATTGGGAACAGATTATGGGGCACATAAATTAACATGAATAGAATCTAAACAAAAACTCACAACACATAAGAAAAACGCCCCGAATGCATTTTATTCCTTTGAACATTTTCCTGTTTTTCTATCAAATCTTTGTTTTGCATAACGAAACCATTCCATGACAGTTATTTCGTATTCCGTATCTGTGAGTACAATATTTCTTCTAATTCTCTTTGAAATTAAAAAAAAAGACACCGTCAAAAATAGAGATCAGGAAAGCTATTTTATTTATATGAAAATTGAGGATAAGCTGCATATTTTATATATAACACTGTTTATAATTATTGTAAACTTTGTATTTGATCAAGAATTACTTTGAATTCTAAGAATGACATTACGTGACATTGCTCATCCTTATAGCACAACAGGTAGGTTTTAGTATAACATATATAGGTTATGATATTCATAATACATATCTGTCTTAAAGATCTTCCATGAATTTGAAAGGATCGACATACCTACTTTAGCATTACAAATAAAACTTACCCGATAATGTTGATTTATTATTGACGGGAATTTTTTTCTCATCAAAACAATTGCGACGCACAATCCCAAGATCCTATCCTATCCACGCCCTGTCC
The DNA here is from genome assembly GCA_004143645.1 of Protaetia brevitarsis. NCBI lineage: Eukaryota > Metazoa > Arthropoda > Insecta > Coleoptera > Scarabaeidae > Protaetia > Protaetia brevitarsis. The sequence continues at coordinate 622,644 of RXPK01000057.1, read as the reverse complement.
AGTCACGATAACCGTATATTGTGAAAGAGGGGGTTCACAGGTTCACGCCAACTCGTGTATGCGCGGTACGAAAAACTTGTGATGGCAAGCGATACTTTTACAAGTGCGCAGTGCGCAACCACAACCCCATTAACATGATTATTATAGGCTACAAAAAATGTTAAAAAATTTCATCACCATTATTTACTTTATAGAGAAAATTTGCTCCATTAGTTTTGTGTTTTCAAAATTCTAAATTTGCAGAAACATAGGTACCTATCTTACACTTTATAAAATATAAATATGTTAATGTTGCAAGCGCAAATGGTGTAACATTCCTTGTAATGATTCACCTTGTAAATATGGCAATGTTACAACTAAATATTACCTCAACATTTCTGACAACAAAGTCTTTGTTTTTGCAACATTGTTTTAAAATATTTTTTCCTGATTACATTGAAATGTTACTGTAATGGCCTGCAATATTTCTATCATTATTTAATATTGCTGCAAAATTTCGGTAACATGTTTTTGTTTAACATCGCTGTATAGTAAATAATGTAATATTACTGGGATATCTGCAACATTACTTGCCAAGTGGGTTCGTTATGAGCTCAGTTGCCAAATGGATTAATACACCGAATTAGTAGAACATTAAAATTTACTATTTGTTAAAATATTACTCTGAAATTTTATTTAGACAATGAAAGTTAAGTTGCTAGTAAATAGAAATTTAGTATTATCTATCTTGTTTATTTATCTTATTATTTTTGCTTATTTGCTCAATTACAACAACCTCTTGTACCTAGAAATTGAATAACTTATACATTATCCAATCTAAAATGATTTCTAATTGATTTATAAGGATAATTATAATAGGTAGTTAATTGTAAATAGGACCGTGTCTCATTATCTGTAGTGTTAATGCTTTTTCTTTTTTTCGTACAAATAATAGAAAGTGCCAAATCTTTCCATCAAATTGATTTTTAAACACCATATTAAGCCGACAAATTTTGATTAGGGGTAGATTATTTTTTATCTTAATAATAATTATAGGTTACCTGATGTTAATCCCGTAGCCTGTTATTGAAGTAAACAGATTACGTCAATACGTGGCATTACTCATAAAAATAATCTATTTGATTAATAGACATTGTATGGGGCAGTTGTTGACAAATAATTCTCCTTTCAGCTAATTTACACATAATAAGAGCTAACCCCTTTAATATACTTGTTTACCCACTTATTTCCGCAATGAATTAATACATTTCGTTATTTGCAAATGAAATATATATTGACCTTTTGGGTAACATGACTATATGCCGACGTTTGATGATTAAAAACCATAAAAGAAACACAATATTTGAATTATATTCATTTTATTTAAATAATTAGAAATAATTACAAATTTTAATCATTTAGTAATTTTTAACATCCGTCACTCATACTACACATAGATTAAAAAAAAAGAATGTACAAAAAGTATTTAGAAACTATAAACTAATACATATATTCGCAGGTACAGCTGTCGTCATAGCTATCTAGAGCTCAGTTTTATAATTTCAAAAATTACAAGTAGATATATAAAAATATGTACAAATAAACCACACATCTCGTGTCTGTCGCTGTTGACAACGGACGTATTTTCTTCCTGTCCTATCTAACGAGACTCTAATTATTCTGTGCTTCAAGCGCCTAATTTCTCTATTTGAGATTTTTCCTATATTTCTAGGAAATACGGCAATTCCTATTTTATCTTTTTTTATTATTCTCCTCGTCTGACAAGGGTTATTCGACCCTAAATCTTATTGTTTATTGACTTGAATTGTTTAAATTCTCATATTACATTACTTCTACGCAAATATCTACAAGGAATTGCTATAAACAGCTTTTTTGGACTCAGACGCTTTTTCTCGCTTTTATTTGTGCACAAATCGTCCGTTGCAACATTATTATCTATTTATTTGTTGATAGATTTACTTTGGCCTTTACACCAATTTTAAAGTGTTATTTATTACTTTCTGTGTTCGCCGGCCGGCTGGTTCTTTTTTGACCGAAGCCGTGCGACAGGTGTTTACTGTTTTGTCGCTGAATTATACACACGTTGTTTGTCTATTTACGTGCTTTGTCTTTTTACAATTTATATTTGTTATTTACTTGTTGTTATTTTAAAAGGGATATTACACCTCTGGGAGATTTTTCTTTTTTTTTTTTTGATGACCGGGAGTGGGTTTCTCTCCCACTACCCGGTCTATTCATTATTAGTTGCGATTAATCGACTACCTGTAGGCTTGTTTGAGTTTGTTTTTTTCACAATTTTGTTTCGTGATTTGATTTCTTTCTGCCGGACAGCCCTTGAACATGTCTGCGGCTCAAATCACTGATCAGACCCATTTGGGGCCGCCGAGATTGGGCGATACGCCTATTAACCTTCCAATTGCCAACGATGGCGATGAGTTGGCTACCCCAACACCTCGCAAATTTTTTACTATCGATAACCTCGAGCATCTGTCCAACGAGGAAATTCTTGGGCTCATTCAAGGTCTGTGATCAAGGTCGTGATCGACTTACGGCCTCTTGAGGCTGCTAATAATAGGAGAAGGGACTTCAATCAGATGTCCCCGCCCTCTGACTTGTCTACTTCCTCCCCAGGGTCCATCTCCTCACTGGTGGACACCGTCATGGCGGAAATCCATCTTCCACCGGACAGAAGCGGTAGCAAAAGTAACGTTACTTTGCCAATTCCACCAGACGATAGGGCTGCCTCTACGGCCCCTGACACTCCCAGGCGTAGCGTTTCAAATCGTGGTAAAAAGAAGCGCAGGCCCAATCTCGACACGATAGAGGTTGTACCTTCTACTCAACCTCCAACAGGGGCCAAACCTAAGTCTGAGACCTCTAGCAAAGACACTAATATACCATCCATATCTGCGGTCTCTGAACCCCACGCATCTCGGAATTCCGACAAAAGGTCCGCCGCTCCTCCACCTGCGGTTGGAACTATTCCACCTATCGTCCTTAGGGATAAATCTAGATGGCCTAGTGCCAGAGGACTCATCCACTCGTCCGGCTTTAATTTTATTAAAGCGCAGAATATCCCCGACGGTATTCGGATTTATCCGACTTCGGAATCTGACTACAGGGGTATAACCAGGTCTTTTGATGCCGAGAGCATACCACACTTATCAATTACCCTCGGAAAAATTACTTAAGGTAGTTATCAGAGGTGTCCCTAAAGAATTGTCAGAGGAGGTAGTTCTCAGAGAGCAGGGGTTCGACCCTGCGGGCGTGGTCCGAATGCGGAGGCACTTCACCCTATGCCCATTGTCATTGTCCAAATTTCACGAGACCAAAAAAGGATTTACGAGTTAACTAAGATCTTCGGCATTGATATCACCGTTGAGCCACTCAAATCCAAACCAGAAATTGGGCAGTGCTTCCGCTGCTTGCGCTTTGGCCACGCCCAAAGCAGATGTACGGCCCCTGAGCGTTGCATGAGGTTTGGATTGGATCACCGATCCAAAGACTGCACCAAACCTCCTGATCTTTCACCTAAATGCGCCAATTGTCAGGGGGAGCACCCCGCCAATTACAGGGGTTGCACGAAATTCCCTAAGCCCAGACTCACTCAAATTCGATCTGATAGGCAGCCTAAAGCCCCGGTCCTCAGGTACTTGGGGCTGTCTCGTTCGCCCAGGCCTTGACTAAGGGCCTTCCATCTAAGCCCGCGTTGGCTCCTAAGACTCCCGTCGGGGGAACTGGTGGGGGGGGGGGTGGCCGGTCTGCGCCACTACGCCCTAAGACTACAGCTCCTGCTGAATCTGGTCGGCTGCCTGGGGGCGTCGACATAGTCTCCGTGTTCGACGCCCTCCAGCCGCTAGCAGCCTCTCGAAATGCCGCGATTTCGCAATTAAAGGTCATTCTCCTCCTTGCCCCTTCCAATGGCAGGTGAGGATCCGTCTGAGCGGTTAATCGTTCGGGGGGTCAACTTCATGGCTTGGAACGCGAACGGCGTTAAAAATAAAAGGAACGAGTTGTCGGAGGCTTTCCAGCGCTACGAGATCGATGTCGCACTTATCAGCGAAACCTGGTTGAGGCCGTCGGATAATTTTAACATCATTAACTACCGCGTCTACCGTTCTGATAGACTTGGTGCGCGAGGTGGCGGTACCGCTGTCGCGGTCCGCCATTCTATTCGTCACTCCCCTATTATGCTCCCCGCCCTCCGCTCTCTGGAGGCGACGGCCGTCCTCCTTGATCTCTCACACAACGTGCAGCTCAGGATCATATCTGTATATGCTCCCCCTTCTAGGGGGTTTGAGTCGACGACTATAGGCCCCTTTTGGGCGGTCATGTTTCCGGTCGTGATAGCCGGGGACCTCAACGCCAAGCACGTCAGCTGGGGTTGTAGGTCCTCCAATGCCTTCGGTAGGGGTTTGTGCGATCTTCTTGAATCGGAGGAACTAGCTCTTCACCCGCCTAATGGACCCACCTTTTTCCGTGGTGGGGCTCGACCGGACATGCAGACAGAACATAGTCGAGTTCTCAGCAAGGGCATTCTTCAACCTATATTTGTCGATAGTTTAGCCGATCTGTCGTCGGACCATAACCCTATTCTTTTCACTCTGGGGGGGAAGCCTGTCGAGGCCGCGTCGTCTCTCCGGAGATCGGTCGACTGGGACCGTTTTCGTTCCGATTTGGCTTCTGCTGGCAACGCACTCCCGCGCAGCCCAACTAATAGCCGGGAGTTGGATGCGGCAGCTGAGAGGTTTTCTGATACCATTAGATCTTCCCTTGAGTCCGCTACTAGCTTTTTACCTAGGACTCGCGACAGGTGGCTACCTGCGGAGATAAAGAGTCTGATTAGGGAAAAAAGACGTGCAGTAAAAAGGGCCCGCAACACCCTTTGGTCCGCCCACGCGGCGATTGCTAACCTCTATATCAAGAGGGTCAGAGATGAACTGAGTAAATTTTATAACGAGAGGTGCCGCGACCATGTCAAGTCCTTGTCCGCCTCTGACGGATCTTTGTGGCGGACGACTAAATCCCTTTCCGGGCGTTTTCCCCGCTCCCGCCAGGCGCCACTACACGGGGCCAATGGCCTCGTCACCGACGATTTAGGGAAAGCCCACGCCCACGCTGATCACCTCGAATCTGTCTGCGGTGAGGCTCCTCTCCTCGATTCTTCCGACGAGGAATTCGAATCTGCGCGACAGGTTAACTCCCTTTTACGGGAGTTACCTCAAGGTCGGCCGTTGCCTCCAGCTTCTCTGGAAGAGATAGCAGCCATTATCAATAACTTGAAGGTCGGCAAAGCTCCGGGCCCGGATGGTATCTCCAATAGAGCTATGAAACTCCTCCCTCTCGAGGCGGTCGGGGTCTTACTAAGGTTGACGAATGCCACACTGAGATTAAACCATTTCCCGTACATCTGGAAGTATGCCGTTGTCATTACAATTCCCAAACCAGAGAAAGACCAGCTTTTCCCCCAGAATCACCGCCCGATAAGCCTTCTCTCCTCTCTTTCGAAGGTGGTCGAGGCCGTTATCTTATCTCGCCTCCACGACGAAATGTCTACTTTGAACCTCCTCCCTGATGAACAGTTCGGCTTTCGAGCCGGACTATCAACAAATTTTCAACTGTTTCGCCTTACAGAAGCCATCAGGGATGGCTTTGAGAGGAGAGAGACGACCGTGGCGGTGTTTCTCGATATTGAAAAGGCGTTCGACTCAGTGTGGCACGATGGGATACTAATTAAGATGTCCCGCATTGGTATTGACCCTGGCCTAACAAGGCTTATTAGCTCGTATCTTACGGGTCGATCCTTCTCGGTCAGAGTGGGGGAGAGTCTTTCCACCCGCCGTCCCTCTATGACGGGAGTCCCTCAGGGCTCTTTATTGGGTCCGGAGCTTTTTCTCATCTATATGCACGTCATACCCAAGCACCCAGCCGTCAACTTGGGGATTTTCGCGGATGACACTGCGGTATATTCTGTTTGCCGCAACGAAATCATACTCATGAGACGTATGCAGGCTGCTATCGACGCAATTGTCGACTGGTCAGAGCGCTGGAGGCTTCGCATCAATCCGGGCAAAACCGTGGCCGTTCGGTTTACTAGGAGAAGGACTGTTCCCGACTCCAGAATTCATATCGACGGGGAAGCAATCCCCTGGGCTAATGAATCCAAATATCTGGGGCTCACCCTGGACCGCGGTCTAACTTTCCGCCAGCATGTCTCAGGTCTTAAATTAAAGTTCCAGGCGGCAAGGAACAATCTTATGCCGCTGTTATCTAGACGCAGTTGGCTGGATCTGCGTTCTAAAGTCCTCTTATACACGGCTTGCTTGAGACCTATTCTAACATACGGGGCGCTCTCCCTCATCACCATGGCCAACGTCCATTTTAACACCTTGGAGATCCTCCAAAACCGCGTTCTAAGAATGATCGTAGGGGCTCCATGGATGGTACGCAACCAACGTATCCGCGATGACTTAAACATCCCTAGTCTTCGGGATCATATGCATGATCTTGCGTCGCGAGAATGGCTGAGGGTGAGCGCCTCCTCAAATAGGCTGGTGGCGTGCCTGGTTGAGCCCCAGGATAAACCCCCACCCAGGGTTAAAATTAAACGAGTTCGGGACTGTTTTGATACCTCTGCGGGAGGTCAGTGCAAAAGGCCCAGGCTTGGGAGGTAGTGGTTGTCGCTCTTATCTATTTAGACGTGGCTATTACAGCCAGCCCTGACTGTTAATTATTTTAATTTTTTAACTTCTGGCGGGTCTTTACCGCCCTATTTTTGATTAAGGTGCCCTAGGGACCTCGGTCCGGCACCAAATGACGAGGAGACCATGATGATAAACCACACGTGTTAAAATAGTTTCTCTGGAGGCAGTGGGGTTATTCGCGGGTTTTTGTAACATCGGAATATATCTTCAAGAGGTGGGGTTTTAGCTCTACGTTTTACAGCTGTCCTCATGTTTTCTCGATCCTGTTGACTTATTGTACCGAATTCTGTCCTTATTAGGGCACGTCTCGAAGACTTCTTCATCTTTGTAGGAATTGTCCGAACACTGAGACCTTGGTTAAATGTAGCACCCTTAATTTCGGAAGCTTTTGTAACTTCAGGATCTGTACCTGTTATACATTTAGGTTGTTCCTTCTTTGTGTAACCCATTATTCTAGGATCTTTCGCATTGCTATACCCTGCTTTATATTGTTTAAAGAGGGAATTATATATACCCGATGGAGACTCAAATAATCCAGAAATCCTTCTGAGTTGGTATACAGGCATTGCATGCTTTTCCACTTCGTATATAAGTACCCTTTTAGGTGATATTAACGATTCCCTTGACTTCTCTTCAATTCCAGCAAAATCGACTTCTATGGGCGCAAGAGATAAGGGCATCTGCGTATCTAGCTTGTGCATCTTCTCCCCATTTACCGTGGTCCTTCTTTTCCTTTTTAGCTAAATCACTGCGGTTGTATTCCCTCGTCTGCAAATTCTTTCAAGCCACCGTATACCCAACGGGAGGTGTACTGATTTTTCTCCTGGATAGTCGCCTAATAATTCAATAATCTTCTCCCTATCTACGTCACCTTTTGGAGTTTCTGTGCAAGTCATCGGTGAAAGTGGATTAACAGATGATTTCACAAAATCCATTTTTCAAAAATTTAGGGTAAGAAAATCACAGTTCAATTACAGGATTCAACGGTTATAATATAACAACTTAGTATGTGCAATCAAAACGCGCAATTGCAAATAACTGATTAATCATAGGTCTTCTCTATGTGCCGGGATTAGCCCCAAAAGGCTCCAAATCCCCTCGTCATGAAGGGGGACGGATTTTAGACTCTCCGTCGGAGATAATAGCCGGGTGATCTATGTAGTTGAGGTCGAGGCCCACCAGTCTCGGGCTTACCGCTGGTCCAATGACCGCCCAGAAGGCCTTGCCGAACCCTCGAGGGACAGTAAGCGACGCATCCATTCACGGTAGCAGGTCCTCTTCATTCTTCTTTAACTGTTCTTCTGGTTTTACAGTTGGGCTTTGTCAAAAGGCACAGAGTCCACTGTCATATGTTATAAGTTATAATGTACGTTTAAGCGGGCACTCGCCTCCTATGTCCGCAGTACAACAGGACTACTGCTCCCTATATCAAAGATATCTCTTTTTTTTTCTTTTTTTTCTTTTTTTCTTTTTCCGCCACGTTATAAAGGTGCCATCTGCACAGAAAGAAACAGTCCCCACAGGAGGACTTACAAAGGTTGATAGCACATACACAACATTTAAGATGAAACCCCATTATGGGTTTGTCCAGCAATTTTGAGGGCTAGGTGTGCAGTGCAACCTACCAGTCAATTTGCGTAAGTGATGACAGACGTTTACATTTAAGTTTCTATTTGTTTATTTTACAGTTTGTTAAGTTTTTCACCTGTCATCTAAAATTTTGTGTATAAATAAATAAAGCGTTCGTAATTCTATATGTGTATATATAACAATAAGGGAAATTATCGGGTAAGCGATCTGTAATAAAACGATCTATTTGTCCAAGGTTCCTCTATATTTCGCAATTTATTTATTGCATCATCGGGAGGATTTCTTACTAAAATGTGTTGAGAATGAAACAATGTGTCAAAAAAGAAAACATAACAATACTTACAACTAAGATCAGTCCACAAATAAAATTAACAATACAACAAACATATTAACACTGAATTTAAACAAACGACATGTTAAAACTAACAGTTGAGTAGGAAGTGTGTAAAACGATTTGAAAATTTAACATATATGTCTTAAAATAAAACGAAAAAAAGAACTATAAGATTACAAAAAAGAGGAGAGGCTAAAAATTACACACTAAAGCGTTTAGTGTGTAATTTTTAGTGGATTCCTCCGATTTATATACTACCTATACTTGTAGACAATAGATACATTAATTCTCATTGTACTAAAAAATCAAATAAATAAATTTTAAGTATATGTGCGTTGTCTGTGGCAATATAGAAACGCTTATTTTCATAAGATCTCCGATTGATTTCAGAAAGACCGTGGCATGTTTTCTACAAGAAGCGTGATCATTATGTTTTTTACCTTATCGTCTGTCAACTAGATCAGTTTCTAGAACTTATCTCTATAGCTGAATTGATTCAAGCTTATCCGATCCATGATTTCCAACTGGATTTTTTTGTTAAATAGGTATGGCGTAATTATGTGGTTACAAGGTGTTGGATGCAGCGTGTAAACGTGATAAGGAGGCGATGAAATGGATTAATAAATGTAGGTACCTAATTAATTTAGACCATTAAAATTTCCTATTTGTTAATACATTGCTAAGAGATTTTATTTAGATAATGAAAGTTAAATTGCCAGTAAATAGAACTTTTATTATATATCTTATTTATTTATCTTTTATTCTTTATTTGTTATACAACTATAATAACCTCTTGTTAGAAGGTATTATTAGATTAGATTAGAAAATTAAATAAGGAATACATTATGTAACCTAAAATGATTGTTAATTGATTTCCAATAATAATTAGTACACTGAAAGAAAAAAAAAGAATAATTAATTCAACGGAGGGTTCCGTAATAAAATATAAATAACAACTTCATGACATTCAGCTAATGTTAGGAACTTCAAATTAAAAATATATTTTTGTTTAATTTGTTTTAATTTTATTCAGACATTAATTTAATAAGTTATTGTCCTTTGATGTGTTAATTACCGAACTGATGTAAAAAATAAAATAATCAAATTTCTGTTTTACGAAGTACGTTATCTAATATTTTTAAACCTGTCGTTTATTTATTGTTAAATCCGAAAAATTTACTGTTACGTTTATACCATACTTTTTTTAACATTGTGACAATACTTAATAGCAAAATGGTCGACACAACTTTTTAAATTAGTAAGTTAACTATTAATTCAGCGATGTAACTATCAATTCCACAGATGTACACTGGGTCGCTTTTTTATGTCATGCCCTACGGAGCAGATATCAAAACTTTTTCCTTTTTTCCCTTTCTGGGAGCTTACACGTTGTTGCTTCGACCAATGTCGAGAATCTAAATATTTCCGTCCCTAAAATAACAAACCCTAAACGCGATTAAATTTATGACCTTTTTTTGATAAATACTTCCCGCTATCCGGCACTACTGAAGACCTGTCGCCATCGTTATCGCCGATCGCTTGTAGAGCCGCTTACTTGAATACATATCCGATGCGTATTAAATTGATATCTCTTTTCTTTAGAGTTGTTACCGTTAACTATTTATTTATTATACTATACTACTTATTTTGCTTCCCGTAATATTCCTAACTAGTATGTTATTTTGCTACCATAGGGTATATAAAAAATATAAAATAGATAAGTATAATAAAAAACAATAAACTTTCAATTACCCAGAATAAATTATTTTAAATGGAAAACATGGTTTTTCAACAACACTTTAAAATAAATATCAAATTGACGAAAGGTCGTGAATAAATAAACATATTTTGAGAAAAACGTATTTTTCGGTGATGGTATACACCGAAAATTTCCAATTAAGAGTGAAATAATCAAAATTTTAAGATTGAAGATGAAGTGAATAACATTTGGATATATATCAGAAACGTTTGCACTTAATGAAGTCATTATTTGAGCTATGTTTTGGTTGATTTAATAAATTTGGTGATTATTACTATGAATAATTCATCGGATCAAAACTTGTATAAAGAAAAGAAAGCTGATGATATTCTGTACATTGAAAACGGTATAGCGTCGCACATATTTTATTATTTTCATTTAATGCATATAGATTTTAGTTAAATATAACATCCTTACTACCTATAGTAAAATGAGAATTCCGATTTTTTTCTAAAGTTCTAAAAAAGGATTCGGTGAACACGTCATGAAAAGTAGGTAAAGATTTGCCGGTTTAGCTAAGAGTTATTATTTTCACCCAGAGTTTAAATAAAAAAAAATACATTACCTAACGCTGTCCATGCAATTCGACTAGATTGAATAAACAATGAAGTAACTATGTAATACGCGGTATATAAACGACAAAGTACACTAAATATAAATAATCACACAATATTTTGAACTATTGCAAAGAGAACTACGCAACTGGATAGAATTACAAAGAAAATTATTGTTAGTATATAAAAAACTATAACGATTTCTATTAAAAAGTTTTTTCAAAGTTAAGATAGGTTCCAAGTTTCGGTATCGTATCGGTAGTATTTTCTTATTCAAATTAAACATTAAGAGAAACTGACAATATTTCCTATTTAGGTAATGAATGAAGCGAGGCTATATTATTGATGAGGATCACCTCATTTCCTATTGAAAAAAGGTAGAAATTAATCCTTTTATTTCAAGTAAATACAGTAAAAATAATTACGATAGCGTTTCTACATTTTGGTAATAATTTTAAACGTAAATTTATGTGTACATTATAACACATTTTATTAATATTGTATTCGAGATTCTTGTTTGGAGACTTCTCCACACAATGGTCATATTTGTGAGTATTACATCTCAATAGATTGATTTAACTTGATAACAAATATTGTAGTTGAGCCCTGAAAAAGCATCGATTCAGATGTGAAATATTGGCATTAAAAAAATAAAGAACGCCTTATAAATATATTCCTCCCATTTAAATTATAAATATTGTTTCACCCATGAATCCCAAAATTAAATTTTGATGAAAATTTATAATTTGTTTTAAATACACTATTCTAATTACATTAATCTAAGTAATATATTTCTTTGAAAATTAAAACTTTCATTTTTCATTAAATTTATGGAACATTTTGTTGACAAGTTTACATGTGAAATTATCTAGGATTTGTAAATTGTATTTTGTTTTCGTACTGTGCTAAGTAAAAAATTATTTGAATATATTTGTGTATAATCCTATAGTGTGTTAATATTTAAAAAATGTATAGAGTGTAATAAATGCAGTGAATTTGGAAGATGTTTAAATTTATGTACATCGTACTTTACTACAATAATTGATATGAACTATAAATTATATTATGGAAAAGCATATATCTGATGGCTTTGTAATTTCTTGTCGATGGAAAAACGATTATTTTTATTAATAATAGGTATAATTTTTAATTGCAGCAACATTTTTGAAATATTTATGACCTTTAAATGTTTCGTTTGGATTATACGCTATTGCAATTATTACAAAGTATATTGTATAGTACGCGTGTTTGGTGTACTTTTCGGGTATTATTTTATAAGTTCTATATAAAGAAATTTTAAATTATAATTTTGAAGGCCCACTTTTATGTTGTAATGAATTAATATTTGACTTATTTGCTGAGAAAGTTTATTAGTATATACCAGGGATGTATACTTTATTTCAAGCTTCCTTGATAGAAAACAATTATAATATTAAAGGTATTATAGACCTTACAGCCCTTTAAACGTCCTGTGTTATACGAACGAAACCTTTTGCCGTGTTTAGGTAAAAAAGTGTTAATACTAAACTCATAAACAGTACCCAATAATGGGATCTCGTCTCATTATCTGTAGTGTTGCATCTTTGTACAAATAATGGAAAGAGTAAAACGTCTTAATAAAATTGATTTTTAAACCAGCACATTAAGCCGACTTTTGATTAGGGGTGGATTATCTTAATAATAAATTAGTAATTAATTAAATTACCTGATGCTAATCCCGTAGCATGTTATTGAAGCAAACAGATCGCTGCATTACTCATAGAATTAATCTTTTTGTTTAATAGACATTGTATAGGGACAGTTGTTGGCAAATAATTACTTCTCATTTAAACCAATTTACATCTAATGAGAACGAACCTCTTCAATATATTTATTTATCAAGTTACTTCGGACGTTTGATAATTAATAATCATAAAAGAAACACGATACTTGAATTATATTCCTTTTATTTAAATATTTTGGAAATAATTACATTTTAATTACTCAGTAATCATTAATATTCAACATACATAGTACATACAAATTCAAAGAAAAAAGTATAATATAAATAAAGTATTTATAAGCCAATACTACACATATTTCCATCAGGTACAACTGTCGTCATAGTTATCTAAAGCTCAGTTTTATAATTTGAAAAATTACGTCAAATAGATATATAAAATTATGTACAAATAAAATACAGGTGTTAATGCAATTTCTCTGGAGTGTGAGGTAGTGGAGTTAACATTCGCGGGTTTTTATAACATCGGAATATATCTTCAAGAGGTGGGGTTTTAGCTCTACGTTTTTTCATCTTTATAGGAACTGTCCGAACCCTGAGATCTTGGTTAAATGTAGCACCCTTAATTTCGGAAGCTTTTGGAACTTCAGAATCTGTACCTGTTATACATTTACGTTGTTCCTTCTTTGTGTAACCCATTATTCTAGGATCTTTCGCATTGCTACATCCTGCTTTATATTGTTTAAAGAGGGAATGATATATACCCGATGGAGAATCAAATAATCCAGAAATCCTTCTGAGTCTGTATACAGGCATTACCTGCTTTTCCATTTTGATTATTGACACCCTTTTACGTGTTATAAACGATTCTCTTGATTTTTCCTCAATTTGACCAAAATCAACTTTTGCGGGCACAGGAGATAAGGGCATCTGCGTATCTAGCTTCTGTATCAGGATCTTCTCCTCATTTATCGTATTTTTTCCTTTGCTTTTTAGCCGATTCGCTGCGGTTTTATTCCTTCGTTTGGAAAGACTTTCAAGCCATTGTATACCCAAAGGCAGATGTACTGATGTTTCTCCTGGATAATCGCCTAATAATTCAATGATTAACTGCCTATCTATGTCACCTTTTGGACTCTTTGTACAAGACACCGGCGGAAGTGGATTAACACTTGATTTCACACAATCCATTTTTCAAAAATTTAGGTTGAGAAAATGACGTTAAGGTATTGATACAGTTCGATTAAAAGACTAAACGAAAACAATACAGTAACTTAGTACGTGCAATCAAGACGCGCAATTGCAAATAACTGATTTAATTGTACAGGTGGTTCCGTTAAGTACTCATCAATTGTTAATTAGGCACTTAATTGGGTAGCCAATCACACAAGGGGGCCGTATGTGGTGAACGGGGTAGGGATACGTTAAGATTACGTAATTGGTCGTGACGGAAATAATGCAATATAACTAAGGATTGTAAGTACTGCACTGAGGAGAAATATTGCTTCCCACAAAGAAACACATATCTCCCACCCTCCCAGGCTGAGCGTCAGGTGCTTGTCCAGGACCGCGGCGTCGAATAACGGGTAGCTTCGTGTTTAAAGTATTCATTCTTTTTTGTCATTTTTAATGATATGTGTTTGTTTCGTCTTTTTAAACTATTTATTATTTTAATTACGGCTTTTTACACCGTTTATAAAATTTATCTTTTTAATTTTATCTCACTGGCCATTTACACCAGCTTTTAACTTTCATTTTTGTTTTCTCTTTATTTTTCATTTTATCTTTACACTTTTTACTCGGCCCTATACACCATCCTTATATATTTTTGACAAGTTGACAAAAAAAAACATTTAACACAAACGTGAACTCTCTATTTATTTATTTGCAAATTACAAGCCATTTTATTTTCATATTTTATTCACTTGGCCCTATACACCACTTCATATACGCATTATTGACAAGTTCACAAAAAAAAAAAACCTGTATACAAAAGTGAACTCTCTATTTATTTTTTTGCAAATTACCAGTGATGACAGATGGTAAACCCAAGAATTTTATAAAATAAAGGAAAAACAGCAATATGTAAACATCTCTCCTAGCTTTTAAATTGCCGACAAACCCCTAATGGGGTCTTTACATTAAATGTTGTGCTTGTCCTATTAATTTTTGTTAAACAGTCCTCTTGCGCGGACTGCTTGCTTATGTGCAAAAGGAGCACTATTTATAACGTTGTTGGAAAAAAAAACAGATATATAACATATCATGGAATATGCATCTCCCCATAACGCCCAACCACGTATTTTAGAAGACAGAAGAGAGAAGAGGACCGCACGCGGACGGATTGATGCTCGCCTACTATCCCTCCGGGGGCTTAGCGACGCCTCTCTGGCGGCCATTGATTTTGCGGCAGGCCCGAGACCGGTGGGCCCACCTTTATCGACACGGGCCACTCACGTAGCAACTAGGACGGAGTGATTGAATCCGTCAACTATAGCACGAGGGGATTCAAAGCCTCTAGGGGCTAATCCCGGATCAGAGTGAGGACCTATGATATTGCTTCCCATGAAGAAATACATATCTCTGGAAAAATGTACTCATTAAGAAATCTTTTTTGAATTAAATATACTAAATTTGATGTTACTGCACGCAGAAAAATATATACTTTTGTCAAATAAGTCTGCATTCTGTCAAGAAAATCTCTGTTTTGTATATGTATGTTACATAATAACCAGTTTTAAGATACTTGAATGAAGATCGTAGCTTTGCTTTGTTTAAATGACTACTAATTTCTGTTTAACAATAATAATAAATAGTTGATTTAAGATATGGATTTTGTCGACACAAGTTGTGCCGCAAGCATACTAAATAAATAATAACAGTTTTATTTAGATGGCCATTTACATGGATGTGAAATGTCAGAAAGGGCAAAATAATAATAATGAGAAAAGTAACAATTTTCTCATTAGGAGACATTTCACATTCATGTAAATGACTATGTGAATAAAACTATTATTATTTATTTAGCATTTAGAGAGTTTGTGTCGACAAAACCCATATCATATTGTATATCAACCATTTAGGATTGTTAAGTATTTTTTTGTTTGCCAATAAATTAGTGGTTTGCTTATTGCAGGCATGGTTGTTTATTTGGTTTTAGGTAGGTAGTCTTAAGAGTGCTTAGATTATCATCGAGATTTGCCGTTTTGGAATTAAACTTTTGTATTTTCACTGAAGATTCCTCCGATATATATTTCTTTTTATCTTACCTATGTCTACTTGTAGAGAATAGGTTAAGTTCTTATTGTATTATAAAATCCAATAAATAAATTTTAAGCATGTCTGCGGCAATATAGAAACGTTTATTTTCATAAGCTCCATGATTGATTTCAGAAAGACCGCGGCATGTTTTCCTAGAGAAAGCGTGATCATTATGTTTTTCATCTTGCCGTCTGTCAACCAGATCAATTCTTAGAACACTTGCTATATACGCGCATGGAGTGTCTATTAGTTTTGGAAATTTTGACTTGGCCGAGTTCTGTGGTTGTCGGTAAGCTAATGAACGATCGATAATTCATTTGATATAATCGAGTGCAAGAATCACTCGTTAAGCAGATCACTAGTAGTGCCATTTACATACATCTATCAGTTGATGTTTAATGCAAATGTATTTAAGCATGCACGAAAGCTATTTTTACAAACGAAAATCCAAAGTGGTAAGGCAAAGAAATAAAGAGAGGCATGTTATGATTTACAACAGAAAAATAAAGATTAATTGATTCTATTACTAATTCATTCTTGTTTATTCTTTATCTAAGGTAGCTGTTATTTTAGCAATTACATAACTATTATATTTAACCCAAAATAACTCTTAATTGATTTGTAATAATAATTGATTGGATCTTTGAGCTATTAAAAAGGTAATGGATAATTGTATTTTGTTTTGTGTATGTTAGATTTTTATTTTACATTGCTGAATAGCAAGTTTTAAGCTGTTAATCTCTAACAGACGCGCAAATATATATTTACTCATTACTCACTTTAAAATTATTCAAATTATTTAACCGGTGTTTGCTTATTTCTTATTTTTTCTTTTCCTTGGGTATACCGGTTTTTGTTTAAACTTACAAAAACGTTCTTTTTACCTTTCGGAAATATTTATTGTTTCTTTTTTTCACATTTCATTTTTTATCCTACAAGCATTAATTTAATCTTTAATTTAACAATTTACTTATTAACTGTGAATGTGATATATAAAAAGAAAAAGTACAAGGATAAAACTTACATGAATTATTTCCATCTTTTATTGTTTCCACCTTATGGGTGTTGTCAATTTTTTTTAATTTTGTTATTTAATTACATTTAAACGTAAAAAAATGTAAAACATGATAGCACATTATACATGGTCAACAAACAAATGTATACTAATGCGACTTTGTTTTCTACTCTACTTCCCAAAGAATCAGACCGTTTTTATTCAACATTTATGCCATTTTCGCCTTTAAAGTTTATTATCCGATAAGGTGTACATACGACGACTCAATTCGTTTTTCCTTTTTCCTTAGAATTCACTACTATCAAGTTATTATAAATTTGGTTTAGGTTACTTATGTCGTTTTTATCATTAATTAAAATTTTATTACTTTTTACATGCCACATTTCTTTGAACAGTCTTTTATAATAATTATTTTCTATATCTAAAATTTCTGTTTTATTAAATTGGAAATTATGGTTGTTTTTTAGTGCATGTTTTACCAGAGCAGTAGAGTTGACATTTTCGTTTTTATGCTGTTTTTGTGAGAGTAAATTCTTTTTTCCATGTATTGTTGTGATTGTCCAATGTATACCCCTTCACAGTTTTGACAGTTAATTTTGTAAATTGAATGTGTTTGTTTATTAAAATCTATTGCTTCTTTAGTTTTTATGAACCACCTTTTATTTCCGTAATTTGGAGCAACTGTCAGAGAATTTACAAAAATTCCTGAAACAATATAACATTAATATTGCTCATCAACCAAATATAAAAAGTAATAAAAATTCAATCAATGTTAAAAACGACATAAATAATCTAAGCCAAATTTACAATAACTTGATAGTAGTGAATTCTAAGGAAAAAGGAAAAACGAATTGAGTCGTCGTACACCATATCGGATAATAAACTTTAAAGGCGAAAATGGCATAAATGTTGAATAAAGACGGTCTGATTCTTTGCGAATGTAGAGTAGAAAACAAACTCGAATGGCCTCTCGCATTAGCATACATTTGTTTGTTGACCATATATAATGTGCTATCATGTTTTACAATTTTTTATCTTTAAATGTAATTAAATAACAAAATTTTAAAAAATTGACAACACCCCTAAGGTGGAAACAATAAAAGATGGAAATAATTCATGTAAGTTTTAGTTGTGTGCTTTTTCTTTTTATATAGATATCACATTCACAGTTAATGAGTTAAATTGTTAAATTTATGCTTGTAGGATAAAAAATGAAATGTGAAAAAGAAAACAATAAATATTTCCGAAACCTAAAAAGAACGTCTTTGTAATTGTAAACAAAAACCGGCATACCCAAAGAAAAGAAAAAAAAAAAGAAATTACTCACTTTATTATCGGTTGTTATGAGCTCAGTTATCTAATGGATTAATACACCTAATTAGTAGAGCAGTAAAATTTATTATTTGTTAATATATTACTCTTTAATTTTAATTGGATAATGAAAGTTAAATTGCTATTAAATAGAAATTTAGTATTATCTATCTTGCCTATTTATATTATTATTTTTGTTTGTTAATTGTACAAATATAATAACCTCTTGTACCTATAAATTAAATAACGAATACATTATCCAACCTAAAATGATTTTAATTGATTTGTAATGATCATAATAATTAAAAGGTAATTACGAATTGTAAATAGGCTCTTGTATCATTATCTGTAGTGTTAATGACTTTTATACAAATAATGGAAAGTGCAAAACCTTTTGATAAAACTGTTAAACAAAACATATTAACCCGACAATTTTTGATTAGGGATTACCTGATGTTAATCCGGTAGCCTGTTATTGCAACAAACAAATCGCCGCATTACTCGTGATGAAAAGACATTGTATGGTGGCAGTTGTTAACGAGAAATTATTTCTCCTTTAAGCTAATCTATATCTAATGAGAACTAATCTCTTCAATATACTTATTTACAAAGTTATTTCTTCAATGAATTAGTACATTGCATTATTCGGAAATAAAGTATATATTGACCTTTTAGGTAACATGACGATATGCCGACGTTTGATGATTAATAACCATAAAAGAAACACAATATTTGAATTATCTTTATTTTATTTAAATATTTAGAAATAATTACAAATTCTAATTACTCAGTAATTATTAACATTCATTACACGTACTACACATAAATTAAAAAAAAAGGAAAGTACAAGAAGTATTTATCAAATATAAACTAATACATATATTCGCAGGTACAGCTGTCAAATAGGTATATAAAAGTAGGTATAAATAAAATATACGTGCTAAAACAGTTTCTCTGGAGTGTGGGGTAGTGTGGTTATCATTCGCGGGTTTTCATAAAACCGGAATATATCCTGAAGGGGTGGGGTGTTAGCTCTACGTTTTGTAGCCTTCCTTATGCTTTCTCGATCCTGTTAACTTATTGTACAGTGGGTCGCTTTTTTAATTCCATGCCCTACGGAGCAGATATCAAAACCTTTTCCTTCTGAGAGTGGCTTATACGTTGTTGCTTCGACCAATGTCGAAAATCTAAATATTTCCGTCCTTAAAATAACAAACCCTAAACGCAATTAAATTTATGACCTTTTTTTGATGAATACTTTTTTGCATGGCACACTCTGCTCAGTTTTACACCTAAATGCAATAAAGGTTACAACCCGTACACACACACACTTGACGATAGGTATGTACCTACTAATATTCTTTAAATATACGTAGCGGGATGTTAAAGAAGGAATTTGATGGTTTTAATGTTTGGCTCGCTATCCGGGCCTACTTGACGACCCGTCTCCATCGTTATCGCCGATCGCTTGTAGAGCCGCTTACTTGTATACGTATCCGATGCATATTAAATTGATACCTCTTTTCTTTAGAGTTGTTATTGTTATATTAACTATTTATTTATAATAATATACTACTTATTTTGCTTCCCGTAACGTTCCTAACTGGTATGTTATTTTGTGACCATAGGGCATACAAAAAATATAAAATAGATACTTAAGTATAATAAAAAACAATAAATATTCAATTACCTAGAATGAATAATTTTAAATGGAAAACAGTTGGTTTTTCAACAACACTTTAAATTAAGTATCAAATTGACGAAACGTCGTGAATAAATAAACATATTTTGAGAAAAGCGTATTTTTCCTATACCATGACCGAAAATTTCCAATTAAGAGTGAAATAATCAACATTTTAAGATTGAAGATGAAGTGAATAACATTTGGATATGTATTAGAAACGTTTGAACTTCATGAAGTCATTATTTCAGCTATGTTTTGGTTGATTTAATAAATTTGGTGATTAATACTACGAATAATTCATCAGATCAAAACTTGTATAAAAGAAAAGAAAGCTGATGATATTCTGTACATTGAAAACGGTATAGCGTCGCACATATTTTATTATTTTCATTTAATGCATATAGATTTTAGTTAAATATAACACCCTTACCATCGTGAAATGAGAATTCCGATTTTTTTCTAAAATTCTAAAAAAGGATTGGGTGAACACGTCATGAAAAGTAGGTAAAGATTTGCCGGTTTAGCTAAGAGTTATTGTTTTCACCCAGAGTTTAAATAAAAAAAATACATTACCTAACGCTGTCCATGCGATTCTACTAGATTATTGCAAATAATCAATGAATAGACAATGAAGTAATTATGTAATACGCGGTATATAAAAGACAAAGTACACAAAATATAAATAATCACACAATATTTTGAACTATTGCAAAGAGAACTACGCAACTGGATAGAATTACAAAGAAAATTATTGTTAGTATATAAAAAACTATAACGATTTCTAACAAAAAGTTTTTTCAAAGATTCGGTATCGCATAGGTAGTATTTTCTTATTCAAATTAAACATTAAGAGAAACTGGCAATATTTCCTATTTAGGTAATAAAGCGACGCACACTCAACAATTTTCTTATTTAAATTTATAAAAAAAAAACTTCAAATTTTGAACATTGGATAATTTACATTAGATGCATTTTTAACTATATTATTGATACAGAAAACCGTAAAATCTGTTATCTATAAAATACGGGATAACCTCATTCCCTATTGAAAAAAGACAGAAATTAATTCTTTTATTTCAAGAAAATACAGTAAAAATAATTACGGTAGTTGTAAATATAACATAAATAAACATTCAGAAATAACACAATCAAGCAATTAATATCGTCAACTTCTCCTCCTGTATGTATCTCTACTATATGGGATATGTTTTATACCTCCATAATACCTTAAGCATATCGATATAGGTAACAAACATACTTTCGTCAGAAAATACCTTACCAATTAGGATTCAATCCGTAGGCATCGAAACCTTTCCTAACTTAACCGTTCGTATAAGCTAGCAGCGACTGTGAGCACGTTTGAAATTATGATGTTATTTTAGGACCAAATTCTCCACTTGAAAATGTGTTATAATACGTATAGATGTAAGAAAAAAGGTCTATCCGCGGTAATTAGTAGCACTCCGGGAATAAGCCACTCCCATAAGGAAGAAAGTTTTGATATCGCCTCCCTAGGGCATGACATGAATTTTGAGACCCACTGTACTCGGGTACTTCTTAATGTTTTAAGCGGGTATGAGTCACTTTCACGCGTCGCTAATGCGCCATTAATATATTTAAAACTTTTATGGTAAATACATTTCTATGCTTTAATATGTACCTGCTGTAAAAATAATGTAAAAATAGGTTATTTGTTTGTTTGATATCAACTAAATTGTAAACTATATGTGTTTACAAACGCAAAAAAAATACCTATACATACACATAATTTTTAAAATATAAAAAGTAACGAAATTATTTTGGAGTAAAATACTCATATAGATATAATATAATATTTTGTTTGTTTGTCCTCGTCAACAGTTTATTGGCCCCGCTATTTTACAGATATATGTTTTTAAAGGTATATTATATATAAAATTTAAAAAGACAATTCCCAAAAGGAATACAACAAATTGTATTATAAATTATTTAAGATAAAAAAAAAACATATACAGATCAAACAGTCGACCATATAGTCGAGGCATCGCATATCTGTACTATTCGGGAAGGAAGTCTCTCTGACATAAGAAGGAAAAAAACTAGATGTGCCCTCACCCAACACATGACAGTCAATAAACACTCTCCAGATTTTAACAACACTAAAATATATATTAGAATTTAATAGGGACAAGAGAGCAAGAGAATTTTTAGAGATGGTTCAAACTAAGAATTGTGAAAAATCTATGAACTTTAAGTCAGACACAGACAACTTACATACTATCTACTTCTTCTTATTAACTTTGAACAAAAATAATTTAATGATCATTCATAAACTTTAAATAACTCTTCATACATCCAACCAACATGTCATTCATTAATTTTCAACATAGTAAATTCAATTTTATCCTCCACATTATAAAATTTCATTTATTTTGTACAAGGCTCTACACAGTCAGAGCTGTTTACCACGTTTTACACGCATGTAAAATTTCACTCACTTAACATTTGTTGTTTGGTCCGTGAGGAGGCAAAATATATTCTCCTCTTTTTTATAGTGTGATAATTTTTTTTTAATGTGTTATTGTAAAGTATTTGTATCGTTTCTACATTTTTAGATTTAAACATTTTAGTAATAATTTTAAACGTAAATTTAATAACAATATTTTATTTATATTGTATTCGAGATTCTTGTTTGGAGACTTCCCCACACAATGTTCATATTTGTGAGTATTACATCTCAATAAATTTATTTAACTTAATAACAAATATTGTAGTTGAGCCCTGAAGAAGCATCGATTCAGATGCGAAATATTGGCATTAAAAAATATAAAGAACGCCTTATAAACATATTCTTCTCAATTCAAATTTTAAATTATAAATATTGTTTCACCCACGAATCCCAAAATTAAATTTTGATGAAAATTTATAATTTGTTTTAAATACACTATTCTAATTACATTAATCTAACTAATATATTTCTTTGAAAATTAAAACTTTTATTTTTCATTAAATTTATGGAACATTTTGTTGACCAGTTTACATGTGAAATAATCTAGGATTTGTGAATTGTATTTTGTTTTTCTACTGTAGTAAGTAAAAAATTATTTGAATATATTTGTGTATAATCCTATTAATATTTTTAGTATATTAATATTTAAAAAAAATGTATAGAGTGTGTTTAAATTTATGTACATAGTACTTTACTACAATAATTGATATGAACTATAAATTATATTATGGAAAAGCATATATCTGATGGCTTTGTAATTTCTTGTCGATGGAAAAACGATTATTTTTATTAATAATAGGTATAGTTTTTAATTAATTGCAGCATCATTTTAAAAATATTTATGACCTTTAAATGTTTCGTTTGGATTATACGCTATTGCAATTACTACAAAGATATTGTATAGTACGCGTGTTTGGTGTATTTTTCGGGTATTATTTTATAAGTTCTATATAAAGAAATTTTAAATTATAATTTTGAAGGCCCACTTTTATGTTGTAATGAATTAATATTTGACTTATTTGCTGAGAAAGTTTATTAGTATATACCAGGGATGTATACTTTATTCTAAGCTTCCTTGATAGAAAACAATTATAATATTAAAGGTATTATAGACCTTACAGCCCTTTAAACGTCCTGTGTTATACGAACGAAACCTTTTGCCGTGTTTAGGTAAAAAAGTGTTAATACTAAACTCATAAACAGTACCCAATGTATTTAATGTCAATGTTTCATTTCATTAATTTTAAATGGGATCTCGTCTCATTATCTGTAGTGTTGCATCTTTGTACAAATAATGGAAAGAGTAAAACGTTTTAATAAAATTGATTTTTAAACCAGCACATTAAGCCGACTTTGATTAGGGTTGGATTATCTTAATAATAAATTAGTAATTAATTAAATTACCTGATGCTAATCCCGTAGCATGTTATTGAAGCAAACAGATCGCTGCATTACTCATAGAATTAATCTATTTGATTAATAGACATTGTATAGGGACAGTTGTTGGCCAATAATTATTTCTCATTTAAACCAATTTACATCTAATGAGAACGAACCTCTTCAATATATTTATTTATCAAGTTACTTCCGACGTTTGATAATTAATAATTATAAAAGAAACAGGATACTTGAGTTATATTCATTTTATTTAAATATTTTGGAAATAATTACATTTTAATTACTCAGTAATCATTAATATTCAACATACATATTACATACAAATTCAAAAAAAAAAGTATAGTATAAATAAAGTATTTATAAGCTAATATTACACGTATTTCCATCAGGTACAATTGTCGTCATAGTTATCTAAAGCTGAGTCTTATAATTTGAAAAATTACGTCAAATAAATATATAAAATTATGTACAAATAAAATACAGGTGTTAAAGCAATTTCTCTGGAGTGTGAGGTAATGGGGTTAACATTCGCGGGTTTTTATAACATCGGAATATATCTTCAAGAGGTGGGGTTTTAGCTCTACGTTTTACAGCTGCCCTTATGTTTTCTCGATCCTGTTGACTTATTGTACTGCATTCTGTCCTTACATGTGCATGTCTTGAAGATTTTTTCATCTTTATAGGGACTGTCCGAACCCTGAGATCTTGGTTAAATGTAGCATCCTTAATTTCGGAAGCTTTTGGAACTTCAGGATCTGTACCTGTTATACATTTAGGTTGTTCCTTCTTTGTGTAACCCATTATTCTAGGATCTTTCGCATTGCTATACCCTGCTTTATATTGTTTAAAGAGGGAACGATATATACCCGATGGAGAATCAAATAATCCAGAAATCCTTCTGAGTCGGTATACAGGCATTACCTGCTTTTCCATTTCGATTATTGACACCCTTTTACGTGTTATAAACGATTCTCTTGACTTTTCCTCAATTTGACCAAAATCAACTTTTGCCGGCACAGGAGATAAGGGCATCTGCGTATCTAGCTTCTGTATCAGGATCTTCTCCTCATTTATCGTATTTTTTCCTTTGCTTTTTAGCCGATGCGCTGCGGTTTTATTCCTTCGTCTGGAAAGACTTTCAAGCCATTGTATACCCAAAGGCAGATGTACTGATGTTTCTCCTGGATAGTCGCCTAATAATTCAATGATTAATTGCCTATCTATGTCACCTTTTGGACTCTTTGTACAAGACACCGGTGGAAGTGGATTAACAGTTGATTTCACACAATCCATTTTTCAAAAATTTAGGTTGAGAAAATGACGTTAAGGTATTGATACAGTTCGATTAAAAGACTAAACGAAAACAATACAGTAACTTAGTACGTGCAATCAAGACGCGCAATTGCAAATAACTGATTTAATTGTACAGGTGGTTCCGTTAAGTACTCATCAATTGTTAATTAGGCACTTAATTGGGTAGCCAATCATACCAGGGGGCAATATGTGGTGAACGGGGTAGGGATACGTTAAGATTACGTAATTGGTCGTGACGGAAATAATGCAATATAACTAAGGATTGTAAGTACTGCACTGAGGAGAAATATTGCTTCCCACAAAGAAACACATATATCTCCCCCTCCTCCCAGGCTGAGCGTCAGGTGCTTGTCCAGGACCGGGGCGTTGAATAACGGGTAGCTTCGTGTTTAAAGTATTCATTCTTTTTTGTCATTTTTAATGATACGTGTTTGTTTCGTCTTTTTAAACTATTTATTATTTTAATTACGGCTTTTTACACCGTTTATAAAATTTATCTTTTTAATTTTATCTCACTGGCCATTTACACCAGCTTTTAACTTTCATTTTTGTTTTCTCTTTATTTTTCATTTTATCTTTATACTTTTTACTCGGCCCTATACACCATCCTTATATATTTTTGACAAGTTGACAAAAAAAAAAAAACATTTAACACAAACGTGAACTCTCTATTTATTTATTAATTACACAAATTACAAGTCATTTTATTTTCATATTTTATTCACTTGGCTCTATACACCACTTCATATACGCATTATTGACAAGTTCACAAAAAAAAAAACCTGTATACAAAAGTGAACTCTCTATTTATTTATTTGCAAATTACCAGTGATGACAGATGGCAAACCCAAGAATTTTATAAAATAAAGGAAAAACAGCAATGTGTAAACATCTCTCACAGCTTTTAAATTGCCGACAAACCCCTAATGGGGTCTTTACATTAAATGTTGTGCTTATCCTATTAATTTTTGTTAAACAGTCCTCTTGCGCGGACTGCTTGCTTACGTGCAAAAGGAGCACTATTTATAACGTTGTTGGGAAAAAAACAGATATGTAACATATCATGGAATATGCATCTCCCCATAACGCCCAACCACGTGTTTTAGAAGACAGAAGAGAGAAGAGGACCGCACGCGGACGGATTGATGCTCGCCTACTATCCCTCCGGGGGCTTAGCGACGCCTCTCTGGCGGCCATTGATTTTGCGGCAGGCCCGAGACCGGTGGGCCCACCTTTATCGACACGGGCCACTCACGTAGCAACTAGGACGGAGTAATTGAATCCGTCAACTATAGCACGAGGGAATTCAAAGCTTCTAGGGGCTAATCCCGGATCAGAGTGAGGATCTATGATATTGCTTCCCATAAAGAAATACATATCAATGGAAAAATTTACTTCACATTAAGAAATCTTTTTTGAATTAAATATACTAAATTTGATGTTACTGCACGCAGAAAAATATATACGTTTGTCAAATAAGTCTGCATTCTGTCAAGAAAATCTCTGTTTTGTATATGTATGTTACATAATAACCAGTTTTAAGATACTTGAATGAAGATCGCAGCTTTGCTTTATTTAAATGACTACTAATTTCTGTTTAATAATAATAATAAATAGTTGATTTAAGATATGGATTTTGTCGACACAAGTTGCAATGTGGCATATAAGAAGTAATAAAAATTCAATTAATAATAAAAACGATATAAATAACCTAAGTCAAATTTATAATAACTTGATAGTAGTGAATTCTAAGGAAAAAGGAAAAACGAATTGAGTCGTCCTGCACCTTATCGTATAATAAGCTTTAAGGGCGAAAATGGCATAAATGTTGAATAAAAACGGTCAGATTCTTTGCGAATGTAGAGTAGAAAACAAACTCGAATGGTCTCTCGCGTTAGTATACATTTGTTTGTTTGTTGACCATGTATAATGTGCTATCATGTTTTACAATCTTTTACGTTAAAATGTAATTAAATGACAAAGTTTA
Source organism: Protaetia brevitarsis (assembly GCA_004143645.1). NCBI lineage: Eukaryota > Metazoa > Arthropoda > Insecta > Coleoptera > Scarabaeidae > Protaetia > Protaetia brevitarsis. The sequence continues at coordinate 595,525 of RXPK01000057.1, read as the reverse complement.
AAAATTTTGACAACACCCCTAACGTGGAAACAATAAAAGATGGAAATAATTCATGTAAGTTTTAACCGTGTACTTTTTCTTTTTATATATCACATTCACAGTTAATAGGTAAATTGTAAAATTAAAGATTAAATTTATGCTTGTAGGATTAAATTGCTAGTAAATAGAAAACTAGTATTATCTATCTTGCTTATTTATATTATTATTTTTGTTTATTAATCGTACAACTATAATAACCTCTTGTACCTATAAATCAAATGACGAATACATTATCCAACCTAAAATGATTTTAATTGATTTGTAATGATCATAATAATTAAAAGGTAATTACGAATTGTAAATAGGATCTTGGCTCATTATCTGTAGTGTTAATGACTTTTATACAAATAATGGATAGTGCAAAACCTTTTGATAAAATTGTTAAGCAAACATATTAACCCGACAATTTTTAATTAGATTATCTTATCTATTATTATAGCTTATTATAGCTTACCTGATGTTATCCGGTAGCCTGTTATTGAAGCAAACAAATGGGGACATTGTCGGGGGGCAGTTGTTAACGAGAAATTGTTTCTCATTTAAGCTAATCTATATCTAATGAGAACCTCTTCGATCTATTTATTTACAAACTTATTTCTTCAATGAATAAGGTAACATGACGATATGCCGACGTTTGATGATTAATAACCATAAAAGAAACACAATATTTGAATTATATTCATTTTATTTAAATATTTAGAAATAATTACAAATTCTAATTACTCAGTAATTATTAACATTCATCACACATACTACACGTAAATTAAAAAAAAAGAAAGTACAAGAAGTATTTATCAACTATAAACTAATACATATATTCCCAGGTACAGCGGTCGTCATAGCTATCTAAAGCTCAGTTTTATAATTTAAAAAATTACGTCAAATAGGTATATAAAAGTATGTATAAATAAAATATACGTGCTAAAACAGTTTCTCTGGAGTGTGAGGTAGTGTGGTTATCATTCGCAGGTGTTTTCTAACACCCGAATATACCCTTAAGGGGGGGGGGTGTTAGCTCTAAGTTTTGTAGCCTTCCCTATGCTTTCTTGATCCTGTGAACTTATTGTACAGTGGGTCGCTTTTTTAATGCCATGCCCTACGGAGTAGATATCAAAACTTTTTTCTTCTGAGAGTGGCTTATACGTTGTTGCTTCGACCAATGTCGAAAATCTAAATATTTTCCTCCCTAAAATAACAAACCCTAAACGCGATTAAATGTATGACCTTTTTTTGCATGGCACACTCTGCTCAGTTTTACACCTAAATGCAATAAAGGCTACAACCCGTACACACTTGACGATAGGTACCTACTAGTATTCTTTAAATATCTGTAGCGGGATGTTAAAGAAGGAATTTGATGGTTTTAATGTTTGGCTCGCTATCCGGGCCTACTTGAAGACCCGTCGCCATCGTAATCGCCGATCGCTTGTAGAGCCGTTTACTCGTATATGTATCCGATGCGTAGTAAATTGATACCTTTTTTTCTTTAGAGTTGTTATTGTTATATTAACTATTTATTTATTATATTATACTACTTATTTTGCTTCCCGTAACATTCCTAACTGGTATGTTATTTTGTTACCATAGGCATAGGGTACACAAAAAATATAAAATAAATAAGTATAATAAAAAAACAATAAATTTTCAGTTACCTGAATGAATAATTTTAAATGGAAAACAGGACACAACACTTTAAATTTTTTTCAACAACACTTTAAATTAAATATCAAATTGACGCAACGTCGTGAATAAATTAACATATTTTGAGAAAAACCTATTTTTCCTATACCATGACCGAAAATTTCCAATTAAGAGTGAAATAATCAAAATCTTAAGATTGAAGATGAAGGGAATAACATTTGGATATGTATTAGAAACTTTTGAACTTCATGAAGTCATTATTTGAGCTATGTTTTGGTTGATTTAATAAATTTGGTGATTAATACTACGAATAATTTATCAGAAAACTTGTATAAAAGAAAAGAAAGCTGATGCTATTCTGTACAATGAAAACGGCATGGCATCGCACATATTTACCTATTTTATTATTTTCATTGAAAGCATATATATTTTAGTTATAACATCCTTGCCATCGTGAAAATGGAATTCCTATTTGTTTCTAAAATTCTAAAAAGGGATTCGGTGAACAGGTCATGAAAAATAGGTAAAGATTTGCCGGTTTACCTAAAAGTTATTATTGTCACCCAGAGTTTTATAAAAAAAATACATTATCTAACGCTGTCGATGCGATTCGACTATATTGAATAAATAATGAAGTAGCTATATGTAATACGTAGTATATAAAAGACAAAGTACACAAAATATAAATAATCACACAATATTTTGAACTATTGTAAAGAGAACTACGCAACTGGATAGAACTATAAAGAAAATTATTGTTAGTGTTTTATTTATTAATTTTATTGTTTAAGAAAATACAGAACAAGTATTACAGAACAAATATCGTGTGGCGCAAACGAGAAGCCATCTTCGTCTTCCTCTTCTTCTTTTTGCCGCTCAGTTATGCCAACTTCAAGAACTCAAAAACCCACTACACAACACGCTCTTTTTTTTTTTTTCCTTTTTTTCTTTAGTAGAAAATATAGTCTGTTGAAGTTTGCGGAGGTTTCGATATTCTTGAACTGCGTGTTTTAATAGTCTTCTTCGATTTTGTTATAAATACGTCACTATCGGGCATTTCACTTTCTTCATTGGCACTTGATGCACTGGAGACTTCGTTACTTCGGGATGTATAGTCATCATCGTTGGCTAACATACTATCATTATTAATAGAGGTTTCCTTAATATTATCATTTACATTTTCATCAATAACATCATTATTTACATGATCATGAGATACATTACTGTTAATTACGTTATGATCAACTACATTATCGCTAATTACAGTATCATCAGCTATATCATCATCAATTACATGATTATTAAGTAGGTTATCATTCAAAGGTTGAGCACAATTAAGACCAAAATTGATTTTATTATTCTCACCAGTGAGTAGGTCTTCATAAACATAATTCAAGTTAGGATTAAAATTAGTTCTATTGAAAGGTATCTTGGTTTTGTTAATCAATCTTCGATTACGTCTATATCTGTTGTTATTTAAATCTTGGACGATATAAGAACGATCATTATACTTTTCTACTACTTTACCTTTCTCCCATTTTTTATTTTTTTGAAATAAAATATGTTCGTCTTTGTTTAAAACAGGAAGATCTTTCGCTGATTTATCATAATGTTCTTTTTGTTTTTTCGAATTATCTTGTAATTTAAGTATTATATTCGGAGCTGCGATAATTTTAGGCATTAAGTTTTCTGTTGTTATGGGAATTTTTGTTTTTACCAATTTATTTAAAAGTAGTTCAGAAGGAGAATAATTTATGTTTGGCAATGGAGTATTTCTATATTCTAATAAAAAGTTAGGTAATTCATCGTAATTTTTCATTTTTTTTAACATTCTTTTTACTATGTCCACGTATTTTTCAGCTAATCCGTTTGATTGGTGGTAATGTGGGCTAGAAAATTCAATTTCAAAGTTCCAATTCTTTGCGAAATCTTTAAAACATGTACTATTATGTGGATTATTATCTGCAAAAAATTTGTCAGGGACTCCAAATCTTGAAAATATGTCTTTACAGACTTTGGTAACAGTTTCTGCAGTTTTATTATTAGTAGGGATTACTTCTACCCAGTGTGAGTAAGAGTCTACAATTAGCAAATAAGTTTTATTTTTATATTCAAGAAAATCCGAGTACAAATATTGCCATGGTCTAGTTGGAATGTCATGTGTTATAAGAGATTCTTTTTTATTAGCTGGCTTATTTATTTGACATGTCTCCACATTCATTTATAAATTTTTCTATGTCAGTGGACATTTTTGGCCAAAACATGATTTGTCTAGCTCTTAATTTAGATTTTTGTATTCCAAAATGAGGTTCATGAATTAATTTTAACATCTCTTTCCTTAATTGCGAAGGTACAATAACTTTCGTATTATAAAATAATAGATTGTTTGACAAAAATATATTATCTTTTAAATTAAAATACCACTTTAATTCTTTTTCTAAATTTTTATCAGATTTAGGCCAGTTTGAAGAACAAAATTGTTTAACTTTTGAAAGAATTACATCGTTGTCAATGGCATTTTGAAATGTTACTTTTTTTTCTAGTGTCATGGGGACATTAAGTGAGAGGGAATGAATAGTGTATTCTAATTCTTCATCAATTGGGGAATTCGTTTTAATATAAGATCTACTTAATGTATCAGCTACATACATTTTAGAACCGGGGAGATATTCAACATTTAGTTTATATTTTAATAATTTTAACAGCATTCGTTGCAATCGCGCACTAACATCATCTAAGTTTTTTTTGAATATTGTAATTAATGGTTTATGGTCAGTTTGTATAGTCACTTCTGTACCATAAATTCACAATTGGCTGCTTGCTTTTTTAACTGCGTTATGAAGGAATCAATCGTTTGATCTTCTTTTTGTACAATACTATTAAACTTAAATGTTTCCATTGTGACATTTTTCTTAGGTAAAAAATATTCGTCGAAGCATTGTATGACATTTTCTAGTTTCTTTGCATTATCTTTGGGAAAAGTATTATAGATGTCAAGTCCTCTTTCACACCGATCACGTGTAAAAGTAAAGCTATTTTTATATCTTCTTGTTCCTTACTCTTTCCTGATGCTAACATAAAAATTTCAAATCGTTCTTTCCATTTCGGCCATGCACTAAAATCTTCTACGGAAAATGGTTCTGGCGGTTTACACTCCATTTTGTCCGTTTTTTTTTTTTTTCACTTATTAGTTGCAGTTAGTGATTGTTGTAATATTTCTAGCAATTACACTCCTAGTTCACTTTTTGTAGTTTACTTCTGACACCATGTTTTGTTTATTAATTTTATTGTTTAAGAAAATACAGAACAAATATCGTGTGGCGCAAACGAGAAGCCATCTTCGTCTTCCTCTTCTTCTTCTTGCCGCTCAGTTATGCCAACTTCAAGAACTCAAAAACCCACTACACAACAGTTAGTATAAATAAAAAACTATAACGATTTAGTTTTTCCAAAGATCGTGTGTCACGTTAAGATAGGTTCGAAGTTTCGGTATCGTATAGGTAGTATTTTCTTATTCAAATTAAACATTAAGAGAAACTGACAATATTTCCTATTCGGGTAATGAAGTGACACACTCAACAATTTTCTTCACGTTCTATGCAAAAAAAAAACTTTAAATTTAAACAATAATTGTTTGACTATTATTTATATTTTTTGTTGATTTATTATAAAATAGAAAAATTCTTTATTTGAATATTTTGTTTATAAGAGAATTTGGATAATTATTTTGTTCTAGAATATTTTTGCTTTGTTAATAATATCTGATCGAAAAACTGGACTTGTTAATTTTATTGCTCTGTCAGCTAAACTAATAATAACACTAACTTTTTGAGATAAAGGTTGTGAAGACTTAAAATTTAGATAACGTCCAGACGATGCTGGTTTAGTATACCATTTAGTTGGAATTTTGTTATCATTTTTGATGAGTTTGAGGTCTAAAAAGGTAATGCTATTGTTTTCTTTGATTTCAATTGTAAATTTTAATCTTGGATGAAAGGAATTAATTTTTTTAAGTAAAACTGGTATATTTTTTTCTTCTAACGCGGTTATGTAATCATCTACATATCTTTTGAAAAAAAAATTTTCGAAATTTATTTTTTTCTTCTATATACTCTAAAACAATTTGTGCAATGATACTAGAAATTGGTAAACCCATTGCACATCCAAAAATTTCTATAGAAAATTTATTTGTGTCAGTGTTAATTCTACTGCACCACAACAGAGCTACAAAAAATCTGGTCAAAAAATATATATATTCAATAGTCAGTAATTGTAATTGTCTACAAAGATTAAAAAATATACTATTTCTACTAATAAATGCAAATAAATTAGAAGAAATTAAGCTGTGGGGTGTATAATATTTATTGATTACAGGCCATTTCTCCTGAAAATATCACAGGCGATACAAGACACCAAACATTCAGGCTTATAAATTCAAAAATAAACAAATATACAAAGATATGAAGAAATAATAAAGTAATATGTAAACTGCAAAAGGTATCTAAATATTAAAGCTAATATATTTACATTTGTTCTGAAAACATCACCCGTCACAATGTGCCAAAAAAACAGCTTTAGAAACTAAATAAAGTTGTAAAAAATATATCTATCCGGTGACCAGTGATGTCACATTGTCTGCAAAGATTAAAAAATATACTATTCCTACCAATAAATGAAAATAAATACATAAAGTTGTGGGTTGTATAAAAAGAATTTACGTATTAAAACTAAACTATTTACTAATTACAGATATACTTCTTCAGAAAATATCACAGTTGATACAAAGTAACAAATATCCAGTCTTAAAGATTTTAAAAATAAATATATATACAAAAGTATCAAGAAATAATTCACTGATATATAAGCTTCAAAAGGAATTTACTATATTTACATTTGTGCTGAAAACATCAGCCGTCACAAAGTGCCAAACATTTAGCTTTAGAAACTTATAAATCATGAATAATTAACATGTACAAATTCCCTAGCGTCTCCTCTGACGTACATCTTTGACACTAATTCTCGACTTTTTTGGAGTACGAGGAAGTGGAGTTACCATACGCGGCATCTTATAATATCGATGTATGTCCTCAAGCGGTGGAGTTTTTGCTCTACGTTTAGCAGTTTCCCTTATTCTATCTCGCTCTTGCTGATCCATAGATTTATATTGTGTCTTTACTTGGACAGAAATCGATGAGTGCTTGTCAGACGTTATCGGTTTTAAATTAGGAGTTAAGTTAATCGCAGGCGTATCATACTTGAAATTGTTAACTTTTAGGGACATATTACCTCCAACTTCTGTTCCTCTGAGATGTTCACGGTGTTTTCCTTCTATGAATAATTTATGTCTAGGGTCTTTCCCAATACCAGGACCCATACTTGTTTGGTATTTTGTACAACGGAAATCATATCTGCGTGAGGAACTTTCAGATAATCCAGATATCCGTACTAACTGATACACAGGCACCTTGTTACAAGTTAGTATAGATTCATTGTGTTTACGTTCATCGCATTTACCAATATCTTCTGATAAGCAAAATCCAGGATTTTTTGTTTGATACATAGGTACCTTCTCACGTGTAAGTACCGATTTCATAGGGGCAAACACTTTTTCACTTGCTCGTTCCATAATAGGAACAAAATTTTCTTTTATCAAACTGTTAAGATCGCCTCTACCACATTTAAAAATACCTTCCTGTAAAGAAGATCCACGCGTAAGAGGCAATCCATTTGGCTTTTCTGCATTTTGTATTTCCATCTTCCTTCTTTTTGTCACCGTTTTAAATTTTTCCAATGCCTTAAATTGTTTCATGGTCGCTTCCTTCCTTTGTACTGAAACACTTTCAAGCCACCGCAAGCCCACGGGCATCCAAGCTGACTTTTCTCCTGGATATTCACCCAAAAGTTCCTTGATTTTCTGTCTTATTCTGTCCCCTTTCGGTGTTTTCTTGCGAATCATCGGTGGGAACAGGTTCACAGGTGCAGCACAATTCATTTTCTAAGAACTTGAAATAAGCAGAACACGTCCAGATACTGATAAACTGCACTGAGAGAGTATAACACACTACGACAAGATAGCAGGTGTAGTCAAAATGCGGTTGCATTAAAGTGATTAAATTTACATGTGGATTCATTAAATACTTACCCTTTGTTGAATTAGGCGCCGCCGATTAGCCACTAAGGCAAGTCTGGTAGAAAGAGTGGGGGTACGTTATCGCCAGGTCTTTGGCTATTACGGCAGCGAATAAGGGCGTAGCAACACGAAATTGGACTCACATTGTAAAATAACCGTTTTCCATTTTTTATTAACTTTAAATACAATTTTCGAAAACTCACCTTGAGTAAGAGTCTTTATACTTTTTAAAAGTTTTTAATATAATATTCAATAATAAATTGTGCATGTTATTGATATTTACGCTGTTTTTAGGAATATAAAAGCAGTCAATACATTAAATGATTAAAATTGGGCTATAAATGTAATATTTAATGAAGTAATATGTAACAATATACGAATTACTGATTTAGAAGGCACAAAACGTATACTTTATTTATGAAAACTAAATTATTACAAATCATCTCAACCTCGTGCTCCACCTAAAAAGGTACTACACGAGGCTACTTATTCTAAGTACTACATAGATTCCATAACAATTGAAATGTTCCTATTCTAACTAAATAATTTCCCTATGATTCTTAATAACAAAAATATAATGCAGTAGCCTGGCGACCATATGAATACTACTTTTTGCGAAATGATGAAATATGTGAAGTGTGATTAGTTCGCATAATCGCGACTTTACTGTAAATCGGTCAGCTATCAGTTATATAAATGCGCCCATGGAACGACTTTCGTTATCTCCCAGCATTCGCCAGGGGCATTGATTATATATAATATACTTATATAACATCAATAGCTACGGAGTAAGGGAAAACCATGGCAAAAACCTTACTCTGGGAGGATCTGGGAAGAAGTGCAGGACCTTATTACTGATAGTCTATATAGGCTGAAGAAGCAGCTTCGCGTTTCATTAAATTTTGACAGCCTTGCCGTTCTCGCGTTGCTGCTTCCTTTTTCACACATTGGAAGTTGAAGCAGGAAAGAAGTAATGACCTACAAACAAACAAAACAACAGCAGTACCTATTTTAATACTTAACAATAACTTAATCCTAATTATTCTAACCAAGAGTAATTAAATTAAAGATCTGTATTTTAAATATTAGTAATTTAACACTAATTTCGACCATTAAATAGCATAAAATATTCATTTATAAACACGTGCTACCCTACTATGTATCTAAATATCATGCCGTAACCTATCTAGTTCTTTAGCAACATTACTAAAACATTCAATACAACAACAATACAACAATGGATAAATACGCTTAATTACTTGAGATCTAAAATGCTTCCATTTTTAAATATAACGCTATGATAGATAGAAGTTTAGTATTATCTAGCATGTTAACGTATCTTTTAATCTCTGTTTGTTTGTTATTTAACTACAATCATCCCTTGTTATTTAGAAATTGAATAAGGATTGACTACATTGCTCATCTTAAAATTACGTTCTGCTATAATAATTAGTTTTAGCTTTAATCTAAAGCTAATAGCAATATTGAAGTTATTAATTTCTAATAGAAGTTCAAATATGTATTTACTCGGTATTCATGTTTCTCAGCTATTTACCGGATGGATTAATACATTTAATTACCTGAGAAATAAAATGTTTCTATTTGTCAATTGTAATGCTATGACACGGTTATTAGTAATAAACCTTAAATTACTACTAGTTAGAAATTTATATCTTTCTTGTTTACTCAACTTTTAATTATTGTTTAGTTGCTATGCAATCACAGTAATGTTTGTTTATTTTAAATTTACTTAAGGGTTACGTTGTTCAACTTAAAGTGATTCTTAATTGACTTGTAATAACAATTAATGGGTATATTTGAAGTACAGTTAATCATTCATGGTTGTATTCGGTTTTGAGTTAAAAAGAATGATGGAACAAAATTAAAATATTTACAGGAATGATATGTAGTACCCATATCGCATTTGTGTACTTACATCTTATAAGAAAAATTAATAGCAAAATACTACCCAAACTTGACATTATTCAAATTAACTGATACTTTTGGGATAGTTGAATAAGACGAAAAAAGATATATAAACATAGATAAGTGTCATGATTTTGGCTACAGTATTATTATTAATTTACTAATTTTACACTAAGACATCCCGTACATTTTCAAGCATGGATTGGCAACTTTGCAATTGATTGGTTTCTCCAATACCATTTGAAAGAAAAATCGTTCATTTGGAGGTAAAAAAGACAAAAATAAAAAGTAGAGAATTTAAAAAAAAAAAGAAAAGTAAAAACAATAAGCTTCTAAACACATTTTGTACCTATACAATTGTCTAATAACGGAAAACATTCCCATTGACATATCGCTTCTACGGGTAATATTTCATACAAAGAATTAGATACTTATAATCTTAAAAATATTTGCAGGTAAGCGTGATGGCCATCGATCTGTATAAGATGTTGGAAAGACAAACTAGAAAATAAATATTTTCATTAAAGAAAAGTACGGCTTGACAATATCATCACCATCTATTCCAAAATCCATTTCACAGGCAATAAAACAAAAGATAGCTACTAGAGGTGTATTCCACATTCTATAAGTGCTACCTATTAGGGTGAATGGACTAACCTACTAATCTACCTTCTTCAAGGAACGCGTTCTAGAAGAACGCCCGACTTCTAGCGATTGGTGTCTAATCTTTGAAACTAACGCTATTCTTGAGATATTTCTATTTTAATCGCTCAAACCTTTGACGGGATAGTTCACAGGAGATAAATCTGATTTTAGGTGCTCCCTTTTTTGTATATTTTCGAAACTTATCGGCATAACCTACATTTTTAATGTATTTTATGTGCCTGTAAGTTACGTAACCTTTTCCTATTTAAATCTTTCTTTAGCTCCTACATTTTTCAAAATAGCGATATCATCTCGGTTAAAATTAGCCGGCCTGTGTATAATATCAAGTGATTTAATACTTTACGAGATGTTAATGTGATGTGAAACTGTTAATTTTAACTTTTGTTTATATTTATCAGATGATAAATATAAAACTAAATCATATTTTCAAAATTTTAACACAGGAAATTATGCACCATACCTCCCTTGATATGCATACCAAATTTCACGAATTTGCATCAATAAATAAGGGAGTTATAGACGATTTAGCACCGTGCGTTGGTCAGTGGAATTCGGATCAACTTGGGATGAAAACAAAATGATGAATGATGACAACACAATGCCAGCGTGTTAACTAAATAAAATCAATCATTTATACTAATATCTAGTTGTATTTCTAATAGACGTTCGGATAGGAGCTATGTTAAGAAATAGATAGGTACGTACGCTTAATTACTTGAGAAGTAAAATGCTTCTACTTTTAAATATAATGCTATGATACTTTAATTAGTAATAAAAATTAAATTAGTACTAGTTAGAAATTTGGTATTATCTATCTTGTTTACCTTATCTTTAAATATTTGTTTGTTTGTTATGCAACTACAATTATCCCTTGTTATTTAGAAATTGTATAACGATTAACTACATTACTCATCTGTTATAATAATTAATTTGAGCTTTAACCTATGGCTTATAGTAATTTTGAAGATGTTAATTTGTGAGAGAAGTTGGAATATGTACTTTCTCAATATCTATGTTTGTCAAAAATGTTACCAGACCGATTATAACATTTAACATTTATTTACCTGGGAATTATAATCCTTAATAATTTGTCAAAATAACGCTATGGCAGTTTACTTAATAATAAAGGTTAAATAACCACTAGTTAGAAATTTAATATTATTGATCTTGTTTATTTAACTTTACTTATTGTTTGTTTGTCATGCAACCACAAATCTGGCTTGTTATTTATAGAATTTCATTAACGATTACATTACGGTAGGTTATGATTTTCACAATATATAATAAATCATGTTTATTGTTATAATAATTTTTTTACTCCCCAAATTTAAAATTACGATTTCAGCTATAATTAAAAAACGTAATAGAAAATTGAATGTTCTTTTGCCTATTTTAAATCATTATTATACATTGATAAATAACCATCTTCAAGTTGTTAATTTATAAAAGACGCACAAATATCCACTTGCTCAATATTCTCTTCAATTACATTGCTTATGAGTTACGTTAACGAAAGGATAAATACGCCTAATTACTTCAGTCAAATATGTTTTATTTGTAAATATAATTCAAGGACACTTTATTTAGTAATAAATATTATTTTGTACTAGCTAGAAATTTAATATTATCAATCCTGTTTACTTATCTTAAATTTTTGTTTATTTGTTATGCAAGTACAATCATCTCTTGTTACCAAGAAGTTGTATAAGCATAAGTACATTATTCATTTCAATATAATTCTTATTTCATTTTTTATGATAATTAATGTGAGCTGTCAACTGTATCTAATTGTAATGTTGAAGTTATTAATTTCTAATACAAGTACATTTACTCAATATCCATTATTATCAGCTAAGTTACCAGATCGATTTATACACCTTATTATTTGAGAACAAAAGTGTTTTTATTCGTCAATATACTACAATATAGGCTTTTAGTTATGCAGTAAATTAGAAATCTAATATTATTTATTTCCATGACATATCTTATCTTAGATCTTTGTGTATTTGTTATGCAACTACAACACTTTCTTGTTATTTAGAATTAAATTTCAGGATTATTCAACTTAAAATGATATTTAATTGACTCGTAATAACACTTATTTGGTAATTTGGAACTACATTTAATCGGTCGTGTTGTTTTGGTTTTTCAAGAGGTTGGTTTTGAATTTTCAAGAAAAAATGGATGGAACAAAATTGGAACATTTATGGGAATGTGACATATACTGCGCTCTATAGGTACCACATTTGTACACAGTATATAGAAAAAATAATAGGAAAATATTACAAAAACTTGATACCATTCAATTAACTCAAACGTTTGAGAAAGATAAATAAGATGAAAAGAGATAAATAAATAGGTGTAAATGAATATTTACTGGATTTTGGTTTATTAATGGATATATTTAACTGATGTCACTTTGAATACTATTTCGTATATTACACCGACATTTTATAACAATAAGTATTACTATTAGGTTACTAAATTTTGTTCGGCATTCATTTTCCTCCTTTTTCTTCTTGTTCCTTAGTATATACAGTGACAGAAAAAAAAGTTGGTAGTCTGTACAGATATAGGTTAATTTGGAGTATATACGTACATACCACAAATAAATTTATCCCTAATCATTACTTTTAGAAAGAACAGTAATAACCGCAGGTAAATAGAACTCGGAATTTCCTACAGTTGACGGATTCAACTTTCAATATAATATTAAATGTCGGTAAGAGCTATTGAAACAAGTGGGTGATGCAAGAGATTATTTTTAGATAGTACCTATTCACCAATCCAGCGTTTTGAGTAAAAAGAAAACAAGCTTATTGGCGTTTAATTGGATAATTTATCTGTCTTAGGTAGGTATCCTTTTTTATATATATTTATCCATATCGTTGCTAATATGTAGACCACATTGGGAATTTCTGGTTTCCTTGTGTTCCGTAATACTGTTAATCAGTATTATACGTGCATATGGATGATGGATCTTTATCCGAATATAATTGCAAAACAAGTTGCTGTTTATTATTAAAATTTAATAATAAAGTAATTCCATTCTCAATTTACAGTTTTATTTTATAAACTATAGCTTATATTTTTATGAAAATCATGTAATGATAGAAATAAAAAACAAAATATTATAAAACGTTTCTTAATCCAATATACCAAGAAGAAACAAATATGTTAAGTGGATGGTCTATATTACGGAGCGTTTTAGACATAGTGCGCATAGACATTCTTCTACACGTCCAGCAGTACTAATCGGGTGGCGTAATTAACCCCACTCCACCTCTCATGCTCCGCCTGCTTATGTGATTGATTGTTATTAAATTGCACTTAATTTAACACAGGATCAGTATATAATGGAACCCGACATTGAGTTTAACCAGTGCACAGCAGTTTGTTGCGTTTTCTTCTGCTCGATAACGATTTAGTGTTTTGATTTATTGCGTTTTACAAGTTCGTAAGTGCTTTTATAGTTCCTCTTAAATTTATGAAGATGGAGTTATTGTTCACCAGTTAAAATATTTTCACCAATGATCGTGTATCACAAAACGACACAGGCTAAGCGAGAAAATGGAAAAAGTAGTTAGCAGATACCCTGGATGGAGATTAAGGGGAAGTAAGAGGAGTGCCAGGAGAAGTGGATCTAAAACACCCTCTAAAATGAAGTCTAACGAATTATGGACTACACCTGGTCTATCATCACTGCCAGGTGATCTTTTTAAATGTAGCAAACGGGCTAGTGTCATAGAAGATGGAACTCCCTTCAACGTGTAACTACCATCCTAGAAGATTTGGCCCTAACCGATCAGGATTCGAAGACATTTTGGTTTGTGAGTTTGAACAACCAGTGTACCGATTAAAACGAATCTCGGAGTTCAGTGCGACCAAGACATACATATGACGCTGTGTTTAAACAATTTAAAGCAAAAGTAGATCTTACCATCGCAAATGATCCAAGGCTTAGGAAGTACACACAACAAGAACGTTTTAGGAATATAAAACTTCTATGAACTGAACTACCTGTGCTAGAACAAAGCTATTTTGTTCCAAGGAGAATTGAACGCAGAAGCAGCAGTAGACGATGAAAAGTAAATATTTCAATTTTATTGTGTTTTGCTCTTTTTTGTACATATGTAAAATAAATATTTCCTATATACGTTATCTATTGTTTGTTTATTACCTATAATTGACTGTTACTACTATGTTTTATCATTGTATTTATTTTCGCTTTTTATTTAGAAATTGAATAAGGATTGACTACATTGCTCATCTTAAAATTACGTTCTGCTATAATAATTAGTTTTAGCTTTAATCTAAAGCTAATAGCAATATTGAAGTTATTAATTTCTAATAGAAGTTCAAATATGTATTTACTCGGTATTCATGTTTCTCAGCTATTTACCGGATGGATTAATACATTTAATTACCTGAGAAATAAAATGTTTCTATTTGTCAATTGTAATGCTATGACACGGTTATTAGTAATAAACCTTAAATTACTACTAGTTAGAAATTTATATCTTTCTTGTTTACTCAACTTTTAAATTATTGTTTAGTTGCTATGCAATCACAGTAATGTTTGTTTATTTTAAATTTACTTAAGGGTTACGTTGTTCAACTTAAAGTGATTCTTAATTGACTTGTAATAACAATTAATGGGTATATTTGAAGTACAGTTAATCATTCATGGTTGTATTCGGTTTTGAGTTAAAAAGAATGATGGAACAAAATTAAAATTATTTACAGGAATGATATGTAGTACCCATATCGCATTTTGTGTACTTACATCTTATAAGAAAAATTAATAGCAAAATACTACCCAAACTTGACATTATTCAAATTAACTGATACTTTTGGATAGTTGAATAGACGAAAAGATATATAACATAGATAAGTGGTCATGATTTTGGCTACAGTATTATTATTAATTACTAATTTTACACTAGGACATCCGTACATTTTCAGGCATGGATTGGCAACTTTGGCAATTGATTGGTTTCTCCAATACCATTTGAAAGAAAATCGTTCATTTGGAGGTAAAAAAGACAAAAATAAAAGTAGAGAATTTAAAAAAAAAAAAGAAAGTAAAACAATAAGCTTCTAAACACTTTTGTACCTATACAATTGTCTAATAACGGAAAACATTCCCATTGACATATCGCTTCTACGGGTAATATTTCATACAAAGAATTAGATACTTATAATCTTAAAAATATTTGCAGGTAAGCGTGATGGCCATCGATCTGTATAAGATGTTGGAAAGACAAACTAGAAAATAAATATTTTCATTAAAGAAAAGTACGGCTTGACAATATCATCACCATCTATTCCAAAATCCATTTCACAGGCAATAAAACAAAAGATAGCTACTAGAGGTGTATTCCACATTCTATAAGTGCTACCTATTAGGGTGAATGGACTAACCTACTAATCTACCTTCTTCAAGGAACGCGTTCTAGAAGAACGCCCGACTTCTAGCGATTGGTGTCTAATCTTTGAAACTAACGCTATTCTTGAGATATTTCTATTTTAATCGCTCAAACCTTTGACGGGATAGTTCACAGGAGATAAATCTGATTTTAGGTGCTCCCTTTTTTGTATATTTTCGAAACTTATCGGCATAACCTACATTTTTAATGTATTTTATGTGCCTGTAAGTTACGTAACCTTTTCCTATTTAAATCTTTCTTTAGCTCCTACATTTTTCAAAATAGCGATATCATCTCGGTTAAAATTAGCCGGCCTGTGTATAATATCAAGTGATTTAATACTTTACGAGATGTTAATGTGATGTGAAACTGTTAATTTTAATTTTGTTTATATTATCAGATGATAAATATAACATAATCATATTTTCAAAATTTTAACACAGGAAATTATGCACCATACCTCCCTTGATATGCATACCAAATTTCACGAATTTGCATCAATAAATAGGGGTTATAGAATTTAGCACCGTGCGTTGGTCAGTGGAATTCGGATCAACTTGGATGAAAACAAATGATGAATGATGACAACACAATGCCAGCGTGTTAACTAAATAAAATCAATCATTTATACTAATATCTAGTTGTATTTTCTAATAGACGTTCGATAGGAGCTATGTTAAGAAATAGATAGGTACGTACGCTTAATTACTTGAGAAGTAAAATGCTTCTACTTTTAAATATAATGCTATGATACTTTAATTAGTAATAAAAATTAAATTAGTACTAGTTTAGAAATTTGTATTATCTATCTTGTTTACCTTATCTTTAAATATTTGTTTGTTTGTTATGCAACTACAATTATCCTTGTTATTTAGAAATTGTATAACGATTAACTACATTACTCATCTGTTATAATAATTAATTTTGAGCTTTAACCTATGGCTTATAGTAATTTTGAAGATGTTAATTTGTGAGAGAAGTTGAATATGTACTTTCTCAATATCTATGTTTGTCAAAAATGTTACCAGACCGATTTATAACATTTAACATTTATTTTACCTGGGAATTATAATCCTTAATAATTTGTCAAAATACGCTATGGCAGTTTAGTTAATAATAAAGGTTAAATAACCACTAGTTAGAAATTTAATATTATTGATCTTGTTTATTTAACTTTACTTATTGTTTGTTTGTCATGCAACCACAAATCTGGCTTGTTATTTATAGAATTTCATTAACGATTACATTACGGTAGGTTATGATTTTCACAATATATAATAAATCATGTTTATTGTTATAATAATTTTTTTACTCCCCAAATTTAAAATTACGATTTCAGCTATAATTAAAAAACGTAATAGAAAATTGAATGTTCTTTTGCCTATTTTAAATCATTATTATACATTGATAAATAACCATCTTCAAGTTGTTAATTTATAAAAGACGCACAAATATCCACTTGCTCAATATTCTCTTCAATTACATTGCTTATGAGTTACGTTAACGAAAGGATAAATACGCCTAATTACTTCAGTCAAATATGTTTTATTTGTAAATATAATTCAAGGACACTTTATTTAGTAATAAATATTATTTTGTACTAGCTAGAAATTTAATATTATCAATCCTGTTTACTTATCTTAAATTTTTGTTTATTTGTTATGCAAGTACAATCATCTCTTGTTACCAAGAAGTTGTATAAGCATAAGTACATTATTCATTTCAATATAATTCTTATTTCATTTTTTATGATAATTAATGTGAGCTGTCAACTGTATTTAATTGTAATGTTGAAGTTATTAATTTCTAATACAAGTACATTTACTCAATATCCATTATTATCAGCTAAGTTACCAGATCGATTTATACACCTTATTATTTGAGAACAAAAGTGTTTTTATTTGTCAATATACTACAATATAGGCTTTTAGTTATGCAGTAAATTAGAAATCTAATATTATTTATTTCCATGACATATCTTATCTTAGATCTTTGTGTATTTGTTATGCAACTACAACACTTTCTTGTTATTTAGAATTAAATTTCAGGATTATTCAACTTAAAATGATATTTAATTGACTCGTAATAACACTTATTTGGTAATTTGGAACTACATTTAATCGGTCGTGTTGTTTTGGTTTTTCAAGAGGTTGGTTTTGAGTTTTCAAGAAAAAATGATGGAACAAAATTGAACATTTATGGGAATGTGACATTATACTGCGCTTATAGGTACCACATTTGTACACAGTATATAGAAAAAATAATAGGAAAATATTACAAAAACTTGATACCATTCAATTAACTCAAACGTTTGAGAAAGATAAATAAGATGAAAAGAGATAAATAAATAGGTGTAAATGAATATTTACTGGATTTTGGTTTATTAATGGATATATTTAACTGATGTCACTTTGAATACTATTTCGTATATTTACACGACATTTTATAACAATAAGTATTACTATTAGGTTACTAAATTTTGTTCGGCATTCATTTTCCTCCTTTTTCTTCTTGTTCCTTAGTATATACAGTGACAGAAAAAAAAGTTGGTAGTCTGTACAGATATAGGTTAATTTGGAGTATATACGTACATACCACAAATAAATTTATCCCTAATCATTACTTTTAGAAAGAACAGTAATAACCGCAGGTAAATAGAACTCGGAATTTCCTACAGTTGACGGATTCAACTTTCAATATAATATTAAATGTCGGTAAGAGCTATTGAAACAAGTGGGTGATGCAAGAGATTATTTTTAGATAGTACCTATTCACCAATCCAGCGTTTTGAGTAAAAAGAAAACAAGCTTATTGGCGTTTAATTGGATAATTTATCTGTCTTAGGTAGGTATCCTTTTTTATATATATTTTATCATATCGTTGCTAATATGTAGACCACATTGGGAATTTCTGGTTTCCTTGTGTTCCGTAAATACTGTTAAATCAGTATTATACGTGCATATGGATGATGGATCTTTATCCGAATATAATTGCAAAACAAGTTGCTGTTTATTATTAAAATTTAATAATAAAGTAATTCCATTCTCAATTTACAGTTTTATTTTATAAACTATAGCTTATATTTTTATGAAAATCATGTAATGATAGAAATAAAAAACAAAATATTATAAAACGTTATCTTAATCCAATATACCAAGAAGAAACAAATATGTTAAGTGGATGGTCTATATTACGGAGCGTGTTTAGACATAGTGCGCATAGACATTCTTCTACACGTCCAGCAGTACTAATCGGGTGGCGGTAATTAACCCCACTCCACCTCTCATGCTCCGCCTGCTTATGTGATTGATTGTTATTAAATTGCACTTAATTTAACACAGGATCAGTATATAATGGAACCCGACATTGAGTTTAACCAGTGCACAGCAGTTTGTTGCGTTTTCTTCTGCTCGATAACGATTTAGTGTTTTGATTTATTGCGTTTTACAAGTTCGTAAGTGCTTTTATAGTTCCTCTTAAATTTATGGAAGATGGAGTATTGTTCACCAGTTAAAATATTTTCACCAATGATCCGTGTATCACCAAAACGACACAGGCTAAGCGAGAAAATGGAAAAAGTAGTTAGCAGATACCCTGGATGGAGATTAAGGGGAAGTAAGAGGAGTGCCAGGAGAAGTGGATCTAAAACACCCTCTAAAATGAAGTCTAACGAATTATGGACTACACCTGGTCTATCATCACTGCCAGGTGATCTTTTTAAATGTAGCAAACGGGCTAGTGTCATAGAAGATGGAACTCCGCTTCAACGTGTAACTACCATCCTAGAAGATTTGGCCCTAACCGATCAGGATTCGAAGACATTTATGGTTTGTGAGTTTGAACAACCAGTGTACCGATTAAAACGAATCTCGGGAGTTCATGTGCGACCAAGACATACATATGACGCTGTGTTTAAACAATTTAAAGCAAAAGTAGATCTTACCATCGCAAATGATCCAAGGCTTAGGAAGTACACACAACAAGAACGTTTTAGGAATATAAAACTTCTATGAACTGAACTACCTGTGCTAGAACAAAGCTATTTTGTTCCAAGGAGAATTGAACGCAGAAGCAGCAGTAGACGATGAAAAGTAAATATTTCAATTTTATTGTGTTTTGCTCTTTTTTGTACATATGTAAAATAAATATTTCCTATATACGTTATCTATTGTTTGTTTATTACCTATAATTGACTGTTACTACTATGTTTTATCATTGTATTTATTTTCGCTTTTTTTGAACATCATCAACTAAAGAGAAAAAACCCTTGAATCTCAAATGAAACACCATTCCTCGTTTACCATTGTTAGGACCTGGTAATACTTTAACAATTTCGGGAACTGTATCTACGTCATACCTTTCTAACAAAGTGTTTAGTAATTTTTTTAGTACGATATTCTAGGATTACCCATGTTCCTATATTATCAACATTAGGGTGGGCATTTTCTTTTTCTGCTTCAGATTCTTGCCAAAATCCTTCCTCATTGTCTGATTCTTGATAACTGACTCATCAGCACTATTCGAGTTACCGGATTCGTATTTAACTTTAGACGCATTTTTCTTTGTTTTGGTTTTGTTCTCTGTAAATTTTTATTTTTTTCTAGTTCTGCTAAAACTTCTTCACTTGTAATAACCACTACTCCTGAGATTACTTTATATCTCGTCATTTTTGTTGAACTGCTACAAGTAACATATTTTGAAATGAGCAGCTAATGTTTGGTTTCGCTGAATCTACTAATTTTAATGACCCCTCCGGAGTTTTATTCAAGGCTGTTTTACTTGTTGGATTTTGTCTTTCTTCAGAACTAGAAGCAGCTTTTGGTGGTTGATTTGAAGGCAGTTGTGTGAGATTGTTGTGGGATTTCATTTGATCTTCATTCCAACGTTTTAAAGCCCCGGGAGCTAACTTATCTGGAGTAATAGCATCTCCATTAAATGGTTTGATACCGGCTTTTCGAAAACCATTTTTCATTACGTCTGCTTCTATTAGTTTCCAAGTTTCTTGTAAGAATTGGGAAAATAGCTTTTTGGGCCGTTTTTGGCCAACGTGGTGCCTTTACCAAGCTATTAGCTTTGCATCCCATTTAACTTTTAGCGACTTAAACATCGATAAATCAAGAGGTTGAAGAAGGTGGCTGCTTTGTGGTGGTAACTTAAGGATAGTGATATTATCCTCCATTGCCTTTGCAATTACATCTACGTCAATATGTGCTGCATGTTTATCATAAATAATAAGTTGACATCTATTTCCACCCAAAAATGGAACTAATTTTTTTTATGAAATATCGTCCAAAAACTTCACTTTTGCATCCAGATTTTTTTAGTGGTTATGTATTAGGTTCCTGAAAACCCCGTATCTTGGGGTGCCATCTATTGGACCCATATATTTTTACCCTTAAAAATTATCAAAGGAGATGCTTTCATGTCTGATGCACTTTCTAACAGTAGTACTGTTGTATTCTCTCTACCAGGTGTACCTACTTATTGTGCGAGTACAAACCTTCCCTTTGATGCCAACTACTTTCGCTTTTGAAGGATTTATGGACATTAAATCTCATCCAGGTTCCATATTTAGTCCTTATTATGGAGATCCAGTTGATCCAAAGCCGATCTTAATAAATCGAAATATTTATAAATTATAAAAAGATCTGTGGCCTTTTTTTGGGAATATTCAACATTCTGGGGAATTTTTATGCTTAGCTTATTTCGTCTTTTAAGTGAGATAAATCAATCGGCACCAGGGACGCCATTTTTACAAGGGGTTTTAACTTATTGTCCAAAAACTCGCGGGCAATTAAACTAAAATGCGCTGGAGCACAGCCATGCATAAAATACATTTGTAATCTTAATTGCAACGAAACTTCTTCCAGCAGTAGTGGTGGCTCCTCTTCAAGAAAATTGCGGTATACCTCGCCATTTAATCGCATCGGTAAAAAATGAGGACCTATCAAGTAATCTCCAACAATTCCGGCCCACACATTGACAGAGAATTAATGTTGATGACGGGCATTCACTAGTTCGTGCGGATTTTCTTCGGCCCATATGTGATTATTATGAAAATTTAATAATCGCATTTCTAGAGAAAGTAGCCTCGTCGGTGAAGAATATTTGAGCTAAATAGTTAGGATTTTGTGCGATTTTGTGCTGCATCCATTGACAAAAAGCCACTCTTTGCGGAAAATCTGCCGGCAAAAGTGCCTGCACCCGTTGAATGTTATATGGATATAACAGTTGATCTTTTCAAACGCAATTTTTCTGATGATTGTAGAAGGATGTTCCTCAATTTCATTTAGTACCATTTCTTCAACTTGTAGAGCTCTCGCTGTAGATGGGTGCCCGTTAGCAGTCGTTCGTTTTTTAAAATTTCCCGTTTCACTAAGACGTTGGTGAAGACGGGCAAATATTGAATGATGCGGGATGATACGGTTCGGGTATCGTTCTTCATAAAGACGTCTAGCAGCACGCGAATTTCCATTGACAAGACCGTAAACGAAATGCATATCACACATCTTAGCATTCGTGTAATTCATTTTAGAAAACGGAAACAATATGGCAATAAACTGAATGAATACCCTGAAAACTATTGACAAATATTGAAATGATAAATAAACAATTCCCTCTCAACACAATAGTTTTTGAAGAACCACCTGTGATATTATATCGTGTTAGTCATAGTTCATAATTTATTATTAAACATTCAATAACTTTAAAACAAACCGTTTTGGACATATACTCATATGAACTTTTATGATCAAAATAATCTCAGGAATCAGCTCTTAAAGTTTGTCGCATATATTTGAGAATCACCCTGTAAAATTCCCAAGTATCCTACTTTCTTGGATTTTGCAATATTCTCAATTTTAGACAGTTGAACAATATATTAAACAGAGACAATAGACGTCTGGATTTAGTTTTGTCTAACGTGAATTGTTCCAGCAAAGTAACGCATGAGCACCAGCCATTTGTTCCGGAAGATGCCTATCACTCATCTCTATTTATTTCACTTGAATTTATTTCTTCTTCGAGAACAATTGACTTTCAATCTAATGTTTCTATACAGCTCGATGCAATTTCCGTAATGCTGACTTTAGAAAACTCCATGAAGACCTGTTGCTTGTGGATCTTCGATACATGTTATTATTTTCTCGTTTACACAAAGGATGTGCAATATGTGTGTTATAAGTTGATGCGGAGTACTATCGAAGGCCTTGCAATAGTCTACCCAGGCCATAGACAAATTGCGCTAAAATTGCTTCGCATCTTCACATACACATCTATCAATATTCAAATTCTCCTTACATCCGGACACACCTCGCTTCGCCCCCCGTTGCTCATATATCCTCATCCAGACTGGATTGATTTGTTGTAATATTTTGTTATGAATTATTTTGGTGAATAGTTTATACATGGTATTTAAACAAACAATAGGTCTATAGTTGCTAGGATCTCGTGTATCTCCCTTCTTATATATTAACACTGTAGTCCCTTCAACCAACCACTGCGGGGCCTGCTCGACTCCACTAATAATCTTGTTGAACGCCGCAGCCATATATTTATGTGCAACATGTAAATTTTTCCACCAATAATTGCATATCAAGTCAGGTCCTGGTGCGGAGAAATTCTTTGTATTTTTAACAGCCTCTTTAACGTCCTTCTCAGTTATATCTATAGCGTGAAGCACTTGTGATCTATTTGTTTTACAATATTTTTCAAATATTTTCATTGCCGTGGTGTTTTTGTTGAAAGTTGCCTGATAGTTATACATATTTCCCCAGTAATTTTCTACTTCTTCTACACTTGGCCTTTTCCCTGGTAGATTCTGCGTTTTGTGGAGCCACTTTGATGGATTCTTGTTATACATCTCGTTATCATTCAATCTTTTTTTTCTTTCGTTTATTTTTCTCTTAATAGCAGATAGTGATTTTATTTTGTCGACCGTGGTAGCTTTATATCGCGTAAGGTCTCTTTTGTTTATATAGTACCCATTTTCCGAGATAGTCGTTATTATACTCTTTATCTTGTTAGTTCGGCGAATTTTACCCATCTATAACCGTTTAAATTCTAGACGCTAATTGGCGCAATACTTTTATTTTTATTTCTAACCTTTTCGTTCTATTGGTTAGTTTTTCTGAGAGAGCAAATGCTGGAGGTCTCTGTTAATTGCTCTTCTATCTTTTTATTCGCTTTACTCCATGTATCTTTATCAATAAATTGCTTACAACTGGTCTTTTTTTTCTGGTCTCAATGTCGCCATATAGATGTTCTCTAATTTTTTGCTTAATTTCGTTAATTACTGGCTCTTCATCGTTACTTTCTGCGCTCGTTTCATTTGTCGATATATTATTCACATTGTCTAATTATTATTATTATTATTATTATTATTATTATTATTATTATTATTATTGTTATATATTTTATGAGTTCGTATTTTACTAAACATATAAATTAAATAGGTAGATTATAGGAGATATAATAAAAGGCTTGTAATACAACATAAGTGTACAAAAATATGTACTATATAAGACAAAAGTCTTGCATTAGATTTAGAGAGGGATATAAATAAAGAGAGAAAGGTATAGGCTATCTATGAACTGTGCGACTGTAGTATAATAAGCACGTGTTGTCGAGACGGCAGCGCCGTGATTGTGCCTAATATATCCACTTATAGATCCTAGACAAATACTTAATTTTGTGGTACTATTTATCTTATAATTGATATTGTTTTGTAAACACTGGAGATGAGCTTAGGCAGACACAATTATCTATTAAATATAATCCCCAGTTACTATTAAAAAAATTTATAAAGAAACATAATCTAATCTTAGGAAGGAAGTTGTAGACAATATTTTTATAATTTTTAAAGGAAAATGTCATATCTGATTAAAAGAAATATTTGATACTTTGAGTTTGTAGCCATTGTTGTGTAATTATTTAATAATTTACAGAAATTTCGGCTTGGGATAATTAAAACTATATAGCAAACTATTTCCACTTGACGATGTCAGTGTGAGTAATAAAATTCTAACATTACAATAATAATGTTATTACAAGCAATTCAAAGAAGACTGTATATTGCATTGACTGAACTGCATTTGTTCACCTAGTTCATACAACAATAACGACCAGAAGCCTGCCAAGAAAACCACATGTGGAACAATAGCAAGTTTTGAATGCAGAAAATGAAATTTTTCGTTAAGTATAAAAGGGCATCTTATAATATATGTTTCAGGGTCTTCATGACTCCCCTCTTCTGTCCTGGGGGATGGTTTGAGTTCTTGTGCAAGTACCGGTCTGTATAAGTAGGTTTCCGGTACACTCTATGGCTAAGCGTTGCATCCCCATTCCATCCGCAACGACGAGCCATCACGAAGGAAACTTCGACCTCGCCACTGAAGATGTTTACCGCAGTTGTGAACGAAACGCACGTTTCTAGACTACGGCTCACCAGTCCGGGCAAACTTTTTACAGTAGATTCCGGCCGTGAAAGCCTACGCAACACATAAAATATATTATTGGAGAGTAACGCTAATGAAGCTAAAACTTTAAAACCGGCATATATATTCTCTAAAAATATACTTTTATGTTTATTGTTCAATAAATAATATACATACATATCTAAATGTAAGCACCCGTCTATTCAATAGGCTTTTTTGTCTGGGTACTTCCTTCGTTATGTTATTTGTTATTTTTATAAAAATTCAATCCGCCAACATGACGGATTTAGTTTTAGCTTAAAATTTGGAAAATTTTGTGTAAAATAAAAGTGGAAATGAGTTAAATTGAGAGTATCAGATGATGGAAGTGATCGTTTCGGCTAAAAATTATAAAAATATCGTGCTCAAGATTAGAGAAAGAACACCATTAGGTGATTTAGTCTTTTTAGTTTACGATATGCGGAATTGTAACTATTTATGAGCCAATAAAGCGAATTATTATTATTATGAATAATTGCCCTTTAAAATGTTGCTAAAATTTGCAAGGTAATAAACATGTAAGGACAATTGAAAATTAGGAACCAGTTCTTGGTTTGGCTTACTTCTTTTCTGAGGCATCTTATAAAATACTAAAACTAATTATTTAATAACTTAATTTCATTAATCACAACAAGAGAAACACAGAAATGGTAACCAAAAAATGTATTTATTCAATAATCATTGATACTACACGGTCTATAAAGATAAGAAACAAACTATTATTACAAATAAATTAGAAGATATACATAAAGTTGTGCGTTGTCCAAAAATAACTTACATATTAAAGCTAACATATTTACACTTCTCCTGAAAATATCAGTCGTCACAAAATTGCAAAATAAATAATAAAGATTACAAAATCCTTAACGTCTTCTCTGGCGTATTCCTTCGATAATAACCCTAAACTTTTTTGAAGTACGACGAAGTCATACGCGGGGTCTTACAAAATCCAAGTCTGTCCTCAAGGGGTGGAGTTTTCGCCTTACGTTTTGCGGTCTCCTTTCTCTTCTCGCACTCCTGCTGGTTTATTGATTTAATTGTCTTTAATTGGGCAGGTATCGATGAATGCTTGTTTATCTCAGACGTCAACGGTTTCGAACTGGCGTTTGAAGTAACTTGAGGCGTATTATGCCTGATATTGTCAACTTTTACGGACATACCAGTTCCAGTTGCTGTTCTTCTAGGATACATACAATGTTTGCCCTTTATGGATATTTTATATCTAGGGTCTTCCCTAATGTCATGACCAATATTGGCTCGGTATTTCGTGGAAAGGAAATTATACCTTCGTGATGAACTGTCGGATAATCCAGATATCCGTACTAACTGATACACAGGCACCTTCTTACAAGTTAGTATGGATTCATTAGCCACATGGGTTTCTTCAGTAAAATGTTCGGGAGTTAGAGCCAAATCTTGTTCTAAGATACTAAGGCGCTTACTTTCATCGTATTTACGAATGTCTTCATGTAATGAAAATCCAAATTTTTCCGTGTGATACATGGGCACTTTTTTACGTGTAAGTACCGATTTTAAAGGCGCACACACTTTTTCGCTTGGACACTCCATAATAGGCATAACACTTTCTTCTATCGAACTCTCGCGATCCACTTTATCACATTTGAAAAGATCTTCCTGTAAAGAAGATCCAGGTGTAACAGGCAATCCATTTGGTTTCACTTTAGGTGGAGTTTCATACCATGGTGCAGTGGTCGGCATTTCTGCACTTTGCATGTCCACCTTTCTTCTTTTTATCCCGGTTTCTTTCGTTGTTTTACTTTTTTCAAACATTTTCAACTGCTTAATCGCTGCTTCCTTCTTTTGTATAGAAATATCTTCAAGCCACCGCAAACCCAAGGGCATCTGTTCTGATTTTTCTCCTGGATACTCGCCTAACAGTTCTTTGATTTTCTGGCTCATTTTGTCCCCTTTCGCTGTTTTTATACGAACCATCGGTGGAAACAGGTTTACAGGTGCTGCGCGATTCATTTTCCAAAAATTTAACCAAACACTGGTAAAATGCACTAAAGAAACTCTATAATACACTAACAATAACACAAGATTGTGAGTAAAATGAAAATACAATTGCATTAAACTGAATAAATTGTTGGTTTCGTTATATATACGAACCATTTGGTAAATTAGCCGCCGCCAATTAGCCAAAGAGATAAACATGGTAATTATAGTGGGGGTAAGGTATCGCTACGTCATTGGTTATTACGGAAGACAATAAGAGTGTAGGAGCACTGAATAACCTCTTCCAATTTTTTATTAACTTTAAGTACAAAGTTTTCGAAAACGTTTTCCGTATTGACAGCAATAGATCATAAGCAATTTTTTTTTGTAAGTTTGAAAACAGTTCTATATATGAACTAACAGCTTGTCTTATTTTTTATTAAGATAACAAAATATATGAAAATATGAAATAAGTAAAGTCTTATGACGATTCAAATAGCTAATATCTCTAAATGTTTCCATTTTCTATATCAAAATTTTACAATGCACAATGGTTCGTATCTAGTTTACTATTATGTGTTTGCTTAACTCGTTAACGACGATATTTTTATTGAACATTGTTTTTGGATAGTAATGGATGAGAAATGGAGAAAAACAATCAGGCAACAATCAGTTACCATACGGTAACTCTAGCGGCTAACGGGTTAATATGTCCATATATGTCCCGTAATAAATATAAAATGTTTATCCAATTTAACATAAAAAACAGTTCATTTATATATTATATATTTGCATCAATATACGTAATACACATTTGCAATCAATTTCCTATAAAACATTCATACGTAAACAGCTATATTAAATTGACAAAATAAACATAAATAACTGACATATAAAAAATAGCAGTCGTAATTGGCAACAGTACGGTCCAGTGGTGCATCAAAATGGTTCCCTCCAAGTTGACTCCGTCGTACAGGTTGAACCAGTATCTAAATGTTTTATCCTTGTCTATGACTCAACGTATATTTATATAGATCTCGACTCACCTTTGGGTATAGATATTACATATATTACATAGTTCTCGAAAAATAAATGGGATTTGTATAAGTTTAAAGGTTTGTTTATTGGTTTCATTAACGATAATATGTAAGTAGATCTCCAGCAGTGTGAAAGATGACAGCAAATATAATTATTACTGTAACGGCGTTATATCGATACATTTCCCAACACTAGAGCACATCTTAATGTCAATATTACTAGTCTAGATTTTTATAAGTTTGAGTTTGTGTATTGGTTTCCGTAACAACAATATGTAAATCTTCACGAATGTCGATGATGTCGGCGGATACACTAATTGTTCTTCTCCAATTGATACACCGTTTTTTTCGCATTATGCCTTTAAAGTAAAGTTTGATGTACTTAACGACGTTGTTGATGCTTTATTTATTAACTGATTCCTTGTATTGTTAGACATTCAATAGTTGGTAAAATGTATTGTTATATTCATTAACTATAACTTTTCAATATACAATATTAAATATAACTGATTTCTAATACAAAACTGTAGAAACATAGACACAATTTAATAGGTATATACATACCTACATATATACATAAAGAAAACTGTTACGAAATCAGGAATTTGTTTAAAGTACTAACCAAAAGTAGTAGAGGAAAAAAAAAAGTTGTTCTCATTTTATTGTTGATTCAATTCGTAAAAATAAATATACAGTTTTTAATATTTACTGTTTGAGTAGTATTTGCTTTTATAAAGTTTCTTCCTTGTGGTTGATATAATTATCAACAATGTTAATTAAATACATTTTAAGTAGTGTTTGTTAGATCAGCAATAATGTTTTTAATATTTAGGTTTAAAAATCAATTTAATATCAGGAATTAACACGCTTCATTGTTTGTCCACAATAGGTGTAAACAGTAAATTTGGTATGAAATTGTCTCATAACAATTACTTAATTAAATAATAAACAATTAAAAGCTAATTTAATACCATGAAAAATAACACATTATATCCTTGTTTGTATTTCCATTACATCAAGGGATTAATACATTTCGTTCATTGTAAATAGGATGTTGACTCATTACCTATAGTGTTAATGCACCTTATGTAAAAATAATGGAAATTGTTAATCCTTTTGATAAAATTAATTCAAACAAGCACATTAGGCAGACAACATTTGATTAGGGGTAAATTATCTTGTAATCAATATAATTAATAGTTAATGGTTAATTCCTTATTGTTGTAATAAACCTCACAGATCGTCAGATTACATTAGTGTTATTATGTTTGGTTAATGGACATTGTACAGTTGCCAACAAATAGCTGGGTTTAATTAAGGGCTCATTTACATATAATGTGGTTATCAGCCCTGGTATCCTGGGAAAATAGGTATTTATTTATTATTTAATGGTTATTAAGAGTTTATGTACTTAGTACATGTACTTATAAAAAATATGATTTCCCATGTGTGTGAAAGAAAAGAGTTTTGTTAGCTCAAAGGCTTTCATATTGGAGGTGCGTTTTTGAACAGCCTGTATGTAATTTAGTGACTATTGCTACAAGACCTTTTACCTACATCTTTGTATCTATATTAAGTTAGTAGAACCACTAAATATCTGGTATCTCATGATATATTTAATTTTATTCGAAAAAGTGCTAACGTCATATGCCAATAACCAATCCATTTAAAATAAGAAAGTTGATATCCACATCCTGTATACCGAAAGTGCTATAAAGTTGAAAATATTTTCCTTAAATAGATCACAGTGGGTATAATTACATTGCAAGTTTCAAAATTCAAATTCCTACTAGAAGTTCAAAAAATTCTAATGACCCAGTTCGGTGGGGCACCTGCATATACATATACAGGCCAACCTTGGTTGTGTGGAGCGATGATTATGAATAATCGTTCATTAAAATTTTACCAGCAATTTACATGGTAATAAATATGTGACGAATGAAAGTTTAGTCCAGGCTTTTGGTCTAGCTCATTTTTATTATACCTCTTGATTAATTCAAACTTATAACGTTTAATCACAACGAAAGAAACAAATAAAATTGCCAAAAAATATATTTACCTAATAATCATTGATATCACATAGTCTCTAAAATTGAAAACAGTAATTCATTATATTAGAAATTGAAAGTATAAGCGTCATATCCTTATGCAAATTCATATGGCAAAAAAAAAAACAAAGCGCACCACACATACAAAATCTGATGCAGGTCATAAGGATCATTTAATAATAACAATATACATATATATGTATTTTTTTTAATTTTACATAAATACCAACAATATTACATACAAAGGTCACATCATCTACATTTCTATTTAAAATCCTGAATAGATACTTATTAACACAAACAGTAGAAAACACTAAAAAAATATCTGCAAATATCAACCACAAAAGGTTTTTGTCTTGTTACCTCTCTTTAAACTAGCAGCTCTCCGTGTATTACACGTTACATTATCTGTTATAATTTGATCACACAGGGGCAAATAAGTCAAACTCTCTCAATTTAGGAGTATTGACAAAGGTTTTTGTGTGAGCCAACGTTTTTGTGTTATCTATAACGGTCTTACCACTTGGCTTTCTTTCCACCTTTGATTTATTACTGGTTTTCCACTGCAAGTGTTTCGAAGATTGACAAGTTTTTTCGTAAGGCTTCTGTCTATATTGCCCACTCTCCAACTTCGGTTTTTTACTGCTTGGAGCACTGGTGAGATCTACTTTTTCAAGCTTTCTCTTCGAACTTTCAATTTGTTCACCAATAAATTTACGACACCTGTTGTCACCAACTGTATTTCTGCTGCTATCCTGGTAACTGGGTTTCAGTTTTGTCGGTGATTCCCCAAATAATTTTAACATATATTTTGTGCTCTTCCCTCTCTGACTTGTTTTGAATGGCGGAGTTTTAGTGTAATTTAGTTTAGGTGATGGTGGCGACTCTCCGAACAGGTCCAACATGTGTTGCTTCAGATTTTCTCCCTTCGGATCCCCTTTAACGGCATTATAAGGTTTCTTACCCTCCGAATTGTCATGCGATGCCTTGGAATAGCACATCGGCTTTTCTTGACTGGCTGCATTCGTTGTAGATGAAAATTTGTGCACTTTGGTTGAAGAAGAAGCAAGTGCTAATCTTGCTTTTGTCGATATCGGTATTCTCACTTGAATAGACATTTTTACAAAGAACACTGTTCACACGAGCAAATCAGTAAGTAAGTTACTAAAAAGGGTCGTCAATGTTTACTGGGATTAGCCGGCAGGCTCTGAATCCCCTATTCCTCTTGTTGACGGATTTGCGTCACTCCGTCGTAGGTTAATAGAATTGACCCTTGTCGTTGTTGAAATGGCCCAGCAGTCTCGGGCTTTGCGTAGAATTTATGGCCGCCAGAAGGACATGGTTAGAGCCCCGGGGGGATGGCGAGTGAGCGTAGTTGTTCGTCCAGGGTCCGCTTCTTTCTTCTTCTCTTCAGTTCTTTGGTCTGGGTTGAGCAATGTATTTATGGGAGTCGCGCATGTTTTTTTTTTTTTTTTTTTTTTTTGGTAAAAATATTTAGAGGGTCACTCGCTCCCTGTGCCCATGTAACACATCGGCGGGACTAGCCCGTAATGTTCTGTCATAAGTTTTTTTTTTTTTTCTTCTTCAACCACGTTATAAGTATGCATTCTCAAGCATAGAAAGACAGCCCGAAGAGGGCTGTTTACAATGATAAAAACGGCACAAACATTTAAAGACCCTGAAGGGGTTAGTCAAGAAATTTAAAAAAGTGACAGATGTTTACATAAATTTTTTAAGTATTTATTTTACAACATGTGATATTAACCATCTGTCATCGCAAATGAAAATTAATAAAATTAATTTATGGTTCACCTTTGTGTGTACATATAGTACATGCTTTTTTTTTTGTGAACTGTCAAAAAGGGATAGGAAATAGTGTATAGGGCCATGAAATGATAAATGGTATGTAAAAATGAAATGAAAAAAAATTGAAAAGTTTACGTTGATAAGAATTTAGAGTTTTTAGAGTATTAAACTCTAAGACTGGTGTATATTGCCAGTGACTAGATTACTATTAAAACTTAATAAAAAGAGAATAAAATAAAAATGGTGTAAAAGGCCATTTGTTCTTGTAAATAATAAATAAATGAATTAAAA
The DNA here is from genome assembly GCA_004143645.1 of Protaetia brevitarsis. Lineage (NCBI taxonomy): Eukaryota > Metazoa > Arthropoda > Insecta > Coleoptera > Scarabaeidae > Protaetia > Protaetia brevitarsis. The sequence goes on along the minus strand of RXPK01000057.1, from coordinate 563,083 downwards.
AGACTATAACACTCCATGTAAGCTCATGGAGTTAAAAATATGTAAAAAGAATAGATGGTTTTAAATCTGGCTACCAGTCATTACGGCGCAGCAGTCCTGGGCAAACGCCTGACGCTCACCCTGGGAGGGGGACGGTCCTGCGGATCGACAACACCCTGAATCAGAGGGTTGTCCAACAGGGCCGAAGACGGGGTTGTAGCCACCTGCGGCCTGGGGTCTAGGGTGACCCTTCGCCCCGCGGCACCGGAGGTTCCCTTACTACGCGGGGTGGGGGGGTTATTAGCCCCCACAGCCCCAACGTATGTCGTAGGAGCGGGACTCCTAGGGGCCGACTTTGGTCCCCTAGGAGTAGTATCAGGGTTGACTGGTACGGGCCTGGGTCGAGGATACCTCGGGCATCCCCGATAGCTGGCTGGGTGAGGTCCACCACAGTTTGCACAAACTGGAGGCTCACCCTTAGGCTTTGGACAATCAGCGGACCGATGCGTATCACCGCATCGGACACACTTAGTCTCTGCCGTACATCGGGTCTGTGAGTGCCCGAAACGCTGGCACCTAAAACATTGACCCAGGCTTGGGCGCGAACGTAGCGTCTCCACAGTAACCTCAAGGCGACCCGCCATCTCCTTAAGGTTATAGATGGTGGCTTGGGCCCTTGGCAGCCTTACCATAACCATAGGCATTGGACTGCGATCCTGGCCCTTTTTCATTCGCACAACTGCGGCCGGCGTGAATCCCATGTCCACCAGATCCTGGTGGACATCCTCCACGCGGGCCTCAATGGGTATTCCCCTAATGACGACGTTGAGCGATTTCTCCGACGGTAGTTGGTATGTGTGGTAAGGCATTACCTGTTCGGTGAAGAATTTGGTAATGCCTCGAAAATCGCTCTCTGTGGCGGGATAGAGGCGTATGCCGTCGGAGATATTTTGGGCCTTCGTGTATACGAGCCCCCGTCTGCGGAGCTCGCCCGAGACGGTGTACCACCGCGACTTGTCCCGCAGAACAATTGGGGGCATTTGGTCCGGCGTCGGGGGACCACGCCCTCCCGCACCGGACTTGAATCGAGGAACATTAATATTACCCCGACCGGGGACGCGGTCTCTGGTGGGTTTGGTCTCTGCAGTCCTGGTATTGGGCTGCTTAGAGAGTGGAGGGGCTTCCGGTACCCCCTGGGTAGGAGGTAAGATCTCAATGGCATCCATATCGCGAACCTGGGCGCGCGGAGACACGGTCTGGCCTGGCTCCCTACCGGTATCAACAGGCTTCTCCTGACTCCCCCCCTTCTTTTTGCGCTTTGGCTTGGGGGCTGGTTTGCCCCCCAAATCCCTTTTGATTGCACCCTTCTTATTTACACCGGCAGCAATCTCGCCCTCGTGGACGAGAACCTCAGTCGTTAGTTTATCATTAGCTTCAGGCTGCATGACTTGAGAATTGTTCGCGCCCACTTTCCCCACCACATCACGGATAAGGGAGGAGTCGGAGAAGCTATCACTGCAGCTAAACTGAGACATTGACAGTTGTCTCTTTTTGACATTTTTGCTTTCCTCTTTCGCTTTCTTTTCGTTGTAAATATTTATCAATAACTTTATTTGGGCGGCAAGGTCCTCCATCGACAGGTCCTCGGGCCCCTTCGGAAGGGGGGAGGAACTACCTAGAGGGCACGCGGCCCCATCAACCTTAACAACCGTAACGTTCGCGGATGACCCCTCCCCAGGGGTCTCCGGGAGCGGGGTATCCGCGAAAGTAGGTCTAACCGACTTAGGTGGCGTTCTGTAAGTCGCCATTGCTTAAACGTTTGAAAATTTCTAATTAAAATCAAAAGCCTCGACGGAGGCCCGCCGCAAGGCCCTGAAGGGGCACCTAGGACCGGGAAGCAGCAAAGGCCGCACCCGGTCCAACGAGAAACCCGGTAGGGAACCCCACGGAAAAATTAAAAACTCCAAACACACAAAAAACAGTTTAAAATGCTTAAAATTACGTATAATAAATAAGTTTAAAAAAACAGTCAAAATTTAAAAAACGGCACAATGATAAATAATTAAAATCAGTGTATAAATAAAAATAAAATGACTAGTAGCGCAGTATTATTAAAAATACTTTGTCTAAAATAATTTATAAATAATTAAAAATGTTTAAAACAGATTAGCGTAAATAAAATGACTAGATAAAGCAGTATTTAATTAAATACTTTGTTTAAAATAAAGAATAAATAGTTAAAAATGTTTAAAACAACGCTGTATAAATAAAATGACTATCACACGCCAAATGTACATATAAAAATACTAAGTTCAAGCGCCGGCAAAAAGAAGCCTCGTGCAAGAACAACTAGCCGGCCGCTGCGTAAACAAAAGTCCGTCCGCGTGCCGAGTAGCGCGGAGCGAGACGCTACCGGCGCACAGTGGGCAAAAATTATGTTTTAGGTGGTCAAAATTATATTGGTGATATTTTTTAATGTTTTTGAGGTCGCTGAGTAGGAACAAGTCATTAAAAAATCTTTGAGTAGAGAAAACAAGTTTATTTGCATATTAAATTAAAATAAAATAAATAATGATAAATGTCACTATTAACTAAAAAAATACAAAGCAACATTATCAACATTCACGAAATGTGGAAGTGAACGAAACCAGGATAGATTAATTAAGAAATAAACAATACAATATTATAAGTAACGGTGTGCAATTTTTGTGAAATAATATTTTTCTAATAAAAAAAATTGTTGGTAGGTACATCCGTGACTTTTTTTAAACCTGAGATATACCAACATTTTTATGTGAACTGATAGGCTAGTATTATTTCCAAAAGCAAAATTGTAGGAAACTAACTAAGAAAAATTGACAGATAAATCCTTTACAGTGTTGCCAGATACTCCAGTACCTACTGAAATATCTTCATAAATGATAACACCATACTTTTTTCTACATAATCTGAGTGTTCTCAAAATTGTCAACAATATTATTTTTGCTGGAGTTGCTGTTTTAGAGCAATCGGTAAAAAGAAAGTTGAAATAATCTGCAATGTTAATCAGCTAAAACAGAAGTAGTAAGCTTTGGAATATAAACAAAGATTGTGTTTTTTTGTGTTATCTAAGAACATGTCATTGTTTTGTTACACAGGAGCTATTGTGCTTGAGCAGTTATATAGTTACAGAAAAAAACATTTTAACCCTTTTTACATATAGTATTGGTGTAATTAATAATTAATAATATTTCAATAACAACAGGCAACAAATACTGATGTATAGACAAAACAAAATCCTAACATTTATGTTTGGAATTTATAGTTAAATTCAAACACCTTCTAAACTAAAACAAATAAGCATTTCCTGAAGCAGTTGGAATATATTTCATATTACATAGGGATTGAGAAAAAATATATCAGCAATGATATGTATGTACATACTAATTTAACAAAAATAAATACAAATTAGAAAGCACAGACATTTGTTGTTGACACCTTTGTGCGAGATACAGCACAGAACACATTCACTTTTGGAGAATCACGCAAATGCTCCACCAACACTCTCGGAGGTTCAGCATCCCATATTCGGACGTTGTGTTTATTCATCTTGCCACTTATGTGGAACGTTGACTCGTCATTGAAAACTCTCCGCTCGCAAAAGTCATCTTCATTACGTTGCAGCATTTCATTGCAGAAATTTTGACGTTTAAGCTTGTCATCTTCACGTAGATTGCTGTTGGTACGTTTGGTCGTTTACGTAAAATTTTCCACACAGTTGGTTGCGGAATTTGTAGTTCTAAACTTGCACGTGTTGTTGACTTTTATGGACTTCGTTGGTAAACAGCATGAACACGTTCCACTGTTTCTTCTGACACACGAGGTCTTCCCGGACTTTTGCCTTTACATAAACACCCTGTCTTTTCAAATTTATTGTACCAATCGTAGATCGAGTATCTAGTAGGTGGTGGTTTTCCAAAACGTGTTCGAAAATGTCGTTGGACAACAGTTACGGAGTTCGTTTTGGCAAATTCAAGCACGCAATATGCTTGCGCAGTACTACCAACTGTACTACCGAAACTTCTACAGTTCCTCAACCTGACAGCGCAAAATGCATGTCGATATCAAAAATAACTTTTGTTTTATACAATACCAAAGGTAGACACCTTTGGTCTCGTCTTTTATAGTAACGCTGTACATGATGAGAAATTCGTTCATAAAAGTGTACTATGAGTTTATCAATGGCATTAGTAGTCATCGTTAAATCTTCATCTGATGAATCATTAACCGCAACCTCATTTTCAATGGTCAATCGATGTAAGTGATCGTCCGGTATATTGCACTTCAATAGTTTAGTGACATCTGAATTAAACGCCTTTGTTTTTTTACGCATACTTTTTCGATAACTAGCAATAATCGGGTCTGAAGAAAAGCATCAATAGCAGATCTTGATTTGTAGATTCTCGTAAACATTTTCTGGTGTTATTCACTCTAAAATGGCGACAATCTTTATTACGGGCCTCTTGTGCCTCTTCGCTCAACATACCTATTGGCACTGAGTGATGTCGAATAATCTGAGTACTGTGCTCCAGTATCTTGTGAACTGTCGGACTCATTTCGAACCAAGGATATAGATTTACTAAGAGGTTTTTAGTTTCGACAGTATGCTTTTCAAACTTTTCCAAATCGATTTCATATCCCGAGGAGAGAGTTTGCAAAATGACTCTGAATTTCGTTATCAGACTCTCGTTTATTCCAGTGATGGAAGCGCTTACGTCTGAATTTTCAAAAAACTTCCTGGCAGTATTCCCATCATTAGTATTTCCGGATCCTTGTTTTGGTTGATCTACATTAAGGTCTAGTTTCATTTTAAATTCCCTTTGAATTTTAGATTTCTTGAATTCTTTGGATAGTTTCTCTTCTGCCGTTGTTAATCTTTTCTTTTTAACTTCTATCCTGTATGACAGATTCAGAAAAAAATCAAGACTGCGTATCCACGCGTGCAATGTAGATAAGCCCAAACTATAATTTTCGACTATATCAGGAGGAAGCGGGATGTTACCTTTGAAATGCTTAGGAGTAGCTTGACAAATAAAGCAGGTTTGGGTGGACTTAGTATTTGTTAAGGCGTTAGCCACTTTACCATCGACCATAGTTAAAGCCAATTGGTGTTTTATGATTATTTCCTTTTCATCTATCACTACTGTGGTCGGGTAATAGAGCACGAATCTGTGCTTTAACAAGATCGGTCTCTAATATTCGTTGTTGTTTCTTTTTCAAAAATAAACTTTATAGGACGACAAAATCTGGTGGATCCTGGAGCGCTATTTTGCCGAGCATAATACTTTGTATTAGTTGGACAAAGATTAATGGGTACAAACGAAAACATCAACAAGTATTCGTCGTTCACAGTCGAATCAGAAAACTATTGCTTATATTTACTCTGTCCTCTACTTCCGTCACAACCCCATTTGCTAAATAAAGTAAAGTCCTTCTCCCCTTTATCAACAAGTTGTCTAAGAACAGGGTATTGGACTTGACACAGCCGTTTACATGTTAAATCTAGGACAGCCTGCAATGACAACTCGGCTCTAGTTTCGTTAATAACAACGTCTACTTCAGACACACAACAAGCTTTTTTGGCGTTTTGTACCTTATAATACAGAGGATATAAATCGTGACCAACCATCAATGCATTTTTTCTTAACAAACAATATGATTCTTTAGTTAACTTACAATCTACAAATATCGACAAAGCTTCCTCGGGGGATAGTGAGCGTACGTTATTAGAAGTACTCGGCTTAGAGATATCTAATTTTGAAGACAGACGCTCCGACACTTCTTTTACTGCCTTCGCAGCGATTCGGTTTCCAGATGCATGAAGGGGAAAGATGGGCGGCATATGTCAATTGTTCTGCATTAATATTTACCAAATTACTTATTTTTCTTTTTTTGGTCTTTTCGCTCGAGTCAGCAAAGTGCTTTTGAGGACGACCTGCGCCTTGAGTTGTGGATTGTTCTACCGCTTTCGAAATGATAAATTCAAAATCTCTACCTTCGAGCCATGAAGAAAATTTATTGAAAAAAACATCAGATTTTCTATGACACTTTTCCCACCTTTCGTTTATTTTCTTCGAACAATCACGTACAGAATTTTTTATAGATTTCAGGTCTGTTATTTCTTTTTCATTTGTGTTCCATAGTTGCAACACATACCTCAAAAGGCTTTCATTTTCATCTTTTCTTCCCAGTTTTAACCATTCTTCTACAAACAGCTTCCGTGGAACGGTGAGCACGAAACCTGGAACCGATTCAAAATTAATAAATATTTTAAGTGAAATCGCAAAATTTCGCAAAAAAAAACTAAGTGAAAATGAAAAATATATAGTTTGAAGAAAATAATTGTAAAAAAATTAGCTTGGCAGCTCTTGGCCGTGAGCAAGTAATTCTCATCTGAATTCCAAAAATTTTGTGTACGATAATCAAAAATATTGTAGGTACAACTATGTCAAATATTAGTACTTACTTGTCTCCTTAACATCCATAATAGTGGCAAACAACACTAATAACTATTTTAATAACCAACAAATACAACAATACAAAAAAAATCCAAAAAAAGAAACAGAAACTCTTTGTTAAAAACGAATTATTAATTTACTAATACCCTTCACGCGTAATTCACTTACAAGAACACAAGGAAATAAATATTGACATTTTGATCTGACAACGTTATTGACAATACCTTACTAGACAGCCTCCTATGTTCATAAAGAGAGAGTCACGGAAGATTGTTCAACTTATGGCAGTTTTCCGTGTCTCTTTTTATTAAAGCTAAAGAGGTTCCAATATCGGAAGTCCATATAACTGAAAAAAAACTATTTCTGGAAGGAAGTTAATATAATAATTCTATCTATTGTATGTTTATTTTATACAATAGATATGTTGAAAATACAAGGAAGTGTAGCGAACGTTATACCTGGTTATACAGCAGTTGATCGACGGCCACATTTCCTTTTTCACTTGGCACCCATTGACGTTGTCATTTATGGTTGTCGTGTAAAACCTACGGCCCTGTATACGCCACAGCAATTTTATTTTTCATTTTTTGCAGCTTTCAATTAATATTAAAAAATGTTTATGGGGTAAAATGTAGATTCGATGATATGAATTTTGTCCACCTAATTCATCATTTTTTTCCACTGTGCGGCGATCACGAACAGCGGGCCCGGCTGCCGATAAGCGGCACGCAAGAATGTAATACGCGTACGTATATACTTTGTGTGCAATGTATTTGTATATTTATGCGTGCACGTGAACAAAACTGATTTTATATTTAAACGCGTTGAACTTAACGGCGATAAATATATGTATATATATATACGCAGTCTTAAAAATTACGGTTTAAATTTTAGATTTAACGTATCTCTCCCTACGTCTAGAATCTAATTCTTTTTGAATGATTATATGGATTTATTTAGGGAAAGATATGCGCTTTAATCAAACCCAACACCACAGGTACCCTAAACGACAAACCTAATTGGCAGAACAGGTGATGCTGTTTCCGCTGCGGCTCGTCCTCAGTTCCCAGATGAAAATGGGTGGACTCTGCGCTGTAGTACAATCGCTAGATGTAATTTCTGGTTATTTGTCTTTCGGACTGTTAGACTGACGGTTACCGGAAGTCGACTGCGTACGTCTAGAGCGGCGTATGAAGTCAGACATTACCTGCTTTTCCACTTCGTATATAAGTACCCTCTTAGGTGTTATTAACCCTTCGTTAGTGTGGTGGGGTATGCCAGTATGTAGGCAAACATACTGGGGTATGGCATACCCCACCACACTAACGAAGGGTTCTTTTGATTTCTCCTCGATTCCAGCAAAATCGACTTCTATAGGCGCAAGAGATAAGGGCATCTGCGTATCTAACTTGTGCATCTTCTCCCCATTTACCGTGGTCCTTCTTTTCCTTTTTACCTGATTCACTGCAGTTCTATTCCTTCGTCTGGAAATTCTTTCAAGCCACCGTATATCCAACGGCAGTTGTATTGATTTTTCTCCTGAATAGTCGCCTAATAATTCAATAATCTTCTAAGGTGACGTAGATATCACCTTTTGGAGTTCTTGTACAAGTCATCGGTGGAAGTGAATTAACAGATGATTTCACACAATCCATTTTTCAAAAATTTAGGGTAAGAAAATCACAGTTCAATTATAGGATTCAACGGTTATAATATAACAATTTAGTATGTGCAATCAAAACGCGCCATTGCAAATAACTGATTAATCATAGGTCTTCTCTATCTGCCGGGATTAGCTCCAAAAGGCTCCAAATCCCCTCGTCATGAAGGTGGACGGATGTCAGTCTCTCCGTCGGATATAATAGCCGGGTGATCTATGTAGTTGAGGTCGAGGCCCATCAGTCTCGGGCTTACCGGTGGTCCATTGATTATATATAATATAGATAACCAACAGCCACTTTATCAAAATAGGCAATTAAAGTGTCACTAGATGTCGCTTATATCTACATATCAATGTTTCGTCAGATTTATTTTAACATTTATGAAAACCTAACTACATAGGCTAAAATTATTATTATTTATTTAGCATTTAAAGGATTTGTGTCGTCAAAACCCATATCATATTGTATATCAATTCAATCCATTTAAGATTGTTAAGTATTTTTTGTTTGCTAGCAAATCAGTGCTCTGCTCTTATTTATTTTCATTTGCTTATAGGAGTTGTAATTATTTTGCTTATTGCAGGTATGCCGGTTGTTTATTTGGTTTTAGATAGGCAGTCTTAAGCGTGCTTAGCTTATCATCCAGTTTTGCCGTTTTGGAATTAAACTTTTGTATTTTCACAATACTAGAGAAGATTCCTCCGATTTATATATTACCTATACTTGTAGACAATAGGTACATTCTCATTGTACTAAAAAATCAAATAAATAAATTTTAAGTATATCTGCGTTGTCTGCGACAATATAGAAACGCTTATTTTTATAAGATCTCCGATTGATTTCAGAAAGACCGTGGCATGTTTTCCTACAAGAAGCGTGATCATTGTGTTTTTTACCTTACCGTCTGTCAACCAGATCAGTTCCCAGAACTTGTCGCTATAGCTGAATTGATTCAAGCTTATCCGATCCATAATTTCCAACTGGATTTTTTTGTTAAATAGGCATGGCGTAATTGTATGGTTACAAGGTGTTGGATACAGCCTGTAAACGTGATAAGGAGACGATGATTCCACGCATACGCCGACCCCGGCGAATAGTTAACGCTTCTAACGTTTTCTTACCACGTTCACAGGCTATATGTATAGTTATTAACGGCAATAAGGTATCCAGTATTCAGTATTCATTAATGTACCAGTATTTCTTAGAAGTGTACTGTCATTCTAATGTATTATAGAGTTGGTTTTTACCTTTATCAACGTGTCGTTTTCAGTGTGAAAACTTTCATAACAAACCAAATATATATTATTAATTTTTTCTAACGAAATAACGGACACGTTGATATTAATGAAACTCTTATGAGTTCAGTTACCAAATGGATTGATAGATGTAATTAATATAGACCATTAAAATTTCCTATTTGTTAATACATTACTATATTTTATTTAGATAATGAAAGTTAAATTGCCAGTAAATAGAACTTTTATTATATATCTTGTTTATTTATCTTTTATTCTTTATTTGTTATACAACTATAATAACCTCTTGTTAGAAGCTATTATTAGATTAGATTAGAAAATTAAATAAGTATGTACCTAAAATGATTGTTAATTGATTTCCAATTATAATTAGTACACTGAAAGAAAAAAAAGAATAATTAATTCGACGGAGGGTTCCGTAATAAAATATAAATAACAACTTCATGACATTCAGCTAATGTTAGGAACTTAAAATTAAAAATATATTTTTGTTTAATTTGTTTTAATTTTATTGAGACATTAATTTAATAAGTTATTGTCCTTTGATGTGTTAATTACCTAACTGATGTAAAAAATAATATCAATTAATTAAATTACCTGATGTTAATCCTGTAGCATGTTATTGAAGAAAATAGATCGCTGCATTACTCATAGAATTAATCTAGTTGATTAATAGACATTGTATAGGAACAGTTGTTGGCAAATAATTATATCTCATTTGAACCATTTACATCTAATGAGAACGAACCGATATATATATATATATATATATATATATTATATATATATATATATATATATATATATATATATTTATCAATCTACTTCCGACCTTTGATAATTAATAACCATAAAAGAAACAGGATACTTGAATTATATTCATTTTATTTAAATATTTTGGAAATAATTACATTTTAATTACACAGTAATCATTTATAATCAACATACAAATTCAAAAAAGTATTGTATAAATAAAGTATTTATAAGCTAATACTACACGTATTTCCATCAGGTACAACTGTCGTCAGTTATCTAAAGCTCAGTTTTATAATTTAAAAAATTGCGTCAAATAGATATATAAAATTATGTACAAATAAAATACAGGTGTTAAAGCAATTTCTCTGGAGTGTGAGGTAGTGGGGTTAACATTCGCGGGTTTTTATAACATCGGAATATATCTTCGAGAGGTGGGGTTTTAGCTCTACGTTTTACAGCTGTCCTTATGTTTTCTCGATCCTGTTGACTTATTATACTGCATTCTGTCCTTACATGGGCATGTCTTGAAGATTTCTTCATCTTTGTAGGAACTGTCCGAACACTGAGATCTTGGTTAAATGCAGCACCCTTAATTTCGGAAGCTTTTGGAACTTCAGAATCTGTACCTGTTATACATTTAGGTTGTTCCTTCTTTGTGTAACCCATTATTCTAGGATCTTTCGCATTGCTATATCCTGCTTTATATTGTTTAAAGAGGGAATGATATATACCCGATGGAGAATCAAATAATCCAGAAATCCTTCTGAGTCGGTATACAGGCATTACCTGCTTTTCCATTTCGATTATTGACACCCTTTTACGTGTTATAAACGATTCTCTTGACTTTTCCTCAATTTGACCAAAATCAACTTTTGCGGGCACAGGAGATAAGGGCATCTGCGTATCTAGCTTCTGTATCAGGATCTTCTCCTCATTTATCGTATTTTTTCCTTTGCTTTTTAGCCGATTCGCTGCGGTTTTATTTCTTCGTCTGGAAAGACTTTCAAGCCATTGTATACCCAAAGGCAGATGTACTGATGTTTCTCCTGGATAGTCGCCTAATAATTCAATGATTAACTGCCTATCTATGTCACCTTTTGGACTCTTCGTACAAGACACCGGTGGAAGTGGATTAACAGTTGATTTCACACAATCCATTTTTCAAAAATTTAGGTTGAGAAAATGACGTTAAGGTATTGATACAGTTCGATTAACAGACTAAACGAAAACAATACAGCAACTTAGAACGTGCAATCAAGACGCGCAATTGCAAATAACTGATTTAATTGTACAGGTGGTTCCGTTAAGTACTCATCAATTGTTAATTAGGCACTTAATTGGGTAGCCAATCACACCAGGGGGCAATATGTGGTGAACGGGGTAGGGATACGTTAAGATTACGTAATTGGTCGTGACGGAAACCAATAGAAATATGCAATATAACTAAGGATTGTAAGTACTGCACTGAGGAGAAATATTGCTTCCCACAAAGAAACACATATCTCCCCCCCTCCCAGGCTGAGCGCCAGGTGCTTGCCCAGGACCGCGGCGTCGAATAACGGGTATCTTCGTGTTTAAAGTATTCATTCTTTTTTAATGATACGTGTTTGTTTCGTCTTTTTAAACTATTTATTATTTTAATTACGGCTTTTTACACTGTTTTTAAAATTTATCTTTTAAATTTTATCTATTTTATCTCACTGGCCATTTACACCAGCTTTTAGCTTTCATTTTTGTTTTCTCTTTATTTTTCATTTTATCTTCACACTTTTTACTCGACCCTATACACCATCCTTATATATTTTTGACAAGTTTACAAAAAAAGAAAAACATTAACACAAACGTGAACTCTCTATTTATTTATTTGCAAATTACCAGCCATTTTATTTTTATATTTTATTCACTTGGCCTTATATAGCACTTCATATACGCATTATTGAAAAGTTCACAAAAAAAAACCTGTATACAAACGTGAACTCTCTATTTATTTATTTGCAAATTACCAGTGATGACAGATGGCAAACCCAAGAATTTTGTAAAATAAAGGAAAAACAGCAATATGTAAACATCTGTCATACCTTTTAAATTGCCGACAAACCCCTAATGGGGTCTTTAGATTAAATGTTGTGCTTGTCCTATTAATTTTTGTTAAACAGTCTTCTTGCGGTGACTGCTTGCTTACGTGCAAAAGGAGCACTATTTATAACGTTGTTGGGAAAAAAACAGATATATAACATATCATGGAATATGCATCTCCCCATAACGCCCAACCACGTATTTTAGAAGAGAGAAGAGGCCGCACGCGGACGGATTGATGCTCGCCTACTATCCCTCCGGGGGCTTAGCGACGCCTCTCTGGCGGCCATTGATTTTGCGGCAGGCCCGAGACCGGTGGGCCCACCTTTATCGACACGGGCCACTCACGTAGCAACTAGGACGGAGTGATTGAATCCGTCAACTATAGCACGAGGGAATTCAAAGCCTCTAGGGGCAAATCCCGGATCAGAGTGAGGATCTATGATATTGCTTCCCATAAAGAAATACATATCAATGGAAAAATTTACTTCACATTAAGAAATCTTTTTTGAATTAAATATACTAAATTTGATGTTACTGCACGCAGAAAAATATATACTTTTGTCAAATAAGTCTGCATTCTGTCAAGAAAATCTCTGTTTTGTGTATGTATGTTAATAATAACCAGTTTTAAGATACTTGAATGAAGATCGCAGCTTTGCTTTATTTAAATGACCACTAATTTCTGTTTAATAATAATAATAAATAGTTGATTTAAGATATGGATTTTGTCGACACAAGTTGTGCCGCAAGCATACTAAATAAATAATAACAGTTTTATTTAGATGGCCATTTACATGGATGTGAAATGTCAGAAAGGGCAAAATAATAATAATGAGAAAAGTAACAACTTTCTCATTAGGAGACATTTCACATTCATGTAAATGACTATGTGAATAAAATTATTATTATTTATTTAGCATTTAAAGAATTTGTGTCGACAAAACCCATATCATATTGTGTATCAACCATTTAGGATTGTTAAGTATTTTTTGTTTGCCAGTAAATTAGTGGTTTGCTTAGTGCAGGTATGGTTGTTTATTTGGTTTTAGGTAGGTAGTCTTCAGAGTGCTTAGCTTATCATCGAGATTTGCCGTTTTGGAATTAAACTTTTGTATTTTCGCTGAAGATTCCTCCGATATATATTTCTTTTTATCTTACCTATGTCTACTTGTAGACAATAGATTAAGTTCTTATTGTATTATAAAATCCAATAAATAAATTTTAAGCATGTCTGCCGCAATATAGAAACGTTTATTTTTATAAGCTCCATGATTGATTTCAGAAAGACCGCGGCATGTTTTCCTAGAGAAAGGGTGATCATTATGTTTTTCATCTTACCGTCTGTCAACCAGATCAATTCTTAGAACACTTACTATATACACGCAGGGAATGTCTATTAGTTTTGGAAATCTTGATTTGGCCGAGTTCTGAGTTGTCGGTAAGCTAATGAACGATCGATAATTCATTTGATACAATCGAGTGCAAGAATCACTCGTGAAGCAGATCACTAGTAGTGCCATTTACATACATCTATTAGTTGATGTTTAATGCAAATGTATTTAAGCATGCACGAAAGCTATTTTTACAAATCCAAAGTGGTAGAGCAAAGAAATAAAGAGTGGCATGTTATGATTTACAACATTCCGAGAAAAATAAAATAAATAAAAATTAAATAAAAAAAAAATAAATAAAATGTTAATTGATTCTATTACTAATTCATTGTTGTTTATTCTTTATCTAAAGCAGTTGTTATTTTAGCAATTAAATAATTATTATATTTAACCCAAAATAGTTCCTAATTGATTTGTAATAATAATTGATTGGATCTTTGAGCTATTAAAAAGGTAATGGATACTTGTATTTTCTTTTGTGTATGTTAGATTTTTATTTTACATTGTTGAATAGCAAGTTTTAAGCTGTTAATCTCTAACAGACGCGCAAATATATATTTACTCATTACTCACTTCAAAATTCTTCAAATTATTTAACCGGTGTTTCATTATTTCTTATTTTTTCTTTTCCTTGGGTATACCGGTTTTTGTTTAAACTTGCAAAGACGTCCTTTTTACGTTTCGGAAATATTTATTGTTTTCTTTTTCACATTTCATTTTTTATCCTACAACCATTAATTTAATCTTAAAATTAACAATTTACTTATTAACTGTGAATGTGATATACAAAAAGAAAAAGTACACGGCTAAAACTTACATGAATTATTTCCATCTTTTATTGTTTCCACCTTAGGGGTGTTGTCAAAAATTTTAAATTTTGTCAATTAATTACATTTAAAATTGTAAAAGGTGGTTCACGAAAACTAAAGAAGCAATAGATTTTAATAAACAAACACATTCAATTTACAAAATTAACTGTCAAAACTGTGAAGGGGTATACATTGGACAATCACAACAATACATAGAAAAAAGAATTTACTCTCACAAATACAGCATAAAAAAGAACCCAATAAGAACATAAACGTTAAGAAAACGTTGTTCTTAACGGTAACCGAACGTTTCGTAACGTTTATAAACAACGTCGAAGCGACATATCTATGTCCCGACAAAATACGTTGACAAAAAGTTACTTATTAAGCGTTATTTCACGTCATATGCTAATGTTATTTTAACGTTTAATTTTTAACAGAAAATATCGTTAAATAGAAACGTTTAACACAAGCTGTATTTTAACGTTTAATAAACCACCTCTGTAAAACGTAAAAATTCGGTTTACAGGTAACGTAACCTCAACGTTAACCCTTCGTTAGTGTGGTGGAGTATGCCATACCCCAGTATGTTTGCCTACATACTGGGGTATGGCAACTACACCACACTAACGAAGGGTTAATAAAATTTCTATATCAAACCTTTATAACCACGTAGTAGTAACGTCACATCTGCGTAATTTAGTGAGGTGCCGAATGTATGAAAATCAACAGCTTTATAAATTATAGGTGAATTATCAGGTTCGTTGCATTCATGCGCTCTAAGACGCTGCGTTATAGAAACTGTACAACACTTACCAAGTTCCAGATATGACATACATGTTACCTTATATTTACAGTGCCGTTTTATGTGGTGATAACGAAAAATTGGTTATAGATTAAAAGTCATAATGTCCAATACTAAATTAAATTTTATTTTAATTAAATCATTCAATGATCACATCATAGTATTGAACTCAGGATAAGCTCTTCAATGAAACATAATGCTTCTACAAAAAAACTAAAATGTAATTACCTATAAATATAATACAATGCAATAATAACAATAATAATAATAAAAAGATAATAGAATTCTTTACCAAAACTAAGAAAATAACGAGGTCATTTCATTTGTAGATATATACATTTTCCCTTTTTCTGCACATCCAGGTCTTCTACCCAAACAGTCCATTGGGGCGTATATTTCAACCAGTCCTTCACTGCACTTTCTGCTGTATGTATGTATTGCTTAATTGTAACTTTAAATGGAAGACTCAAACAACAGGTATCATAAGTAACACCAAGGACTACAGGCTGTAAATTTTAGGGATATATATATATATATATATAAGTTAATGTTTACTTTGATTGGTTTCCTAGATTTTTGTATTACAAACGAATGAAAGTATTTAATACTCACTGTATATTGTTACTATAGTTTCCGTATTATCTCTGGTTCCCGTTTTGTGAAAACTAAGTGTTCCTTCCCTTCCAGTTATGCTTCACTGCAACGACGTCATGTAACAGTAATTAGAATAATTTCTTTTACACAAGAATCCAGATTTTAGAACCATCAGCATTCGCTAACCTATATATTTGAAAATAAAGTAAGAAGGTGGTGTATACTAAGAAACCAGGTTCCTCAAGAACAAATTTTGGAATATAGTTAAATTTTCTGACATTAGTGTTCTTATTTTAAGATGGCTACTATGCTGTTTTGCCAATTGTGTATATGCATATACATAATTATACGTGGAATGTGCATCGTATATGCAAATATAACCAGGATAGACTTAATTGATGGGGTACCTAGCTACTCACCGTTTAGTTAAATACACTGATTGTTGCGTATCACATATTAATATAAAACTTTGTTATAAAGATAAAGAAAAGTTCTAACACTCGACTAGCGTCGTAAACATGTAACTGCAAGTTCACCGTGCACGTTGCAGATGCGCAACAGAGGTGGAAGAGTTTATTTGAAATGGGGGAGGGATGATACATTCATCAGTAGTGCAGTTTTAATACAATAATTGTGTTACCTATTGTTAAATACATTTTGCATTCATTCATGCAAAAGCACATCTTATCTTAAAACAAACAAATTTAACACCATTTTATTTTAACTATACTTATACTTATGCGTTGGATTGCAGTTAATAGTTTTTCAAATTTCAACGTTGCTTTTTAACGTAGAGTAAATGGTGAAACTACGTTTTATTTTAGTTGTACTTGAAATATGCGTTACGTTTCAGTTAATAATTTTTCATTTTTCAACGTTGTCTTTCAAACGTCTTTCAACGAGTAAACGGTGAAACTACAACGTCATATTTTAGTTATATCTAAACTATGCGTTACATTTCAGCCACTTGAGCCACTAATTTTTCATTTTTCAACGTTGTCTTTCACGCAGAGTAAACGGTGTAACTAAAACGTTTTATTTTAGTTATATTTAAACTATGCGTTACATTTCAGTTAATAATTTTTCATATTCCCACGTTGTTTTTTAACGTAAAATAAGCAGTGAAACTATAACGTTTTATTTTACTTATATTTAAACTATGCATTACATTTCAGTTAATAATTTCTCATATTGTAACGTTGTTTTATAACCTAAAATAAACGATGCAACTACAACGTGTTATTTTAGTTAAATTTAAACTATCCGTTACATTTTTTAGTTAATATAACGTTTCTTCAATGTATAGTTAAAAATTGGTTATATAATAAACGTGTTACTTATAACCATTAACGTTGTTTCAACCAATACAACGTTAAATTCACGTAAATGTAACTAACTTGTTCTCACTGGGAAAATGGCAACTTTACTGCTCTGGCAAAAAATGTACTAAATAACAACCATCATTTCCATTTTAATAAAACAGAAATTTTAGATACAGAAAATAATTATTATTAAAGACTATTCAAAGAAATGTGGCATATAAGAAGTAATAAAAATTCAATTAATAATAAAAACGATATAAATAACCTAAGTCAAATTTATAATAACTTGATAGTAGTGAATTCTAAGGAAAAAGGAAAAACGAATTGAGTCGTCCTGCACCTTATCGTATAATAAGCTTTAAGGGCGAAAATGGCATAAATGTTGAATAAAAACGGTCAGATTCTTTGCGAATGTAGAGTAGAAAACAAACTCGAATGGTCTCTCGCGTTAGTATACATTTGTTTGTTTGTTGACCATGTATAATGTGCTATCATGTTTTACAATCTTTTACGTTAAAATGTAATTAAATGACAAAATTTAAAAATTTTGACAACACCCCTAACGTGGAAACAATAAAAGATGGAAATAATTCATGTAAGTTTTAACCGTGTACTTTTTCTTTTTATATATCACATTCACAGTTAATAGGTAAATTGTAAAATTAAAGATTAAATTTATGCTTGTAGGATTAAATTGCTAGTAAATAGAAAACTAGTATTATCTATCTTGCTTATTTATATTATTATTTTTGTTTATTAATTGTACAACTATAATAACCTCTTGTACCTATAAATCAAATGACGAATACATTATCCAACCTAAAATGATTTTAATTGATTTTAATGATAATAATAATTAAAAGGTAATTACGAATTGTAAATAGGATCTTGCCTCATTCTCTGTAGTGTTAATGACTTTTATACAAATAATGGATAGTGCAAAACCTTTTGATAAAATTGTTAAGCAAGCATATTAACCCGACAATTTTTGATTAGAATAGATTATCTTAGTAATAATTATAGCTTACCTGATGTTATCCGGTAGCCTGTTATTGAAGTAAACAAATGGGGACATTGTCGGGGGGCAGTTGTTAACGAGAAATTATTTCTCATTTAAGCTAATCTATATCTAATGAGAACCTCTTCGATCTACCTATTTACAAACTTATTTCTTCAATGAATAAGGTAACATGACGATATGCCGACGTTTGATGATTAATAACCACAAAAGAAACACAATATTTGAATTATATTCATTTTATTTAAATATTTAGAAATAATTACAAATTCTAATTACTCAGTAATTATTAACATTCATCACACGTACTACACATAAATTAAAAAAAAAGGAAAGTACAAGAAGTATTTATCAACTATAAACTAATACATATATTCCCAGGTACAGCGGTCGTCATAGCTATCTAAAGCTCAGTTTTATAATTTGAAAAATTACGTCAAATAGGTATATAAAAGTATGTATAAATAAAATATACGTGCCAAAAGAGTTTCTCTGGAGTGTGAGGTAGTGTGGTTATCATTCGCAGGTTTTTTCTAACACCCGAATATATCCTGAAGGGGTGGGGTGTTAGCTCCAAGTTTTGTAGCCTTTCCTATGCTTTCTTGATCCTGTGAACTTATTGTACAGTGGGTCGCTTTTTTAATGCCATGCCCTACGGAGCAGATTTCAAAACCTTTTCCTTCTGAGAGTGGCTTATACTTTGTTGCTTGGACCAATGTCGAGAATCTAAATATTATCGTCCCTAAAATAACAAACCCTAAACGCGATTAAATGTATGACCTTTTTTTGCATGGCACACTCTGCTCAGTTTTACACCTAAATGCAATAAAGGTTACAACCCGTACACACACACACACTTGACGATAGGTACCTACTAGTATTCTTTAAATATCTGTAGCGGGATGTTAAAGAAGGAATTTGATGGTTTTAATGTTTGGCTCGCTATCCGGGCCTACTTGAAGACCCGTCGCCATCGTTATCGCCGATCGCTTATAGAGCCGTTTACTCGTATACGTATCCGATGCGTAGTAAATTGATACCTTTTTTCTTTAGAGTTGTTATTGTTATATTAACTATTTATTTATTATATTATACTACTTATTTTGCTTCCCGTAACATTCCTAACTGGTATGTTATTTTGTTACCATAGGCATAGGGTACACAAAAAATATAAAATAAATAAGTATAATAAAAAACAATAAATTTTCAATTACCTGAATGAATAATTTTAAATGGAAAACAGGACACAACACTTTAAATTTTTTTCAACAACACTTTAAATTAAATATCAAATTGACGCAACGTCGTGAATAAATTAACATATTTTGAGAAAAACCTATTTTTCCTATACCATGACCGAAAATTTCCAATTAAGAGTGAAATAATCAAAATCTTAAGATTGAAGATGAAGGGAATAACATTTGGATATGTATTAGAAACTTTTGAACTTCATGAAGTCATTATTTGAGCTATGTTTTGGTTGATTTAATAAATTTGGTGATTAATACTACGAATAATTTATCAGAAAACTTGTATAAAAGAAAAGAAAGCTGATGCTATTCTGTACAATGAATACGGCATGGCATCGCACATATTTACCTATTTTATTATTTTCATTAAAAGCATATATATTTTAGTTATAACATCCTTGCCATCGTGAAAATGGAATTCCTATTTGTTTCTAAAATTCTAAAAAGGGATTCGGTGAACAGGTCATGAAAAATAGGTAAAGATTTGCCGGTTTACCTAAAAGTTATTATTGTCACCCAGAGTTTTATAAAAAAAATACATTATCTAACGCGGTCGATGCGATTCGACTATATTGAATAAACAATGAAGTAACTATATGTAATACGTAGTATATAAAAGACAAAGTACGCAAAATATAAATAATCACACAATATTTTGAACTATTGTAAAGAGAACTACGCAACTGGATAGAACTACAAAGAAAATTATTGTTAGTATAAATAAAAAACTATAACGATTTAGTTTTTCCAAAGATCGTGTGCCACGTTAAGATAGGTTGAGAAGTTTCGGTATCGTATAGGTAGTATTTTCTTATTCAAATTAAACATTAAGAGAAACTGACAATATTTCCTATTCGGGTAATGAAGTGACACACTCAACAATTTTCTTCACTTTCTATGCAAAAAAAAAACTTTAAATTTAAACAATAATTGTTTGACTATTATTTATATTTTTTGTTGATTTATTATAAAAAAGAAAAATTCTTTATTTGAATATTTTGTTTATAAGAGAATTTGGATAATTATTTTGTTCTAGAATATTTTTGCTTTGTTAATAATATCTGATCGGAAAACTGGACTTGTTAATTTTATTGCTCTGTCAGCTAAACTAATAATAACACTAACTTTTTGAGATAAAGGTTGTGAAGACTTAAAATTTAGATAACGTCCAGACCATGTTGGTTTAGTATACCATTTAGTTAGAATTTTGTTATCATTTTTGATGAGTTTGAGGTCTAAAAAGGTAATGCTATTGTTGTCTTCGATTTCAATTGTAAATTTTAATCTTGGACGAAAGGAATTAATTTTTTTAAGTAAAACTGGTATATTTTTTTCTTCTAACGCGGTTATGCAATCATCTACATATCTTTTGAAAAAAAATATTTCGAAATTTATTTTATTTAATTTTTTTTCTTCTATATACTCTAAAACAATTTGTGCAATGATACTAGAAATTGGTAAACCCATTGCACATCCAAAAATTTGTTTAGAAAATTTATTTTTGTATTGAAAATATATTTGTGTCAGTGTTAATTTTACTGCACTACAACAGAGCTACGAAAAATCTGGTAAAAAATATATATATTCAATAGTCAGTAATTGTAATTGTCTACAAAGATTAAAAAATATACTATTCCTACTAATAAATGCAAATAAATTAGAAGAAATTAAGCTGTGGGGTGTATAATATTTATTGATTACAGGCCATTTCTCCTGAAAATATCACAGGCGATACAAGACACCAAACATTCAGGCTTATAAATTCAAAAATAAACAAATATACAAAGATATGAAGAAATAATAAAGTAATATGTAAACTGCAAAAGGTATCTAAATATTAAAGCTAATATAACATTTGTTCTGAAAACATCACCCGTCACAATGTGCCAAAAAAACAGCTTTAGAAACTAAATAAAGTTGTAAAAAATATATCTATCCGGTGACCAGTGATGTCACATTGTCTGCAAAGATTAAAAAATATACTATTCCTACCAATAAATGAAAATAAATACATAAAGTTGTGGGTTGTATAAAAAGAATTTACGCATTAAAACTAAAGTATTTACTAGTTACAGATATACTTCTTCAGAAAATATCACAGTCGATACGAAGTACCAAATATCCAGTCTTAAAGATTTTAAAAATAAATATATATATACAAAAGTATCAAGAAATAATTCACTGATATATAAACTTCAAAAGGAATTTACTATATTTACATTTGTGCTGAAAACATCAGCCGTCACAAAGTGCCAAACATTTAACTTTAGAAACTTATAAATTATGAATAATTAACATGTACAAATTCTCTAGCGTCTCCTCTGACGTACATCTTTGACATTAATTCTCGACTTTTTTGGAGTACGAGGAAGTGGAGTTACCATACGCGGCATCTTATAAGATCGATGTATGTCCTCGAGCGGTGGAGTTTTTGCTCTACGTTTAGCAGTTTCCCTTATTCTATCTCGCTCTTGCTGATCCATAGATTTATATTGTGTCTTTACTTGGGCAGGAATCGATGAGTGCTTGTCAGACGTTATGGGTTTTAAATTAGGAGTTAAGGTAATCGCAGGCGTATCATACTTGAAATTGTTAACTTTTAGGGACATATTACCTCCAACTTCTGTTCCCCTGAGATGTTCACGGTGTTTTTCTTTTATGAATAATTTATGTCTAGGGTCTTTCCCAATGCCAGGACCCATACTTGTATAACGGGAATCATATCTGCGTGAGGAACTTTCAGATAATCCAGATATCCGTACTAACTGATACACAGGCACCTTTTTACAAGTTAGTATGGATTCAATGTGTTTACGTTCATCGCATTTACCAATATCTTCTGATCCAGGATTTTTTGTTTGATACATATGTACCTTCTCACGTGTAAGTACCGATTTTATAGGGGCAAACACTTTTTCACTTGCTCGTTCCATAATAGGAACAAAATCTTCTTTTATCAAACTGTTAAGATCGCCTCTACCACATTTAAAAATACCTTCCTGTAAAGAAGATCCACGCGTAAGAGGCAATCCATTTGGCTTTTCTGCATCTTGTATTTCCATCTTCCTTCTTTTTGTCACCGTTTTAAATTTTTCCAATGCCTTAAATTGTTTCATGGTCGCTTCCTTCCTTTGTACTGAAACACTTTCAAGCCACCGCAAGCCCATGGGCATCCAAGCTGACTTTTCTCCTGGATATTCACCCAAAAGTTCCTTGATTTTCTGTCTTATTCTGTCCCCTTTCGGTGTTTTCTTGCGAATCATCGGTGGGAACAGGTTCACAGGTGCAGCACAATTCATTTTCTAAGAACTTGAAATAAGCAGAACACCTCCAGACACTGATAAACTGCACTGAGAGACTATAACACACTACGACAAGATAGCAGGTGTAGTCAAAATGCATTAAAGTGATTAAATTTATATGTGGATTCATTAAATACTTACCCTTTGTTGAATTAGGCGCCGCCGATTAGCCACTAAGGCAAGTCTGGTAGAAAGAGTGGGGGTACGTTATCGCCAGATCTTTGGTTATTACGGCAGCGAATAAGGGCGTAGCAACACGAAATTGCACTCACATTGTAAAATAACCGTTTTCCATTTTTTATTAACTTTAAATACAATTTTCGAAACCTCACCTTGAGTAAGAGTCTTTATACTCTTTAAATGTTTTTAATATAATATTGAGTAATAAATTGTGCATGTTATTGATATTTACACTGTTTTTAGAAATATAAAAGTAGTCAATACATTAAATGATTAAAATTGGGCTATAAATGCAATATTTAATGAAGTAATATGTAACAATATACGAATTACTGATTTAGAAGGCACAAAACGTATACTTTATGAAAACTAAATTATTACAAATCAACCCCGTGCTCCACCTAAAAAGGTACTACACGAGGCTACTTATTCTAAGTATACTACATAGATTCCATAACAATTGAAATGTTCCTATTCTAACTAAATAATTTCCCTATGATTCTCAATAACAAAAATATAATACAGTAGCCTGGCGACCATATGAATACTACTTTTTGCGAAATGATGAAATATGTGAAGTGTGATTAGTTCGCATAATCGCGACTTTACTGTAAATCGGTCAGCTATCAGTTATATAAATGCGCCCATGGAACGACTTTCGTTATCTCCCAGCATTCGCCAGGGGCATTGACTATATATAATATACTTATATAACATCGATGGCTACGGAGTAAGGGAAAACCATGGCAAAAACCTTACTCTGGGAGGATCTGGGAAGAAGTCCAGGACCTTATTACTGATAGTCGGAAATTATTATCCTTTTGTGCTGAAGAAGCAGTTTCCGCGTTTCCTTAAATTTTGACAGCCTTGTCGTTCTCGCGTTGCTGCTTTCTTTTTCACACATTGGAAGTCGAAGCAGGAAAGAAGTAATGACCTAAAAACAAACAAAACAACAGCAGTACTTATTCTAATACTTAACAATAACTTAATCCTAATTATTCTAACCAAGAGTCATTAAATTAAAGATCTGTATTTTAAATATTTGTAATTTAACACTAATTTCGACCATTAAATAGCATAAAATATTCATTTATAAACACGTGCTACCCTACTATGTATCTAAATATCATGCCGTAACCTATCTGGTTCTTTAGCAACATTACTAAAACATTCAATACAACAATGGATAAATACGCTTAATTACTTGAAATCTAAAATGCTTCCATTTTTAAATATAAAGCTATGACATTTTGGTTAGTAATAAAAATTCAATTACTACTAGTTAGAAGTTTAGTGTTATCTAGCATGTTAACGTATCTTTTAATCTCTGTTTGTTTGTTATTTAACTACAATCATCCCTTGTTATTTAGAAATTGAATAACGATTGACTACATTGCTCATCTTAAAATTACGTTCTGCTATAATAATTAATTTTAGCTTTAACCTAAAGGTAGTAGCAATCTTGAAGTTATGAATTTCTAATAGAAGTTCAAATATGTATTTACTGGGTATTCATGTTTGTCAGCTATTTACCGGATAGATTAATACATTTAATTACCTGAGAAATAAAATGTTTCTATTTGTCAATATAATGATTTGACACGGTTATTAATATTAAACATTAAATTACCACTAGTTAGAAATTTATATCTATCTTGTTTACTCAACTTTTAATTATTGTTTAGTTGTTATGCAACCACATTAATGTCTATTTATTTAAAATTTACTTAAGGATTACATTGTTCAACTGAAAGTGATTTTTAATTGACTCATAATAACAATTAATGGGTATATTTAAACTATAGTTAGTCATTCATGTTTGTATTCGGTATTGAGTTAAAAAGAATGATGGAACAAAATTAAAATATTTACAGGAATGATATATAGTACCCATATCGTATTTGTGTACTTACACCTTATAAGAAAAAATAATAGCAAAATACTACTCAAACTTGAATAAGACGAAAAAAGATATATAAACATAGATAAGTGTCATGATTTTGGCTATAGTATTATTATTAATTTACTAATTTTCCACTAAGACATCCCCTACATTTTCAAGCATGCATTGGCAACTCTCTGATTGATTGGTTTCTCCAATACCATTTGAAAGAAAAATCGTTCATAATGCCAAAGAAGGTAAAAAAGATAAAAATAAAAAGTAGAGAATTAAAAAAAAAAGAAAAGTAAAAACAATAAGCTTCTAAACACATTTTGTACCTATACAATTGTCTAATAACGGAAAACATTCCCATTGACATATCGCTTCTACGGGTAATATTTCATACAAAGAATTAGATACTTATAATCTTAAAAATATTTGCAGGTAAGCGTGATGGCCATCGATCTGTATAAGATGTTGGAAAAACAAACTAGAAAATAAATATTTTCATTAAAGAAAAGTACGACTTGACAATATCATTACCATCTATTCCAAAATCCATTTCACAGGCAATAAAACAAAAGATAGCTACTGGAGGGGTATTCCACATTCTATAAGTGCTACCTATCAGTGTGAATGGACTAACCTACTAATCTACCTTCTTCTTCAAGGAACGCGTTCTAGAAGAACGCCCGACTTCTAGCGATTGGTGTTGTATTTCTAATAGACGTTGGGATAGGAGCTATGTTAAGAAATAGATAGGTACGTACGCTTAATTACTTGAGAAGTAAAATGCTTCTACTTTCAAATATAATGCTATGATACTTTAATTCGTAATAAAAATTAAATTAGTACTAGTTAGAAATTTGGTATTATCTATCTTGTTTACCTTATCTTTAAATATTTGTTTGTTTGTTATGCAACTACAATCATCCCTTGTTATTTAGAAATTGTATAAGGATTAACTACATTACTCATCTTACGATTATATTCTGTTATAATAATTAATTTGAGCTTTAACCTAGGGCTTATTGCAATTTTGAAGATGTTAATTTCTGATAGAAGTAGGAATAAGTACTTTCTCAATATCTATGTTTGTCAATAATGTTACCAGACCGATTATAACATTTAACATTTATTTACCTGGGAATTATAACGCTATGACAGTTTAGTTAATAATAAAGGTTAAATAACCACTAGTAAGAAATTTAATATTATTGATCCTGTTTATTTAACTTTTAATTATTGTTTGTTTGTTATGCAACCACAAATCTGGCTTGATATTTATAGAATTTCATTAACGATTGCATTATGATAGGTTAAGATTTTCACAATATATAATAAATCATGTTTATTGTTATAATAATTTTTTACTCCCCAAATTTGAAATTACGATTTTTCAAACCAAGTCTTTTTAATTTTTCTCACATTGAATTATTTATTCTGGTGAGTACGAAAATTGTTTTGTATGATCTTACATTGCTAAATAGAAATTTTGAAGGTGTTAATTCTTGGTAGGCATAAATACATTGCTATGTTAAAATAAGTATAAGTATGTTAAATCATGGCAGGAATAATTTTATTTTGTGTAGATACTTATTTGTAAATTCAATACGTCCCTCTCAAAATAATTATTTATAATAATAATTAAGAGAAGCTTTCAGCTATAATTATTAAAAACGTAATAGAAAATTGAATGTTCTTTTGCATATTTTAAATCATTATTCTACATTGATAAATAACCATCTTCAAGTTGTTAATTTCTAAAAGACGCACAAATATGCACTTGCTCAATATTCTCTTCAATTACAATGCTTATGAGCTATGTTAACAAATGGATAAATACGCTTAATTACTTCAGTCAAATATGTTTTATTTGTAAATACAATTCAATGACTCTTTATTTAGTAATAAAAATTAAATTTGTACTTGCTAGAATTTTAATATTACCTATCTTGTTTACTTATCTTAAATTTTTGTTTATTTGTTATGCAAGTACAATCATCTCGTGTTATCAAGAAGTTGTATAAGGATAAGTACATTATTCATTTCAATATAATTCTCATTTCATTTTTTATGATAATTAATATGGGCTGCCAACTGTAGCTAATTGTAATGATGAAGTTGTTAATTTCTAATAGAAGTACATTATATAATACTACAATATACATTTACTCAATATCCGTGTTTATCAGCTAAGTTACCAGATCGATTTATATACCTTATTATTTGAGAATTAAAGTGTTTTTATTTGTCAATATACTACAATATAGGCTTTTAGTTATGCAGTAAATTAGAAATTAGAAATCTAATATTATTTATCTCCATGACATATCTTATCTTAGATCTTTGTGTATTTGTTATGCAACTACAACACTTTCTTGTTATTTAGAATTAAATTTCAGGATTATTCAACTTAAAATGATATTTAATTGACTTGTAATAACACTTATTGGTAATTTGGACCTACATTTAATCGGTGGTGTTGTTTTGGTTTTTCAAGAGGTTGGTTTTAAGTTTTCAAGAAAAAATGGATGGAACAAAATTGGAACATTTATGGGAATGTGACATATACTGTGCTCTATAGGTACCACATTTGTACACAGTATATAGAAAAAATAATAGGAAAATATTACAAAAACTTGATACCATTCAGTTAACTGATACGTTTGAGAAAGATAAATAAGATGAAAAGAGATAAATAAATATGTGTAAATGAATATTTACTGGGTTTTGGTTTATTAATGGATATATTTAACTGATGTCACTTTGAATACTATTTCGAATATTACACCGACATTTTATAACAATAAGTATTACTATTAGGTTACTAAATTTTCTTCGTCAATCATTTTCCTCCTTTTTCTTCTTGTTCCTTAGTATATACAGTGACAGAAAAAAATGTTGGTAGTCTGTACAGATATAGGTTAATTTAGAGTATGTATGTACATACCACAAATAAATTTATCCCTAATCATTACTTTTAGAAAGAACAGCAATAACCGCAGGTAAAGAGAACTTGGAATTTCCTGCAGTTGACGGATTCAACTTTCAATATAATATTAAATGTCCGTAAGAGCTATTGAAACAAGTGGGTGATGCAAGAGATTATTTTTAGATAGTACCTATTCACCAATCCAGCGTTTTGAGTAAAAAGAAAACAAGCTTATTGGCGTTTAATTGGATAATTTATCTGTCTTAGATAGGTATCCTTTTTTATATATATTTTATCATATTGCTAATATGTAGACCACATTGGGAATTTCTGGTTTCCTTGTGTCCGTAAATACTGTTAAATCAGTATTATACGTGCATATGGATGATGGATCTTTATCCGAATATAATTGCAAAACAAGTTGCTGTTTATTATTAACATTTAATAATAAAGTAATTCCATTCTCAATTTACAGTTTTATTTTATAAACTATAGCTTATATTTTTATGAAAATCATGTAATGATAGAAATAAAAAAAATATATTATAAAACGTTATCTTAATCCAATATACCAAGAAGAAACAAATATGTTAAGTGGATGGTCTACATTACGGAGCGTGTTTAGACATAGTGCGCATAGACATTCTTCTACACGTCCAGCAGTACTAATCGGGTGGCGGTAATTAACCCCACTCCACCTCTCATGCTCCGCCTGCTTAGGTGATTGATTGTTATTAAATTGCACTTAATTTAACATAGGATCAGTATATAATGGAACCCGACGTTGAGTTTATAAGAGCAGAGCACTGATTTGCTAGCAAACAAAAAATACTTAACAATCTTAAATGGATTGAATTGATATACAATATGATATGGGTTTTGACGACACAAATCCTTTAAATGCTAAATAAATAATAATAATTTTAGCCTATGTAGTTAGGTTTTCATAAATGTTAAAATAAATCTGACGAAACATTGATATGTAGATATAAGCGACATCTAGTGACACTTTAATTGCCTATTTTGATAAAGTGGCTGTTGGTTATCTATATTATATATAATCAATGGACCACCGGTAAGCCCGAGACTGATGGGCCTCGACCTCAACTACATAGATCACCCGGCTATTATATCCGACGGAGAGACTGACATCCGTCCACCTTCATGACGAGGGGATTTGGAGCCTTTTGGAGCTAATCCCGGCAGATAGAGAAGACCTATGATTAATCAGTTATTTGCAATGGCGCGTTTTGATTGCACATACTAAATTGTTATATTATAACCGTTGAATCCTATAATTGAACTGTGATTTTCTTACCCTAAATTTTTGAAAAATGGATTGTGTGAAATCATCTGTTAATTCACTTCCACCGATGACTTGTACAAGAACTCCAAAGGTGATATCTACGTCACCTTAGAAGATTATTGATTATTAGGCGACTATTCAGGAGAAAAATCAATACAACTGCCGTAACGGTGGCTTGAAGAAATTTCCAGACGAAGGAATAGAACTGCAGTGAATCAGGTAAAAAGGAAAAGAAGGACCACGTAAATGGGAGAAGATGCACAAGTTAGATACGCAGATGCCCTTATCTCTTGCGCCTATAGAAGTCGATTTTGCTGGAATCGAGGAGAAATCAAAAGAACCCTTCGTTAGTGTGGTGGGGTATGCCATACCCCAGTATGTTTGCCTACATACTGGCATACCCCACCACACTAACGAAGGGTTAATAACACCTAAGAGGGTACTTATATACGAAGTGGAAAAGCAGGTAATGTCTGACTTCATACGCCGCTCTAGACGTACGCAGTCGACTTCCGGTAACCGTCAGTCTAACAGTCTGAGAGATAATTAACCAGAAATTACATCAAGCGATAGAATTACAGCGCAGAGTCCACCCATTTTCACCTGGGAGACAGAGGACGTGCCGCAGCGGAAGCAGCATCACCTGTTCTGCAGCTAGGTTCGTCTTTAGGGTACCTATGGTGTTGGGTTCGGTTAAGCTGCATATCTTTCCCTAAGAAACATCATTAATATTGACACTCTTTTTAGACCAAATATATAGCATTACAAAAGAATTTAGATTCTAGACGTAGGGAGAGATACGTTAAATCTAAACTTAATTATAACTTTAAGACTGCGTATATAAATACACATATTTAACGCCGTTAAATTCAACGCGTTCAATATAAAATCAGTTTCGTTTACATACACGCATTAATATATTAATACTTTATACATATAAACGTATTATTCGTACGCGTACTACATTCTTGCGGGCCGCTTATCGGCAACCGAGTTCGTGCATACGATCGCCGGTAGCGTCTCGCTCCGCGCTGCCCGGCGAATCGGTAGCGCCGTACTTGCGGACGTAGTTTGTTTTCTATCGCGGCGGATTAGTGTGTTTTTGCGCGAGGCTTTCTTGCCAGCGTATACACATATTATTTCTAGTCTTATATACGGCGTGTGTTAGTCTTTTTATTTATACATTGTTTTAAAATATTATTTGTCTACTTATACTTTAAATTTTAACGCGGATCTTTATTATTTATAGATCCTTAGATTATTTTAACTATTTATTGTGCTTTGTCTTTTTAATTAAATTTACGTGACGTCAATTTTAATATTAATATTTTAGTCAATTTTATTTATACTTATTTATTACTTTAGCGTGTTTTTATTGTCTATTGACGTCGAAATTTTTAACTTGTTTCTAGTCTTCGTCTTTTATGAGTATTTTATTGTGTATTATATTTTTAATCTGTACATATTAGTGTTAAGTATTTTATCGTTCCTTGGGGGTCTCCACCGGGTTTTGATTGGACCGGGCGTGGCATTTGGCCGCTACCCGGTCCCGGCTACCCCTTCAGGGTGTTGCGGTGGGCTTCCGTCGGGAGTCTTGAGCGGATAGAGTAAATTATTAAATTAAATCGCAAATGGCGATGTACAGAACCCCGCCAAAGGGGATTACGCCGACATTTGTGGATACCCCTCTCCCCGAAACTCCGGGGGAGGGATCATCTGCAAATGTGACGGTAGTTAAAGTAGATGGGGTCACGGGCCCCCGTGGTAGTTCTTCTCCCTTGCCTGGGAGACTTGAGGAGCTCTCGATGGAGGACCTGGCCGCACAAATTAAACAATTAATAGCGATTTATAATGATCGAAAAGCGAAAGAGGAAAAGAAACAATTAAAACGAGCTTTATCAACTTCAGACATAAACAATAGCGAAAGTTTTTCCGACTCCTCCCTTATTCGCGAGGTGGTGGGGAAGGTGACGGGTGAAAATAAGCAGGTTATGTCGCCTGCTGATCAGGAGAATGAGATGTTAACAAAAGTTATAGTTAATGAGGGAGAAATCGCCGCGGAGAATTTAAAGCGCGGTGCGGTTAAGCGAGATTTGGGTGGGAAATCGACCCCTAAGCCCAAGCGAAAGAAAAAGGGGGGAAGTAAAGATAAAAAATCTGATGGTGGAGACCCAAGCCAGACCGTGTCTACCCGCGACCGCGTAGTAGATGTAGATATGGACGCCATTCAGACAGTTCCTCTAACACAGGGGGCTTCCGAGCCCCCTACCCATCCCCAGTCCAAGCCCCGGACTGGGGAGGTCAAGTCCACCTGTGATGCAGTTCCGGGTGGACGAGTCAACGCTCAACGAGCAAAGACCAGTGCGGGAGGGCGTGGTCCCCCGCACGTGGACCAAATGCCACCGATAGTCCTTCGAGATAAGACACGGTGGTACGCTGTTTCCAGCGAGCTTCGCAGGCGCGGACTCGCATACACGAAGGCCCAAAACATCTCCGACGGGATTCGCCTCTATCCCGCCATGGAGAGCGACTTCAGGGGCATCACCAAGTTCTGTACGGAACAGGGGATGCCCTACCACACCTATCAACTCCCGTCGGAGAAGTCATTAAACGTTGTCATAAGGGGAATCCCCGTTGAGGCTCGTGTGGAGGATGTCCACCAGGACTTGGTGGACATGGGCTTCACACCAGCCTCGGTTATCCGAATGAAAAAAGGCCAAGATAGAAATCCAATGCCAATGGTGATCGTGAGGCTGCCCAGGGCCCAGACCACCATCTACAACCTCAGGGAGATGGCGGGTCGCCTTGAGGTATCCGTTGAAGCGTTAAGATCGCGACCCAGTTTAGGGCAGTGCTTTCGGTGTCAGAGGTTTGGGCACTCCCAGACACGATGTACAGCGGAGACAAAGTGTGTTCGGTGTGGTGCTTCCCACCGGGCCGCTGAATGTCCAAAGCCAAAGGGCGAGCCGCCGGAGTGCGCGAACTGTGGCGGCCCGCATCCCGCTAGCTACAGGGGGTGCCCTAAGTTCCCTCGGCCAAGGCCTGTACCTCTGCGGTCGGACGCGGAAACTGCCGGAACTAAGCAAATAGCTAAGAGCCCGGCGCGCTCGTACGCGGGCGCGGTTGTGGCTAATAACCCTCCAACCCCGCGAACTGGTAACTCCAGCAACACTGGGCGAAGGGTCACACTAGACCCAAGGCCGAGATTGGCCTCCACTCCCCAAGCCAGAACATCCGGCAAACCCACCCCCTCCGTTAAAACTGGGGAGGGTTCGGAGATCACAGCGATTCTAACTGCCCTCCAGCAGCTCGCTTTGACTCTGGGGGAGGTGGTTGGCCAACTTAAGGAGATATTACCACTACAACGCCGATGATGCCAGTTCACCAGGCAAAGGTCGTAAGCATTATGGCTTTTAATGCACATGGTGCTAAGGACAAGAAGCTCGAGTTGGCGGAGGCTCTGAGCAGATACAACGTAGACCTGCTTCTCCTAAGCGAAACATGGCTAAAACCGGGGGAGCGTTTTCGGCTCCCTGGGTACACCATGTATCGCAACGACCGTCTTACGGGAGCGTATGGAGGTACGGCGTTAGCCGTTAAGAGCGGCATCAGGCACAACATCTGGCCGGTGCCCCCGCTGGCGTCTTTGGAGGCGACCGCGGTGACGGTTTCTATGCACGGCCATGCGAACTTTCGCATGGTGTCAGTGTACGCCCCCCCCGCAAGGGAGTTTTCGTCCGAGGACTATGCCCTGCTTATGTCCGGAGCTGGTGATGCTCCGGTCTTGATTGCCGGTGATTTAAATGCCAAGCACCCCTTCTGGGGCTGCAAGGTCACGAATGGTTACGGCAAAGATCTTCACCGGCTTCTCCAGGAGAAGGATTGGATAGTCCATTCTCCTGGAGAGCCAACGTACTTCAGAACGGGCGTAAGGCCGGACATCCTGGACTTCGCTCTCACCGCTAACTACGGTGGGAGGTTGTCTATCCGGACCGTGGCGGACTTGTCCTCGGACCACAACCCCATTTTCATCGATCTGGTGGGGGGCTTGGCTCCCGCGGGCCAGCCTCCAAGGACTCGCACCAGTTGGGGAGTTTTCAGTAGCCTGCTTGATGCCGGCTATACACCTCCCGAGCAGGATCTGCTTAGACCCGCTGAAATCGATTCTGAGGTTGATCGGCTGACCAGAATCGTGGGAGAATGTCGAGAAAGGGCAACACACAGGATTCCAGAGGGAAAGGAACGTTTATGGCGGATCCCCTGGGATCTACAAAACCTGATACGGACCAAGCGTAAGGCTATAAAAAAGGCTAGAAGGACTTTATGTCCAGATGACCGTGCCCACGCTAACGGTCTGATCAGGGAGGTTAAGAGAGCACTTGAGGAGCGTGCAAATGAGGAATTCGCCGAGAGGCTCATGTCACTCACGATAGAGGATGGCTCCCTATGGAAGGTCGTAAAGGCCTTCCGAACGCAGGAGGCACCACCAGCTCGACCCCTGCATACTAGAGATGGCTTGGTATACACCGCCATCGACAGGGCGGAAGCCCATGGGAGCCATCTAGAAGGGATTTACAGGGGCACCCTTGAAATGGCCCTCGGCGACGACGACGAAAACGAGGAACTGGAGGACGACGTAGAGAGGGCGGAGGTCCAGCTACAAAACTCGCCGGTTGCAGGCTTACAACCCACCGACGAGGAAGAAGTCGCCTCAATTGTCAAATCACTGAAACGGGGGAAGGCACCGGGTCTCGATTCCATCACAAACGAGATGATAAGGTGCTTTCCCTCCTCAGTGATTAAAGGCATCACCGCAATTGCGAATGGCGTCCTGAAAGTAGCGTATTTCCCGAAAGCGTGGAAGCGGGCGGTTGTACGCGTAATCCCCAAACCAGGGGGGGACCCTAAGTTCCCCCAGAACTACCGGCCCATCAGTCTCCTATCGAGCGTGTCTAAGGTCATAGAAGCCGTCATTTTGAGACGGTTAAGAACGGAAATTGAACATCTCGCTCTGCTGCCTCGGGAGCAGTTCGGGTTCCGTCCCGGTATGTGTGCGGAATTTCAGCTCCTGAGGCTGACGGAGGCGATTAGGGACGCGCTCGGTAGACGAGAGACTGTTGGGGCGGTGTTCTTAGATATAAGTCGGGCATTCGACGCGGTCTGGCACCAAGGCCTACTTTTTAAAATGATGAAATTTGGATTAAGCACGGATGTCACTAGACTGATAGCTAGCTACATTTCAGATAGGACTTTCGTAGTGAGGGAGGACGGAGAGATATCCGGGGAGAGGGTCCAGGCCGCCGGGGTCCCTCAGGGATCCCTGCTTGGACCGGAGCTGTTTGTTCTGTATGTTTCAGACTTACCCAGAGAACCAGGAGTCGAGCTGGCCGTGTACGCGGACGACACTGCCGTGTACACGGTCGGCAAGAGTGAGGGGATGTTGGTCCGCCGGCTCCAGCGGGCGGTTGACGGTCTCGCAGATTGGATGGACAAGTGGAAACTGAAGGTCAACGAAACCAAATGCGAGGCCGTCAGATTTACGCGGAAGATCGGCCCACCGGCGGACCACATTTACGTAAAGGAAAGAAGGCTCCCATGGAGCGAGGAGGTAAAATACCTGGGGTTGCTGCTGGACAGGCGCCTAACGTTTGCTAATCATATTATGCGCCTGAAAGAAAGGTTCGCACTTGCACGAAATACATTAATGCCCCTGTTGGGGGCGCACAGCGCGCTGGATCTTCGTCATAAGAGGTTGATTTACCTAAGTTTATTAAGGTCCCAATTAACTTATGGCGCTCTGGTCTGGTCCTCAGCATCCAATCGCAACCTGGAGAGCCTTGGGGCGCTCCAGAGCCGGATGCTGAGGGTCATGGTCGGGGCGCCGTGGTTCGTGCGAAACGAGCAGTTGGAGAGGGACCTGGGGATCCAGCCGCTGGGCGTCCACCTATTAGAGTTAGCGCGGGGCACCTGGGAGAGGGCGGCCCTGCAAGATAACACTCTCATTCAAAATGTGATTAATCCGCAGGACCGTCCCCCTCCTAAGGTTTCTGTTAGGCGCCTGCCCAGCGCAGTGCGGGAGGGGATCACAAAAAAAAAAAAAAAACAAACTAAAATAAATTCTAGTCAGCCTAACTGACGTAACATTTAATTATTTATTTATTTATTTATTTATTAATTTATTTATTCACTCAATATTTAATCCATTGACATACAAACAGACAGTCCTTTTTAGCATTTATTTTAAATCATTTTATTTTATTTATACACACAGGCCATTTACACCTGTTTTTAATCTACATGTTTGTTTTGTCCGATTTAATTTATTTAACAACGAAGGCCTTATACACCCGATTTTAACCTGTTAACGTGATTTTACCAATTTTATTTATTTCCTTTTCCGACTTGGCCATATACACCATGATTTTATTTTTATGTTGTGTTGTTAACTTACCTTGTTTATCCTCAAAAAAAAAAAAAAAAAAAAAAAAAAAAAAAAAAAAAAAAAAAAGAGAGAATGGTGAAATTATTTATTATTTATTTACTTTATAAACACCGCCTGAGGGTGAACCCTTTTGACTTGCGATAGCGGATGGTTGCTACATGATATGTAAAATAAAAAACTTTCAATGACTTTGTAACATCCGCTATCATTAATTTTAAATTTTCTTTATTTATTTTTGTATCGAGTCATCCCTGTAATCATTTCTGTTTATAACGTGGTTAAAAAAAAAAAAAAAAAAAAAAAAATAGAGAGAGAGAATGACGATATTCTATAATAGATATAGCTAGAGAAAGCTTCTGGAGCGAAAAAAAAAAAAAAAAAAAAAAAAAAAAAAAAACTTAACACACATTGACGTTGCTTTCTCGAAGAAATGCTAAACACTAACATATCAAGAAAGAAGAACCGCAGACAGTGAAGAACAGGACGACGAATGAAGATGACATGAGGACGAGAATGGATGACTGACTCATAGATGGCACTCCCCCTAAGAATGATGGGTATATCCTGCAAGCTGGGCGGCGTATGAAAGTCAACGGTGGCACGAACGCAGCCACTTAAAAACTATTATAGGGCGGAGAGACTGGGTCCGCCCACCTAGAGGACGATGGGGTTCATAGCCCTAGGGCTAACCCTAGATGACAACGAAGACCAAAGAAGTTTAACCAGTGCACAGCGTTTTCGTCTGCTCGATAACGATTCAGTGTTTTGATTTATTGCATTTTACAAGTGCTTTTATAGTTCCTCTTAAATTTATTGAAAATGGAGTATTGTTCACCAGTCAAAATATTTTCACCAATGATCCGTGTATCATCACCAAAACGACACAGGCTAAGCGAGAAATTGGAAGAAGCAGTTAGCAGATACCCTGGATGGAGATTAAGGGGAAGTAAGAGGAGTGCCAGGAGAAGTGGATCTAAAACGCCCCCTAAAATTAAGTCTAACGAATTATGGGCTACACCTGGTTTATCATCACTGCCAGGTGATCTTTTTAAATGTAGCAAACGGGCTAGTGTCATAGAAGATGGAACTCCGCTTCAACGTGTAACTACCATCCTAGAAGATTTGGCCCTAACCGATCAGGATTCGAAGACATTTATGGTTTGTGAGTTTGAACAACCAGTGTACCGATTAAA
This sequence comes from Protaetia brevitarsis, assembly GCA_004143645.1. NCBI lineage: Eukaryota > Metazoa > Arthropoda > Insecta > Coleoptera > Scarabaeidae > Protaetia > Protaetia brevitarsis. Next base: position 526,426 of record RXPK01000057.1, on the reverse strand, counting down.
ACGAATCTCGGGAATTCCTGTGCGACCAAGACATACATATGACGCTGTGTTTAAACAATTTAAAGCGAAAGTAGATCTTACCATCGCAAATGATCCAAGGCTTAGGAAGTACACACAACAAGAACGTTTTAGGAATATAAAACTTCTATGAGCTGAACTACCTGTGCTAGAACAAAGCCATTTTGTTCCAAGGAGAATTGAACGCAGAAGCAGCAGTAGACGATGAAAAGTAAATATTTCAATTTTATTGTGTTTTGTTCTTTTTTGTACATATATAAAATAAATATTTCATATATACGACTTAGTAAGATATTCTACGATTCCCATGTTCCTATATTATCAACATTAGGGTGGGCATTTTCTTTTTCTGCTTCAGATTCTTGCCAGAATCCTTCTGACTCATCAGTACTATTCGAGTTACCGGATTCGTATTTAACTTTAGACTTTCGCATTTTTCTTTGTTTTGGTTTTGTTGTCTGTAAATTTTTTTCTAGTTCTGCTAAAACTTCTTCACTTGTAATAACCACTACTCCTGAGAACACTTTATGTCTCGTTATTTTTGTTAGACTGCTACAAGTAACATATTTTGAAATGAGCAGCTAATGTTTGGTTTCGCTGAATCTACTAATTTTAATGACCCCTCCGGAGTTTTATTCAAGGCTGTTTCACTTGTTGGATTTTGTCTTTCTTCAGAACTAGAAGCAGCTTTTGGTGGTTGATTTGAAGGCAGTCGTGTGAGATTGTTGTGGGATTTCATTTGATCTTCATTCCAACATATTAAAGCACCGGGAGCTAACTTATCTGGAGTAATAACATCTCCATTAAATGGTTTGATACCGGCTTTTCGAAAACCATTTTTCATTACGTCTGCTTCTATTAGTTTCCAAGTTTATTGTAAGAATTGGGAAAATAGCTTTTTGGGCAGTTTTTGGCCAACGTGGTGCCTTTACCAAGCTATTAGCTTTGCATCCCATTTAACTTTTATCGACTTAAACACCGATAAATCAAGAGGTTGAAGAAGGTGGCTGCTTTGTGGTGGTAACCTAAGGATAGTGATATTATCCTCCATTGCCTTTGCAATTACATCTACGTCAATATGTGTTGCATGTTTATCATAAATAAGTTGACGTCTATTTTCACCCAAAAATGGAACTAATTTTTTTATGAAATATCGTCCAAAAACTTCACTTTTGCATCCAGATTTTTTTAGTGGTTATGTATTAGGTTCCTGAAAACCCCGTATCTTGGGGTGCCATCTATTGGCCCCATATATTTTTACCCTTAAAAATTATTAAAGGAGATGCTTTCATGCCTGATGCACTTTCTAACAGTAGTACTGTTGTATTCTCTCTACCAGGAGTACCTACTTATTGTGCGAGTACAAACCTTCCCTTTGATGCCAACTACTTTCGCTTTAGAAGGATTTATGGACATTAAGATCTCATCCAGGTTCCATATTTATTCTGGCTTATTATGGAGATTCAGTTGATCCAAAACCGATTTTAATAAATAGAAATATTTATAAATTATAAAAAGATCTGTGGCCTTTTTTGGGGAATATTCAACATTTTGGGGAATTTTTATGCTTAGCTTATTTCATCTTTTAAGTGAGATAAACCAATCGGCACCATGGACGCCATTTTTACAAGGGGTTTTAACTTATTTACGTTGACGCATTTTCCTATAAGTTCTAATAATTCTTTTCTAGTTAGAGCAAAACCCCATTATTCTAGAATTGCTGATCTTTGTACAATTTTTGCTTCATCCTCTTTTGGTAAAGCAGTTACACAACCTTTTCTTTTGGCTACTTTACCAGGAGTGCTTTTGGTATGAATAGTAAATGGTGCTATAAGGTACCGTACGTTCGTATCGCTCTATAATTTGTATTGTGACATTCATGTAAGTACCTCTCTTATGGCCACCTTCAGGTCTTTCAGGTCTGAATACGTTTGTTGATTTGGTAACTTCCTCTTATAAGATCAGCACCATTACAATATGCTGAAAACAAATGGGGTAAATGTAACATGTAGGTGCAAATGCAATATGGATAACATCGCATTAACCCCTAGTAGGGATTTCTTGTCGGGTAAATGCAAACCAAACAGAATTTGTTAAACAATAATTATAACAAATATTTCAATTATTCCTCGTTAAAACCAACATAAAATCGACTATAATAGTAACAGTTAAGAAATATTTACCTTCAAAATTACTAATATCTATACGGCACAAATAATCGTAGCTAGCAAACTATCAAACTAACCCCGAATTCACAATAGCAAACAATGCATTCTGGCGCGTTAAAGAGTCAGTATTTCGCATTTCTTTTTTTTTGCTGGGTGTTTTATACCAATAGAACTATTGAGTGTATTTGGTTGACTTTAATATTGACAACTAAAAACAGGGCATTGATTACAATTGGCCTATTTTTGCATTTACCCCAATTTACCTCATTTTCCGATTAATTATTTCTGACACGCGCCATATTCGGCACAATCTCGCTTTTATATAGGCAAGGCTTTTTATTTTAATCTTATTGACAATTTTCCCTCTATGACAAGGGTTTCTATATCCAAACCATATTGTTTTCTATGTAAAATACTCCGTCGGTTAATCGTTTAAACATTTGCTAACATCAATCAGATCGAAATTCGAAGAAACAAGTTTTTATACTTCTTTGTTTTTACTGACACAGCTGTCACAACAGTCAATACACTACGTTGGTATCGTTAGCTTAAGTTTAGTTGTTAATAACAATTGGTACAATACGTCCAGACAAAAATGCACCAACAAAAATAGCCTGGCAATGAGGATGTCTTTTATTCAAAATTTGTAATAAAAAATTTAGCCTTTTTAGGACTACGCATAAATAAATTCAGCATCGTATTCTCTGTGTAAGTATAAAAGGGCATCTCATAATATATTTTAGGATCTTCATGACTCCTCTCTTCTGTCCTGGGGGATGGTTTGAGTTCTTGTGCAAGTACCGGTCTGTGTAAGTAGGTTTTCGGTACACTCTATGGCTAAGCGTTCCATCCCCATTCCATCCGCAACGACGACCCATCACGAAGGAAACTTCGACCTCGCCACTGAAGATGTTTACCGCAGTTGTGAACCAAACGCACGCAAAGTAATTCCACTAGACTACTGCTCACCAGCCCGGGAAAACTTTTTACATTAGATTCCGGCCGTGAAAGTCTACGCAACACATAAAATATATTATTGGAGAGTAACTGGTGAAGCTCAATCTTTAAAACCGACATACATATTCACTAGAAAATATACTTTTATGTTTATTACAATAATAATATACATACATTTCTAAATGTAAGCACCCGTCTATTCAATAGGCTTTTTTGCCTAGGTACTTCCTCCGGAATGTTATTTGTTATTTTTATAAAAATTCAATCCGTCAACATCACGGATTTAGTTTTAGCTTAAAATTTGGACGATTTTGTGTAAAATAAAATTAAAAGTGGAAATGAGTTAAAGAAGAACCAAGTTTAGAAGGATGGGTGATTAAATCGAGAGTATCAGATGAAGGAAATGATCGTTTCGGCTAAAAATTATAAAAATTTCGTGCTCAAGATTAGAGAAAGAACACCGTTAGGTGATTTAGTCTTTTTAGTTTACGATATGTGGAATTGTAACTGCTTATGAGCCAATAAAGCGAATTAGTATTATGAATAATTGCCCTTTAAAATGTTACTGAGAATTTGCAAGGTAATAAACAATTGAAAATTAGTAACAAGTTTTTGGCTTGGCTTATTTCTTTTCTGAGGTATCTTATGAAATACTAAAACTAATTATATAATAACTTAATTTCATTAATCACAGCAAAAGAAACACAGAAAAGGTAACAAAAAATGCATTTATTCAATAATCATTGATACTACACGGTCTATAAAGATAAAAAAATACATAAAGTTGTGTGTTGTACAAAAATAATTTACATATTTACACTTCTCCTGAAAATATCAGTCGTCACAAAATTTCAACATGCAATTTAAAATTATCAACAAGATATAAATAATAAAGATTACAAAATCCTTAACGTCTCCTCTGGCGTATTCCTTCGATAATAACCCTAAACTTTTTTGAAGTACGACGAAGTCATACACGGGGTCTTACAAAATCGAAGTCTGTCCTCAAGGGGTGGAGTTTTCGCCTTACGTTTTGCAGTCTCCTTTCTTCTCTCGCACTCCTGCTGGTTCATTGATTTATACCGTATCTTTAATTGGGCAGGTATCAATGAATGCTTGTTTATCTGAGACGTCAGCGGTTTCGATCTGGCGCAACTTGAGGCGTATTATGTCTGAGATTGTCAACTTTTACGGACATACTAGTTCCAGTTGCTGTTCTTCTAGGATACATAGAGTGTTTGCCTTCCATGGATATTCTGTATCTAGGGTCTTCCTTATTGCCATGACCAATATTGACTCGGTATTTCGTGGAAAGGAAATCATACCTTCGTGATGAGCTGTCGGATAATCCAGATATCCGTACTAACTGATACAGAGGCACGTTCTTACAAGTTAGTATGGATTCATTAGCCACATGGGTTTCTTCAGTAAAATGTTCGGGAGTTAGAGCCAAATCTTGTTCTAAGATACTAAGGCGCTTACTTTCATCGTATTTACGAATGTCTTCATGTAATGAAAATCCAAATTTTTCCGTGTGATACATGGGCACTTTTTTACGTGTAAGTACCGATTCCAAAGGCGCACACACTTTTTCGCTTGGACACTCCATAATAGGCATAACATTTTCTTCTATCGAACTCTCGCGATCCACTTTATCACATTTGAAAAGATCTTCCTGTAAAGAAGATCCAGGTGTAACAGGCAATCCATTTGGTTTCACTTTAGGTGGAGTTTCATACCATGGTGCAGTGGTCAGCATTTCTGCACTTTGCATGTCCACCTTTCTTCTTTTTATCCCGGGGTTCTTTCGTTGTTTTACTTTTTTCAAACATTTTCAACTGCTTAATCGCTGCTTCCTTCTTTTGTATAGAAATATCTTCAAGCCACCGCAAACCCAAAAGCATCTGTTCTGATTTTTCTCCTGGATACTCGCCTAACAGTTCTTTGATTTTCTGGCTCATTTTGTCCCCTTTCGCTGTTTTTATACGAACCATCGGTGGAAACAGATTTACAGGTGCTGCCCGATTCATTTTCCAAAAATGTAACCAAACACTAGTAAAATGCACTAAGAGACTGTATAATACACTAACAATAACACAAGATTGTGAGTACAATGAAAATACAATTATAAATGCATTAAACTGAATAAATTCTGGTCTTCATTATCACTCCGGGGTTAGCCAAAGAGGGCTCCAAACCCCATAGTCCTGATGTCTACGGCTAACTTCGCACCGTAGGAAAATTTGTGATCCGGACCGTTCGAGCTGATTGTTGCGCCAGACAGTAACGGCGGAGGGAAGACCCCAAGGGACGAAGCGGAACCAGGGATGTCGGGAGGGACGTCATCAATATAATGAAGAAAAAAATAAATTGTACAGGTGGTTTCGTTATATATACCAACCATTTGTTAAATTAGCCGCCGCCAATTAGCCAATGAGATAAACATGGTAATTATAGTGGGGGTAAGGTATCGCTACGTCATTGGTTATTACAGAAGACATTAAGAGTGTAGGAGCACTGAATAACCTTCGGATTGTAAAATAACCTCTTCCAATTTTTTATTAACTTTAAGTACTAAGTTTTCGAAAACATTTTCCGTATTGACAGAAATAGATCATAACAACAGCTCTATACATGAACTAACAGCTTGTCTTATTTTTTATTAAGATAACAAAATATAAAAATAAGTAAAGTGTTATAACGATTCAAATAACATCTCTAAATATTTCTATTTACTATATTAAATCAAAATTTTACAATGCACAATGGTTCGTATTTAGTTTACTATTATGTGTTTGCTTAACTCGTTAATGACGATATTTGAAATGGAGAAAAACAATCAGGCAACAATCAGTTACCATACGGTAACTCTAGGGGCTAACGGGTTAATATGTCCATATATGTCCCGTAATAAATATAAAATGTTTATCCAATTTAACATAAAAAAAAAGTTCATTTATATATTATATATTTACATCAATATACGTAATACACATTTGCAATCAATTTCCTATAAAACATTCATACGTAAACAGCTATATTAAATTGACAAAATAAACATAAATAACTGACATATAAAAAATAGCAGCCGTAATTGGCAACAGTACGGTCCAGTGGTGCATCAAAATGGTTCCCTCCAAGTTGACTCCGTCGTACAGGTTGAACCAGTATCTAAATGTTTTATCCTTGTCTATGACTCAACGTATATTTATATAGATCTCGACTCACCTTTAGGTATAGATATTACATATATTACATAGTTCTCGAAAAATAAATGGGATTTGTATAAGTTTGGTTTCATTAACGATAATATACAAGTAGATCTCCAGCAGTGTGAAAGATGACAGCAAATATAATTATTACTGTAACGGTGTTATATCGATACATTTCCCAACACATCTTAATGTCAATATTACTAGTCTAGATTTTTATAAGTTTCAGTTTGTGTATTGGTTTCTGCAACAACAATATGTAAATCTTCACGAATGTCGATGATGTCGGCGCATACAATAATTGTTCTTCTCAAATTGATACACCGTTTCTTCGCATTATGCCGTTAAAGTAAAGTTTGATGTACTTAACGACGTTGTTCATGCTTTATTTATTAACTGATTCCTTGTATTGTTAGACATTCAATAGTTGATAAAATGTATTGTTATATTCATTAACTATAACTTTTCAATATACAATATTAAATATAACTGATTTCTAATACAAAACTGTAGAAACATAGACACAATTTAATAGGTATATGACATACCTACATATATACATAAAGAAAACTGTTACGAAATCAGGAATTTGTTTAAAGTACTAACCAAAAGTAGTATATTGCAGTTGCTTGCTCAAAACAGCATTCTTACTCGAAAAAGGAGGAAAAAGAAAGTTGTTCACATTTTATTGTTGATTCAATTCGTAAAAATAAATATACAGTTTTTAATATTTACTGTTTGAGTAGTATTTGCTTTTATAAAGTTTCTTCCTTGTGGTTGATATAATTATCAACAATGTTAATTAAATACATTTTAAGTAGTGTTTGTTAGATCAGCAATAATGTATTTAATATTTATGTTTAAAAATCAATTTAATATCAGGAATTAACAGGCTTCATTGTTTGTCCATAATAGGTGTAAACAGTCAAATTGGTATGAAATTGTCTCATAACAATTACTTAATTAAATAATAAACAATTAAAAGCTAATTTAATACAATGAAAAATAACACATTATATCCTTGTTTGTATTTCCATTACATCAAGGGATTAATACATTCCGTTCATTGTAAATAGGATGTTGACTCATTACCTATAGTGTTAATTAATGCACCTTATGTAAAAATAATGGAAATTGTTAATCCTTTTGATAAAATTAATTCAAACAAGCACATTAGGCAGACAACATTTGATTAGGGGTAAATTATCTTGTAATCAATATAATTAATAGTTAATGGTTAATTCCCTATTGTTGTAATAAACCTCACAGATCGTCAGATTACATTAGTGTTATTATGTTTGTTAATGGACATGGCACAAATGCCAACAAATAGCTGGGCTCATTTACATATAATGTGGTTATCAGTCCTGGTATCCTGGGAAAATAGGTATTTATTTATTATTTTAATGGTTATTAAGAGTTTATGTACTTAGTACATGTACTTATAAAAAATATGATTTCCCATGTGTGTGAAAGAAAAGAGTTTTGTTAGCTCAAAGGCTTTCATATTGGAGGTGCGCTTTTGAACAGCCTGTATGTAATTTAGTGACTATTGCTACAAGACCTTTTACCTACATCTTTGTACTTATATCCAGTTTAGTAGAACCACTAAATATCTGGTATCTCATGATATATTTAATTTTATTCGAAAAAGTGCTAACGTCATATGCCAATAACCAATCCATTTAAAATAAGAAAGTTGATATCCACATTCTGTATACCGAAAGTGCTATAAAGTTGAAAATATTTTCCGTAAATAGATCACAGTGGGTATAATTACATTGCAAGTTTCAAAATTCAAATTCCTACTAGAAGTTCAAAAAATTCTAATGACCCAGTTCGGTGGGGCACCTGCATATACATATACAGGCCAACCTTGGTTGTGTGGAGCGATGATTATGAATAATCGTTCTTTAAAATTTTACCAGCAGTTTACATGGTAATAAATATGTGACGAATGAAAGTTTAGTCCAGGCTTTTGGTCTAGCTCATTTTTATTATACCTCTTGATTAATTCAAACTTATAACGTTTTAATCACAACGAAAGAAACAAATAAAATTGCCAAAAAATATATTTACCTAATAATCATTGATATCACATAGTCTCTTAAATTGAAAACAGTAATTCATTATATTAGAAATTGAAAGTATAAGCGTCATATCCTTATGCAAATTCATATGGCAAAAAAAAACACAAAGCGCACCACACATACAAAATCTGATGCAGGTCATAAGGATCATTTAATAATAACAATATACATATATATGTATTTTTTTTAATTTTACATAAATACCAACAATATTACATACAAAGGTCACATCATCTACATTTCTATTTAAAATCCACACAAACAGTAGAAAACACTAAAAAAATATCTGCAAATATCAACCACAAAAGGTTTTTGTCTTGTTACCTCTCTTTAAACTAGCACCTCTCCGTGTATTACACGTTACATTATCTGTTATAATTTGATCACACAGAGGCAAATAAGTCAAACTCTCTCAATTTAGGAGTATTGACAAAGTATTTTGTGTGAGCCAACGTTTTTGTGTTGTCTATAACGGTCTTACCACTTGGCTTTCTTTCCACCTTTGATTTATTACTAGTTTTCCACTGCAAGTGTTTCGAAGATTGACAAGTTTTTTCGTAAGGCTTCTGTCTATATTGCCTACTCTCCAACTTCGGTTTTTTACTGCTTGGAGCACTGGTGAGATCTATTTTTCAAGCTTTCTCTGCGAACTGTCAATGTGTTCACCAATAAATTCACGACACCTGTTGTCACCAACTGTATTTCTGCTGCTATCCTGGTAACTGGCTTTCAGTTTTGTCGGTGATGAATTTATGGCCGCCAGAAGGACATGGTTAGAGCCCCGGGGGGATGGCGAGTGAGCGCAGTTGGTCGTCCAGGGTCCGCTTCTTTCTTCTTCTCTTCAGATCTTTGGTTCTTTTGGGTTGAGCAATGTATTTAATTTATGGGATGTCACGCATGTTTTTTTTTTTCCTTTTTGGTAAAAATGTTTAGAGGGTCACTGGCTCCCTGTGCCCATGTTGCACATTGGCGGAACTATCCCGTAATGTTCTATCATAATTTTTTTTTTTCCTTTTTTCTTCAACCACGTTATAAATATGCATTCTTAAGCATAGAAGAACAGCCCGAAGAGGGCTGCTTACAATAATAAAAACCGCACAAACATTTAAAGACCCTGAAGGGGTTAGTCAAAAAATTAAAAAAGTGACAGATGTTTACATAAATTTTCTTTTTAAGTCTTTATTTTACAACATGTTATATTAACCATCTGTCATCGTTAATGAAAATTAATAAACTTAATTTATAGCTCACCTTTGTGTGTACGTATGGTACATGTTTTTTTTTTTTTGTGAGCTGTCAAAAAAGGAAAAGGAAATGGTGTATAGGGCATGAAATAATAAATGATTGTAAAAATGAAATGAAAAAAAAATTGCAAAGTTTAAAAATTTACGTTAATAAGAATTAGGAATTTTTAGAGTATTAAACTCTAAGACTGGTGTATATTGCCAGTGACTAGATTACTTTTAAAAATTATTAAGAAAAAAAGAATAAAATAAAAATGGTGTAAAGGGCCACTTGTTCTTGTAAATAATAAATAAATGAATTAAAAAAGACTATAATACTCCATGTAAACTCATGGAGTTAAAAATATGTAAAAAGAATGGATGATTTTAAATCTGGCTACCAGTCGTTACGGCGCAGCAGTCCTGAACAAACGCCTGACGCTCACCCTGGGAGGGGGACGGTCCTGCGGATCGACAACACCCTGCAACAGAGGGTTGTCCAACAGGGCCGCCCTCTCCCAGGTTCCACGCGCAAGGGACGCAAGGTGGTCCTCGCGCGGCTCGACCCCAAGATCCCGCCGCAGCTGGACATTTCTTACGAACCAAGGGGCACCAGCCATAGTCCTCAGCATCCGGTTCTGGAGTGTCTCCAGGGTCTTGAAATGACCCGCGGATGCCGAGGACCAGGCCAGAGCCCCGTAGGTAAGCTGCGGTCTTAAAAATGACTTGTAAAGTAATACTTTACTACGGAGGTCGAGCGCGCTGGAGCCCCGAAGCAAGGTGATTAAACTGTTCCTTGCAGCAATAAACTTACTCTTAATATAGTTCACATGGGGAACGAACGTCAGGCGCTTGTCCAGGTACACGCCAAGATACTTAACTTCCCTTCGCCAGGGGAGACATCTGTCGTTGAGATACAAGTGGTCCGCCGGCGGCCCGTTTCTCCAAGTAAACCGGACGGCCTCACTCTTTGATTCGTTTACGTGGAGTCGCCATCGCTCCATCCAGTCCGTGAGGCCGTCGACCGCCCTCTGCAGCCGGCGGACCACAATGTTCTCGTTTCTGCAGGCCGCGTACACGGCGGTGTCGTCCGCGTACACGGCCAGCTCCACCCTCGGTTCCCTGGGAATGTCCGAGGTATACAAATTGAACAGCGTGGGGCCCAACAGGGAGCCCTGCGGTACCCCCGCATCCTGGGATCTCGCCTGGGATAGGCTTTCGCCCTCCCTAACCACGAAGCTGCGACCGGACAGGTAACTGTGAATCAACTTAATTAAAGACATACACATATTAAAATTTAACAATTTAAAAACAAGGCCGTGGTGCCAGACCGTGTCGAATGCCCTAGTGATGTCGAGAAACACCGCCCCAACAGTCTCCTTTCTCCCGAGTGCGTCCCGGATGGCCTCTGTCAACCTCAGGAGCTGGAAATCCGCACTGTAACCAGCACGGAAACCAAACTGCTCCCGAGGCAACAGGGCCAGACGTTCTATCTCCTCGTTGAGGAGTTTCAAGATAAGAAGCTCCGCGATCTTGGACACACCCGAGAGGAGACTGATGGGCCGGTAGTTCTGCGGGAAGGTGGAGTCCCTTTAGGGCTTGGGGATGTTTTTAACAACGGCACGTTTCCACGCGGCCATTGATAATGAAAGTGAGACCTTTAATCGCTGCAGGGGTAAAGCACCGTATCATCTCGTTGGTGATGCAATCGAGACCTGGTGCCTTCCCTTTCTTCAGCGATTGGACAGCCTGGGCGACCTCGTCCTCGCCGACGGGACCAAGGCCCTCTGTCGGTGAGGCGAGTAAGCGGGCAATCGCCCTGCTCACCTCGCCCTCTAGCTCGTCGTCCTCCTCATCGCCGACCGCCATACCCTGGGCGCTCCTAAACACGTCCTCTAGATGGCTCCCATGGGTTTCCGCCCTCTCAAAGTCAGTGTAGGCCATGCCATCTCGTCCGTGCAGTGGTCTGGGTGGAGGTGCCTCTGCACGGTTGAGGGCCTTGACGACCCTCCATAGGAAACCATCTTCGGTCGTAAGGGACATCAGCTTGTCGGCGAGAGTTTGTGTTTCATGTTCCTCCTGCATGGCCTGAGAATTGTTCGCGCCCACTTTCCCCACCACATCACGGATAAGGGAGGAGTCGGAGAAGCTATCACTGCAGCTAAACTGAGACATTGACAGTTGTCTCTTTTTGACATTTTTGTTTTCCTCTTTCGCTTTCTTTTCGTTGTAAATATTTATCAATAACTTTATTTGGGCGGCAAGGTCCTCCATCGACAGGTCCTCGGGCCCCTTCGGAAGGGGGGAGGAACTACCTAGAGGGCACGCGGCCCTATCAACCTTAACAACCGTAACGTTCGCGGATGACCCTTCCCCAGGGGTCTCCGGGAGCGGGGTATCCGCGAAAGTAGGTTTAATCGACTTAGGTGGCGTTCTGTAAGTCGCCATAGCTTAAACGTTTGAAAATTTCTAATTAAAATCAAAAGCCTCGATGGAGGCCCGCCGCAAAGCCCTGAAGGGGCACCTAGGACCGGGAAGCAGCAAAGGCCACACCCGGTCCAACGAGAAGCCCGGTAGGGAGCCCCACGGAAAAATTAAAAACTCCAAACACACAAAAAACAGTTTAAAATGCTTAAAATTACGTATAATAAATAAGTTTAAAAAAACAGTCAAAATTTAAAATTTAAAAAACGGCACAATAATAAATAATTAAAATCAGTGTATAAATAAAAACAAAATGACTAGTAGCGCAGTATTATTAAAAATACTACTAAAAAATACTAAAATAATTTATAAATAATTAAAAATGTTTAAAACAGATTAGCGTAAATAAAGTGACTAGATAAAGCAGTATTTAATTAAATACTTTGTTTAAAATAAAGAATAAATAGTTAAAAATATTTAAAACAACGCTGTATAAATAAAATGACTATCACACACCAAATGTATGTATAAAAATGATAAGTTCAAGCGTCGGCAAAAAGAAGCCTCGCGCAAGAACAACCAGCCGGCCGCTGCGTAAACAAAAGTCCGTCCGCGTGCCGAGTAGCGCGGAGCGAGACGCTACCGGCGATCACGAACAGCGGGCCCGGCTGCCGATAAGCGGCACGCAAGAATGTAATACGCGTACGTATATACTTTTATATGTGCAATGTATTTATATATTTATGCGTGCACGTGAACAAAACTGATTTTATATTTAAACGCGTTGAACTTAACGGCGATAAATATATTATATATATATATATACGCAGTCTTAAAAATTACGATTTAAATTTAGATTTAACGTATCTCTCCCTACGTCTAGAATCTACTTCTTTTGTAAATATATATACTTGGTCTGAAAAGACCAGTGTCAATAGTTATATGGATTTATTTAGGGAAAGATATGCGCTTTAATCAAACCCAACACCATAGGTACCCTAAACGACGAACCCTATTTGGCAGAACAGGTGATGCTGCTTCCGCTGCGGCTCGTCCTCAGTTCCCAGATGATAATGGGTGGACTCTGCGCTGTGGTACAATCGCTAGATGTGATTTCTGGTTATTTGTCTTTCGGACTGTTAGACTGACGGTTACCGGAAGTCGACTGCGTACGTCTAGAGCGGCGTATGAAGTCAGAATCCGGATCTCGTGTATCTCCCTTCTTATATGTTAACACTGTAGTCGCTTCAACCAACCACTGCGGGGCCTGCTCGACTCCACTAACAATCTTGTTGAACGCCGCAGCCATATATTTATGTGCAGCATGTAAATTTTTCCACCAATAATTGCATATCAAGTCAGGTCCTGGTGCGGAGAAATTCTTTTTATTTTTAACAGCCTCTTTAACGTCCTTCTCAGTTATATCTATAGCGTGAAGCACTTCTGATCTATTTGTTTTACAATATTTTTCATTGCCGTGGTGTTTTTGTTGAAAGTTGCCTGATAGTGTTAGCAACGGGGAACTCAAACACTTTTACACTTCAATACTTTAATTATAAAATGAAAAATAACGTAAGGTAAATTAAAAAAATGAAAGAAGGTATTCTAATATATACATATATAAATATAACTGATAATTTACTCCTCGCTCGAACAAAGGAAATGAGTAACCACTCTTGTACGCAAAGCGGGCGTCTTCACACTCTCCGGCTACCTGTGTCTCCTGGCTCGCCAAGGGTGCCTCCCTCTTCCCCACTCCGCATGCAACCGTTACATTCGGCCGCGCTACACGACTCCTCGCCCTCGAGGAGCACCTATTTAATTAGCTAGAGAAATAAGAAACAATATTAGTATGTACACATTTTTCCGTTTATTTCTTTGTGGTACTATGTAAAAGACCTTCTCGACACTGGGGACACTACTCGTCTTCTTCGTCGCTACCACTCTGCTCGCTTTCACTTCTCAAAGTTGCTTCAAATTGTTTCATTTGATCCACGGCGCAGACGCCGGTATACTTTCCCCCAGATCTCCGTGAACCTGGCATGTCTGTCACTTGGTACCTGTCGTTATCGTACACCTTGGTGACGACAAACGGTCCGTCGTACTTAGGCAACAACTTCCTGCTTTTCCATTCGTTGGTAGCCACGGTCCTCCTCACAAGGACCTGTTGGCCAACAGTGTATTTCACTGCCCGAACACGCTTTGCATCGTATCGTCGCTTGCTCTCTATCTGTTTGGCTACCGTTCTTGTAGCGGCTTCTTCCCAAATACTTTCCTGATCGGGACGACCCTCGTCCGCATCGATCTCGGCTTTGCGAAAGCCGTCAGTCACACCATTTCGTCCCATTCGTCCTCTTTGGAGGTTGTGGAAGCCAGAAAACTTAGGATTGGAAAGGTATAATAGGATTATACCTTTCCACATGGATTCGCACGTGGGGTTGCGGGCGCATTATATATCATCCTCGTACCCAAAGTGAGGCAGAAATCTTGGAAGGACCGACTGGTCTGACAAGAACCCCTATCACATATTATTCTATTTGGGGCACCGAATAGTTCAAAAATTGTGCGTAGGGCGTTGATCAAGGGGGCTGTCTTCGTCGAGGATTTCGCCTTCATAAATACAAATTTCGTGAAGGCATCTACAACCACCACCAAATGAGTATTCTTTTTTTTTCTTTCGTCACAAACGGTCCTAGGTGATCTACATGCACCGTGTGCAGTGGTCTAGCAACTTTATCGATGAGGTTCAACGTTCCTTGCTTCTTGCCAGCTGGCTCTTTATTGTATTGGCGACCCAAGAATGCTTTAATGTATCTTGCAGTATAGCGCCACATCACGGAACCAATAACTTTCCGTTATCGAGTTCAGAGTTTTTTTCCCAACGCCAGATGACGTTACGTCAAGGTAGAATATTACAATCTGCCGCCTGGCATGTTTCGGTACGACCCACCATGCATCTCGAATTGTCTTCCGATACAGACGGCTATTTCTCACTTCGTATTCGTTATGTATGGCCCTCTTCTTTGTCTAACGGTTTTCTCGCAAGTACGTCATTAAGGTATTTGCAGCGGTCGTCTCGTCAAGTTGCGAAGACAGGACCCAATCGCCCTCTTGAATATTCACTACCAAGACGTCGATGTTCGTTTCTAGTGCGTCACCTACAGGATTCCTGCTCGACGCATCTACATGGGCCACTTTGTCCCGAACGACATTCAACTGTAAAATTGTATTCTTGGATTAGTAGCTACCATCTCCCAATCCTTGAATCTCAGACCCAGTAGTAAACTCTAAATTGTTTTAAGCTACCGACTACTGCCAGGGTCTCTAATTCGTATGAATGGTGCGCACCATCGTTTTGCCTTCGGAGGAGTTCCCCGCCCACTCCGAACTTGGAAGCATCAGTGTGCACCTCTGTCGCAGCGGTACTGTCGTAGATTTCCAGGGCTGGTCTAGATGTCAACTTCTCCTTAATGACTTTGAATTACTTCTCCGTTTCCACACCCCAACTAAAGCTCTGGCTCTTTTTGTCAATGTAGTAAGCGGACGTGCTAGTACCGACAAATTTTCTATGTATCTTCGGAAGTAGCTTGCCAAACCAATAAACTGTCGTACTTGGTGCACATTCTCAGGTTTGGGAAAATTGTTGACGGCCTCCATCTTCCTCATTACCGGTATAATATCGTCGCAGCTGATCTCACGGCCTAAATATTCGATTTTCTTCTTGAAGAAGTGGCATTCCTCTAGCCTAGGCGTTAACCTTGCCTTCTTCAGAACTTCCAGCACTTCTCTAAGCGTCTCAATGCCCTGCTCTACGTTCAGTGAGGGCACCAGGTTGTCGTCCTAGTAGGCCGTAGTTTTGGTGAACCTTAGATTTCCCAGAACTTGGTTGTTCAATCATTGGAATACCGCCGGCCGGTGCGTTGACTAGTCCAAACGGCATCCGCTTATACTCATATTGGCCTTCGGGCGTAACGAAAGCAGTCTTGGCCATTGAATCTTCAGCCAACAGTAGCCGATAGTACCCTGCGGCCAAGTCGTTTTCAGATTCAGAGCTCTATAATCCACGCACAGTTTCAGGTCGCTCGTCTTCTTCTTTACCAATAGACTGGGACTTGCATACGGAGAGTTGGATTCCCGAATTATGCCATGCTTGAGCATCTCCGATACCAGTCGGCGCACTTCCCCAGTTCTGCCATATTAACAGCGAAACACTGACGATACTCATTTATGAGGCTCAGCAGCTTTTGTTTGTCTTCAACGGAGATATCAGTTTCGACCGAGCCGTTGAGTTGCTCTTCTGTAAATTGTGCAAATATGCCTGCTTGCAAAGTTTCGAGAATAGGTCCCTCGACTTCAACCTATTCTACGTATGGATTACCCCTTGCAACTACTACAGACCTCTTATAGGTGACTTGTCGGTCTGACGTGTTCGCAATCTGCACGACCGCATCTCTCGCACGGGGAATACATCGTTCGAGGTGATGCTCGCGCCCGGGCGGATTTCTATCTTTACGGTCAACATAGATGTTACCGTCATATTCGGTTCAAAACAGACTTCATGGACTTCAACGGCGATATCTCGCTTACTCCTAAGCCTTACAGTGTTTGGCAGTTTCGGTTGCACTGGATAATTTCCAACCGTCTCATCCCACGCTCACCTGCTTACCTTCCACGTGCATGGTCACGCCGTCATGATTTAGAAAACTTTGGCCCACTAGTCGATTCGCTTAATTCCATCGTAGAATCCTGCATTGCCGCAGTTCTTGCCAAACTTCGCACCATGTCTGGGCTATGGTCGACGCGAGATCGTGTCCGTGTTTGGGAATGGCGACATGGCGTCGCCGAAGGTGTATAGCCAGATAAGGATAATCTATGGTCGCGTTCGCGCCTCCTTGCGTGGTACCTGTCAATTATGTTACCCATTTGTCGACTACAACAGATACGGTGTGATTTAATCGTTTAAAGAACTGGTTAGACTACTAAAGCAACATGCAACTGCATTCGTTACTGCTTGATATACGCCTGTATACCTATGTCCAAGTCTCTGTGCATACTACTGTATAACACTGCTATTTGATATACTGCTGTATATCTACATAAATGCCTCTACGCATACAACCGTACACGATTCCTATTTGATATACAACCGTATATCTACATCAAAATGTCTACGCATACTACAGTATACGATTTCTATTTGATATACAATCGTATATCTACATCAAAATGTCTACGCATACAACAGTATATGATTTCTATTTGATATACAACCGTATATCTACATCAAAATGTCTACGCATACAACAGTATACGATTTCTATTTGATATACAACCGTATATCTACATCAAAATGTCTACGCATACAACAGTATACGATTTCTATTTGATATACAACCGTATATCTACATCAAAATGTCTACGCATACAACAGTATACGATTTCTATTTGATATACTACCGTATATTTACATCAAAATGTCTACGCATACAACAGTATACGATTTCTATTTGATATACAACCGTATATCTACATCAAATGTCTACGCATACAACAGTATACGATTTCTATTTGATATACAACCGTATATCTACATCAAAATGTCTACGCATACAACAGTATACGATTTCTATTTGATATACAACCGTATATCTACATCAAAATGTCTACGCATACAACAGTATACGATTTCTATTTGATATACAACCGTATATCTACATCAAAATGTCTACGCATACAACAGTATACGATTTCTATTTGATATACAACCGTATATCTACATCAAAATGTCTACGCATACAACAGTATACGATTTCTATTTGATATACAACCGTATATCTACATCAAAATGTCTACGCATACAACAGTATACGATTTCTATTTGATATACAACCGTATATCTACATCAAAATGTCTACGCATACAACAGTATACGATTTCTATTTGATATACAACCGTATATCTACATCATTGTCATATAGACATATAAATGCCAGATAGCGCTTCTACAGATTCAACGACCGCAAATCATAAGCGTGTATAGTATTTTGCATTCGAATGCGGGTGAAACAATAAAAAACTTGCATAAAATCATGATATTCGGAAGATTTGAAACTTTTACTTAAAGGAAACAATAAAATGTCTTTCGAAAAGAAATAAATCTTGTTACCTCATTGCTGCTTCGTTCAAGGCCACTGGCCACACCCTTGTAGGCTCTATCCCGCCGCTGCTTTGTTAGCAACGGGGAACTCAAACACTTTTACACTTCAATACTTTAATTATAAAATGAAAAATAACGTAAGGTAAATTAAAAAAATGAAAGAAGGTATTCTAATATATACATATATAAATATAACTGATAATTTACTCCTCGCTCGAACAAAGGAAATGAGTAACCACTCTTGTACGCAAAGCGGGCGTCTTCACACTCTCCGGCTACCTGTGTCTCCTGGCTCGCCAAGGGTGCCTCCCTCTTCCCCACTCCGCATGCAACCGTTACAATAGTTATACATATTTCCCCAGTAATTTTCTACTTCTTCTACACTTGGCCTTTTCCCTGGTAGATTCTGCGTTTTGTGGAGCCACTTTGATGGATTCTTGTTATACATCTCGTTATCATCCAATCTTTTTTTTCTTTCGTTTATTTTTCTCTTAATAGCAGACAGTGATTTTATTTTGTCGACTGTGGTAGCTTTATATCGCGTAAGGTCTCTTTTGTTTATATAGTACCCATTTTCCGAGATAGTCGTTAGTATACTCTTTATCTTGTTAGTTCGGCGAATTTTACCCATTAAAGTATCTATAACCGTTTGAATTCTAGACGCTAATTGGCGCAATACTTTTATTTTTATTTCTAACCTTTTCGTTCTATTGGTTAGTTTTTCTGATAGAGCAAATGCTGGAGGTCTCTGTTAATTGCTCTTCTATTATTTTATTCGCCTTACTCCATGTATATAATATGTATATACATGTATTATTATATATTTTATGAGTTCGTATTTTACTAAACATATAAATTAAATAGATTATAGGAGATATAATAAAAGGCTTGTAATACAACATAAGTGTACAAAAATATGTACTATATAAGACAAAAGTCTTGCATTAGATTTAAAGAGGGATATAAATAAAGAGAGAAAGGTATAGGCTATCTATGAACTGTGTGACTGTAGTATAATAAGCACGTGTTGTCGAGACGGCAGCGCCGTGATGGTGCCTAATATATCCACTTATAGATCCTAGACAAATACTTAATTTTGTGGTACTATTTATCTTATAATTGATATTGTCTTGTAAACACTGGAGATGAGCTTAGGCAGACACAATTATCTATTAAATATTATCCTCAGTTACTATTAAAATTTTTTATAAAGAAACATAATCTAATCTTAGGAAGGAAGTTGTAGACAATATTTTTATAATTTTTAAAGGAAAATGTCATTTCTGATTAAAAGAAATATTTGATACTTTGAGTTTGTAGCCATTGTTGTGTAATTATTTAATAATTTACTGAAATTTCGGCTTGGGATAATTAAAACTATATAGGAAACTATTTCCACTTGACGATGTCAGTGTGAGTAATAAAATTCTAACATTACAATAATAATGTTATTACAAGCAATTCAAAGAAGACTGTATATTGCATTGACTGTACTGCATTTGTTCACCTAGTTCATACAACAATAACGACCAGGAGCCTGCCAAGAAAACCACATGTGGAACAATAGCAAGTTTTGAATGCAGAAAATGAATTTTTTCGTTAAGTATAAAAGGGCATCTTATAATATATGTTTTAGGGTCTTCATGACTCCCCTCTTCTGTCTTGGGGGATGGTTTGAGTTCTTGTGCAAGTACCGGTCTGTGTAAGTAGGTTTCCGGTACACTCTATGGCTAAGCGTTCCATCCCCATTCCATTCGCAACGACGAGCCATCGCGAAGGCAACTTCGACCTCGCCACTGAAGATGTTTACCGTAGTTGTGAACGAAACGCACGTTTCTAGACTACGGCTCACCAGCCCGGGAAACTTTTTACAGTAGATTCCGGCCGTGAAAGCCTCCGCAACACATAAATATATTATTGGAGAGTAACGCTAATGAAGCCAAAACTTTAAAACCGGCATATATATTCTCTAAAAATATACTTTTATGTTTATTGTTCAATAAATAATATACATACATATCTAAATGTAAGCACCCGTCTATTCAATAGGCTTTTTTGCCTGGGTACTTCCTTCGTTATTTTTATAAAAATTCAATCCGCCAACATGACGGATTTAGTTTTAGCTTAAAATTTGGAAAATTTTGTGTAAAATAAAATTAAAAGTGGAAATGAGTTAAAGAAGAACCAAGTTTAGAAGGATGGGTGACTAAATTGAGAGTATCAGATGAAGGAAGTGATTGTTTCGGCTAAAAATTATAAAAATTTCGTGCTCAAGATTAGAGAAAGAACACCATTAGGTGATTTAGTCTTTTTAGTTTACGATATGCGGAATTGTAACTATTTATGAGCCAATAAAGCGAATTATTATTATTATGAATAATTGCCCTTTAAAATGTTGCTGACAATTTGCAAGGTAATAAACATGTAAGGACAATTGAAAATTAGGAACCAGTTTTTGGTTTGGCTTACTTCTTTTCTGAGGCATCTTATAAAAAACTAAAACTAATTATATAATAACTTAATTTCATTAATCACAACAAGAGAAACACAGAAAAGGTAACCAAAAAAATGTATTTATTCAATACTCATTGATACTACACGGTCTATAAAGATAAGAAACAAACTATTATTACAAATAAATTAGAAGATATACATAAAGTTGTGCGCTGTCCAAAAATAACTTACATATTAAAGCTAACATATTTACACTTCTCCTGAAAATATCAGTCGTCACAAAATTGCAAACATGCAATTTAAAATTATCAACAAGATATAAATAATAAAGATTACAAAATCCTTAACGTCTCCTCTGGCGTATTCCTTCGATAATAACCCTAAACTTTTTTGAAGTACGACGAAGTCATACGCGGGGTCTTACAAAATCGAAGTCTGTCCCCAAGGGGTGGAGTTTTCGCCTTACGTTTTGCAGTCTCCTTTCTTCTCTCGCACTCCTGCTGGTTTATTGATTTAATTGTCTTTAATTGGGCAGGTATCGATGAATGCTTGTTTATCTCAGACGTCAACGGTTTCGAACTGGCGTTTGAAGTAACTTGAGGCGTATTATGTCTGATATTGTCAACTTTTACGGACATACCAGTTCCAGTTGCTGTTCTTCTAGGATACATACAATGTTTGCCCTTTATGGATATTTTATATCTAGGGTCTTCCCTAATGTCATGACCAATATTGGCTCGGTATTTCGTGGAAAGGAAATTATACCTTCGTGATGAACTGTCGGATAATCCAGATATCCGTACTAACTGATACACAGGCACCTTCTTACAAGTTAGTATGGATTCATTAGCCACATGGGTTTCTTCAGTAAAATGTTCGGGAGTTAGAGCCAAATCTTGTTCTAAGATGCTAAGGCGCTTACTTTCATCATATTTACGAATGTCTTCATGTAAGGAAATTCCAAAATTTTCCGTGTGATACATGGGCACTTTTTTACGTGTAAGTACCGATTCCAAAGGCGCACACACTTTTTCGCTTAAACGCTCCATAATAGCCACAAAATTTTCTTCTATCGAACTCTCGCGATCCACTTTACCACATTTGAAAAGATCTTCCTGTAAAGAAGATCCAGGTGTAACAGGCAATCCATTTGGTTTTACTTTAGGTGGAGTTTCATACCATGGTGCAGTGGTCGGCATTTCTGCACTTTGCATGTCCACCTTTCTTCTTTTTATCCCAGTTTCTTTCGTTGTTTTATTTTTTAACTGTTTAATCGCTGCTTCCTTCTTTTGTATAGAAATATCTTCAAGCCACCGCAAACCCAAGGGCATCCGTTCTGATTTTTCTCCTGGATACTCGCCTAACAGTCCTTTGATTTTCTGGCTCATTTTGTCGCCTTTCGGTGTTTTTATACGAACCATCGGTGGAAACAGGTTTACAGGTGCTGCGCGATTCATTTTCCAAAAATTTAACCAAACACTGGTAAAATGAACTAAAGAAACTCTATAATACACTAACAATAACACAAGATTGTGAGTACAATGAAAATACAATTGCATTAAACTGAATAAATTGTACAGGTGGTTGCGTTATATATACCAACCATTTGGTAAATTAGCCGCCGCCAATTAGCCAATGAGATAAACATGGTAATTATAGTGGGGGTAAGGTATCGCTACGTCATTGGTTATTACAGAAGACATTAAGAGTGTAGGAGCACTGAATAACCTTCGGATTGTAAAATAACCTCTTCCAATTTTTTATTAACTTTAAGTACTAAGTTTTCGAAAACATTTTCCGTATTGACAGAAATAGATCATAAGCAATTTTTTTTTGAAGTTTGAAAACAGCTCTATACATGAACTAACAGCTTGTCTTATTTTTTATTAAGATAACAAAATATAAAATAAGTAAAGTGTTATAACGATTCAAATAACAAATATCTCTAAATATTTCTATTTTCTATATTAAATCAAAATTTTACAATGCACAATGGTTCGTATCTAGTTTACTATTATGTGTTTGCTTAACTCGTTAACGACGATATTTTTATTGAACAATTTTTTTGGATAGTAATGGGTGAGAAATGGAGAAAAACAATCAGGCAACAATCAGTTACCATACGGTAACTCTAGCGGCTAACGGGTTAATATGTCCATATATGTCCTGTAATAAATATAAAATGTTTATTCAATTTAACATAAAAAAAAGTTCATTTATATATTATATATTTGCATCAATATACGTAATACACATTTGCAATCAATTTCCTATAAAACATTCATACCTAAACAGCTATATTAAATTGACAAAATAAACATAAATAACTGACATATAAAAAATAGCAGCCGTAATTGGCAACAGTACGGTCCAGTGGTGCATCAAAATGGTTCCCTCCGTCGCACAGTGGGGCCAAAATAACGTTTTTGGGAAAAAAATATCTTTAACTACGGATTCTGATAGCAAATTTTATGCTGAACAAAAAAGTTCCTATGAACATGGGGTCGCAAATCAAGCCTTCAGTGAGTTTCGCCACATTAATCGAAAAAAATCCAAGTTTTTTAAATTTTTATATAAAATTGTAGTTTGTACGGTCAAAATTTTTAGGTGATCAAGTGTATACTAATAATAATAATCGAAAAATTATCTCTGTTGTGACCTAGGGTCATAAGAGGACAAGGAGGTCAATAATTAGTAAATACAGGGTGTCCTAGCAAAGAGTGGATCTTTAATTAGAGCATTATTTATCTCTTTTATTTTGGAAACTACAAAACTTTTATAAAAATCCTTTAATTCCTTTCCATAAATTATTATATCGTAAATATAATCTTGACTATACAGAGTGACCAAAAAGTAAGCAAAAGTTTATTTACTTCGCTACTTTAAATGGAACGCCTTATACATTTTTCTATATTTAAGTTCTACGCAAAAAAAAATGATGCGACTTATACAAACTGCTGTATGTCGATCTTTAAATACGATAATTGCTATTTAGTCGTCTTTACAAAACACTGACATTTTTCAATATGATTATGGTCATATTGAAAAATATCAGTGTTTGTAGTTATCCGCGAACACTTCCTGAAGTAATGAGTTCTGTAATATTTGCAGTCTTTGGGTTTTGAAAAAATCTTCGAGATGTATTACCATCGTTGGTGGTAGCTGTCCCTTACTTCACAAAATCTATTTTCAATCCTAACTTTTCCTGGAATTCATCCTGAATTACGTTTTTTAGCTTGCTGTTTTAATGGCTTTGTTTGTGCAGACGTTCACCAAGATTTAAATTGAAGATTGTAACTTAATTTCAAGATGTATTCCATAAACCGTATGCGAGCATGCAAGGGAGACATACCTAAACATAGAACTTCTTTCGGCTCCATTCCAAGCCGTGCGAAATCGTACCTACCTACGCCACTTTCCCGTCAAGCATGATAAAATACAGCTGATACCGGATGGAAATTACGTTCTCTCCACAGAAAATAGTTGTATTGTGCAGATTTTTAAGTTCGTCTTCTATTCGTTCTTTTTTCTGCTATTATTAATTCAAATGTCTCGGATCTAAACTGAAATTTTAATGTTCGGCAGTAATTAGTCGATGAGGGCCGGGGATTTTTCCAAACGTAGTCTCCATGATTTGTAACTAGAGTCATTTTTAGTGGTACCATGGAAGTAATGAAAAGATGTGCGTCAGATATGCCTTCCAATCTTTTATTAAATTTTTGCTTATATTCGCTTTGACCAGAAGCCCCATCAGAACCCCATTTTGTGTGAAGCACAAGTGTGTGTTCCTGACAGTTTTCGGACTTCTGATGTGGTAAAGTTTCAAAAATTCTTGTTGCTGTATGATCCAGCAGATCTTGTAATAGTACTTCCGCTGATGTTTCGGTAACTTTTATGCTGGCGGGGTAGCAGTGATTTTTAGCGATTTGTACTTTTTTATAGCTTTTGCGTTTCTTACCATACTCATACTGTTCTTTGGTCAATTTTGCTTGTGTAAATAAAGCAAGTGCTTGATTGGGGTTAAAAAAAAGGTTGGATCTGTGGCGAAGCAGCAGCGTCAATAAGAGCTTGACAATGTGCGCTCCTGAGATCACCGATTTTATTGGCTTGCGATTTACGTTAATTCATTAGTCAACCATTCCGCATACTTCCTCTTAAAAACGTTCTTATTGAAATAGACAGACCTTAGCTTATTGTTGTAATGGGGTTTAAACCTCTTAGATATTTCACCAACGATTTTCGCAGTGACGTGTTCATCCAGTTCAATATATGTATGTTGCAAATAGCTTTCCCATATATTACCAGTAAAATACACTTCCACCAAATCTGCGTATGATATTTTTAAAGATTCCATGTCTTCCGTAAATGTAGATCAATAATTTTTTTTTTTTTTTTGGTAGGAGGAAAAATGCTTTATGCACCTTCAGGCCGTTAGCCTGGTGTGTGGGACTCTCACCCACTAAAAAACCTCCCCGTCGAGCAAGATTCCACCTCGGTATCGTTTATCACATTCCGTCGAGGTGGTGCCCCGTATTTAACGTCCGTCCATCTCCTGCTTCTTGGTCATCAAAATCGTCTTGGCAAAAGCGGAGACCCTGTGCCATGCGTCACGGCTTCGCATCATCGTCCGAGTTAAATTTGCCGGCGTGAGCACCCCGACATCTCGTTCCAGCTCATCTCTGTGCGACTTCCACCTTACGCATTCGAAGAATGTATGGCGAGCATCGTCACGGTCGCTGTCCTGGTACCACAGGAGGCACTATCCAGTTTCCCTATCTTGTGTAGATAATCGTTGAAGTACCCGTGTCCCGTCAGCATCTGAGTGAGGTAATAGTCGACCTCTCCGTGATCCCTGTCCATCCAGACTGAGAGATCCCTAATCAATTGGGCCGTCCATCTGCCCTTTGTGTCCGCGTCCCATCGCCCCTGCCAGAGTCGCATGGTACGCTCTCTCATATCCCGCCTGCCTGTTGATCCGCCTTCCAGCTTATCCAGGTAGATTTGCCTTCTCTCCTTGGCTAGAAGGTCTATAGGGATTACTCCTGCTATAACTAGAGCCGCTGCCTCCGAGACCGTCCTGTAAGAACTTGCTATTCGGAGAGCTCCCCTTCTTTGGACTGCGGCCATCCTCTTGCGGTACTTCTCCTTTCGGAGCGCGTCTGCCCAGATCTCACTGCCGTACAGGAGAATGGACTCCGATACCGACATCAGAAGTCGGCGTTTACTTGCCGATGGCCCACCGACGTTGGCCATCAGTCGGCTGAGTAGAGTGACCTTCTGGGCCGCTTTATTTGCCGCGAAGCAAATATGGTCCCAGTACGTCATACGACTGTCCAGGTGTACTCCTAGGTATCTCACAGACTCAGATGTCGTGATCATCTCGGTATCGACCACTAGCGGTATTCGCAGAGGTATCCTACGTTCGGTAAACAGTACAACTTCCGTTTTTTGGGTGGCGAGCTCCAACCCGTGTTCGTCCATCCAGGTGGTGACCCTCCTCATGACCTGATTGAGCCGCCTTTGAGCGTCCTCGATGTCGGTAGCGACAATCACGGCCGCGATGTCATCAGCGTATTCAACCAGGTAGGCATCAGCAGGCATCTCCATACGGAGGATGCCATCGTAAGAGACGTTCCACAGGTCTGGTCCCAGGATGGATCCCTGGGCGGCTCCCGCCGTTATCCTCACCGTGCGCCATCCCTCCGTCGTTTCGTACCTAAGCACTCTGTCCGCCAGGTAACTCCGCAACATCCGCAGAAGGTAATGCGGGGTGTGGAAGCGGTTCTCCAAGGCGTCCAGGATAACATCCCATCTAGCGCTATTGAAAGCGTTCTTCACATCAAGGGTGACGAGCGTCACTATTCCCCTGGTGTGTCTGTTCTTGCGCCGTTCCGCGAGATAGGTGTCCACTATTTCCCGAACGGCGCTAATTGTAGAATGGCCCTTCCTGAAGCCGTGCTGTCTGGGGGATAGTCCTCCGGCGGCGTCGACGCTGGCCTGGAGCCGCGTCTTTAGTAGCCTTTCAAACAGCTTCCCTACCGTATCCAGCATGCAAAGCGGTCTATACGCTGACGCTGTGCTTGGGTCACCTTTGCCCTTGCTAACAAGCACTAGGCGTTGGGTTTTCCATGCCCGTGGAAAAACCCCTTCCTTCAGGCAGTGGTTGTAAGTGTGCAAAAGGAGCTGTGGGCACCTGTTCGCAACACTCTTCACGACCTCGACGGGGATTCCGTCCGGCCCTGGTGCTTTCCCGCCTTGCAAAAGACATGCGGCCTCGATCAGCTCGTCCTCTGTGAACGGCGGGGTTACATCCGATTCCATCCTCTCGGCATCGGGTTCTCTTTCCGGGTGCTTTGGGAAAAGCTCCTCGACGATGCGATCCATCTGTGCAGCCTCCAGACTGGGACGGACAGACTTCATGCCCAACTTCTTGGTGGCGATCTTGTAGCCGAGTCCCCAGGGGTCGTTGTTGACTTCCTGTCGCAACTCCTCCCATTTGGCCCTCTTGCTGACGTTTATCGCCCTTTTCAGTTGTTTCTTGGCGGTTTTGTATTCCTCGTCTTCCGTCATTGCCAGGTCTGGATCTCGCCTCCTTAGCCTGGTGACTCTCCGCCTCAAACGCAGGCAGTTTCTCCTAAGTTCAGCTATTTCTTCCGTCCGCCAGTAGGTAGCTTTCCGCCTTCCACCGGAACGACGTACCCGCGGCATTGACGCATCGCAGGCTTTCCGCAGCAAGGAAACCGCGGCGCCCGCAACCCCCTCAGCGGAAACCACGCTCTCGATAATCTCATCCTGGCCGGCAGCAACTGTCGCGACCAGAGACCCCTCGTCCAGCCCGGCGGGATTCCACCTCGCTCCCGGAGGGCGCCGCTCGCTGATCGGCCTTTCGGCCTGTCCTTTTGTGATGTCGAAGACTATATATTGGTGATCGCTACCAGTGTAGTCCTCGATGACTCTCCAGTTTGCAATATCGCGGGCCAAAGCCTCCGATGCAAAAGTTACATCAGGGATGGTCTCACCATATCCCGGTCTTCGGAAAGTTGTAGTATTGCCTGTGTTCATGACGTCCAGCCTTAGCCTCGACGCCACTTCCAGGACGTTTCTTCCCCGTACGTCCGTCTCAAGCATACCCCATTCCACAGCCTTGGCGTTAAAATCGCCGGCCAATATCAAATCCCCGTCCATATCTCGAAGAGTATCTTCAAGACCGTACAGCTTTTCCCGGAAATCGGCGATCGGCTCGTTCGGTGTCAAGTAACAGCTAATGTATGTCACCCCACCAAACCTGGCCCAGACGTAGCCTCTTCCCACGCCATGCATCTCGACGAAGATGCCGCTGTCCGCCGGGATCCATATGGCGGCTGTGCCGGTGGTGTCCCCATACCACCCAGCCTCCTCTCTGTCCCGGTATTGCTCGCTGATGATGACGGCGTTGACTCCCAGCTCCAAACGTAACTGGCAGAGAAGGTCATCAGCCGTCCTGCTTCGATGCATGTTTGCCTGAAGGAGCTTCACGATGGCGATCTTGCAGTTTTCCTGGCAGCCTCCAGGGCCTTTCTAAACGTCTCGCACCTGCCGGATCCGGGGACGTGATCCACTGCCGTGCCGCTGCACAAGTAGCATCTAGCGCTTCCCGTACACTGTTTAATTCTATGACCCTTCTCACCGCATTTGATACAAAGGTCTTCCTTCCTCCTATCAGGTCCGGTACAGTCCCTCTGCCTGTGTCCGTACCCGAAACACCGGTAACAGCGTGCCACTTCCAACCTTCGCCTTACCCTACTGTTTACCCACCCGATTTTAACTCGGGCGGTCTTGAGCAAGTTTTACTGCATCCGCCTCATTGAGGTGGACGATAGCCATCCTCAATTCCCTGGTGTTGGGCTTCGTTATGGCTATCTTGGCCTCGACAACCTCATTTTTCAGTGTGTATCTGATAGCCTGTCGAACCTCCTCCTCGGTGGTTAGGCAATCCAGATCCCTGAACTCGAGCGTTGCTTTAGGTTGAAGGGCGTTGACGCTAGCGCCCTCGCCCAACAACTCTCTAATTCTGCGTGCCAGACCCTCCTGATCTTTGGCGTGTCTCGCCGCAAATTCCACATATTTTGCCGGCCTTGGTTTTCTGACCATTTGTATGTCAGTGGCCATATTATCCGTTGCGGCGCTCTTCCTCATTGCCCCTAGCACTTCCGCGTAGGATTTGCCCTGCTGGGGCCCTATCAGTAGGGCGTTAGGCCTAGGCTTCCTGGTGGCCTTTTCCCCCTGCCTGCCACGGCCTGGGCCAGGCCTTTCTTGAGCGGCGGTTGCCTTCGCAGCAGCTTCGGCTTTCTTCCTTGCCGCTCTCTCTTTTCGCCTATCTCTTCTTCTCTTACGACGATCTTCCCTCCATTGCTCGTCTGGTTGATCGTCGTCTTTCTGCTGAACTTCTTTCTCCTTTCGGACCTCAACTTGAGCCAGTGCCACATCCAAGGCACCCTTCTTCCTCTTGTCCGTCTCCGTTTCTGCAGGCGACGTTGCCGTGCGTTTTTGGGGACAGGTTGGACGACCCGTGGTTCCTCAGGAGCCGTGGACTTGGCGTCTTGTTCCGCTTTCTTCCAACTGGCCCTGCAGAAGGTTATGAAGTCCACTGCTTCCGTCAGCTCTTTGAGCCCGTTCTTAATGTCCATAGACATATTTTTCTGGCGCTCCGTCGCCGCCTTCATCCGTGCTAGGGTATCCTTGCATTTCACAAGTTCCCTGTCCTCCTCGGCTCTCATCTTCAAGATGAACTCGAGCTTGGCACTCGAGCTCAAATGCTCTTTGAGACGGCCTCCGCCGCCCGCACCGTTGGCTGCTAAGCTTTCGGCGTCGCTCCGACTCTGTACGCATTCAGGGACTCTTGCTCTTGCTTTGCTCTGGGATGCCAAGAGCTTTGGCGTAGTTCTTTTCACGGTTCCTGTCCCGCTGATAGCCGGAAGAACCGGATTCGCCAGGACCTGAGGAGTATCAGGTCTCTGCTTTGGTTTTGTGGGGGGTGTTCTCTGTACGTTTGTGCGTTCTCCATTGTTGTTTGTTCACCAGCGCTTCGTGCGCGAAGGGGCGGGTTGAAATAATCAGGAACGGGTGTACCCTCGGAGATCTTTCCTCCTACCCCAGTTCCCTGAGGCCCGACCTTCACTTTACCAGTCCCGGCATACACGGACGGACTGGAACTCGCCCGGGGCAATGCAGATTCCGACCTCTGCATCCGTCGCGCACTTCCCGATCAAGGCCCGAAGGGGCTGGCCTCTGACTACGTCCCGCAGGCACCCCTCGGCAGAGAAAACTCACATCAGCTCGAAGACTGTCCGGTTGAGAAAAGCCAAAACAGTCCGCGAGCACTCCCAGGGTACCCACGAAAACGAGCCGATCTCCTGTTGGTCCACGGGAGGTACTTTATCCCTCCTACCCTCCGGCCAGATGGCCAAAGAGCATTCCCCCATCCGCTACCCGGGGGACGCGCCCGGTAGGGGTTACAGGTTCCCCCCCGGGGTAGATCAATAATAATAATGATAATAATAATAATAATAATAATAATATTTCTTTAATGTCTAATATAATTTCTTTATTAAATAAGAAAATAAAAATTGCAAATAATGATAATAAAATAATAATAATAATAATAATAAATGCAGGTAGCTTTCTGCACTAACAGCAAATGTCAATGTTTGGAATGTCATTTTAGTGACATAATGTCATTCATTTGATCAGCCATTTATTTGACGTGGACATAACCGTTAATGTCATGATTTGAAAATTAATGTGGAATAAAATCCACATTCGGTGGAATACGGGAAAGATATGTATACACCATCGTCACAAGGATTATACTTATCAGAAAAAAAACATTTCAGACCGGAGGAAGGCGGAGCTTTTTTTGTTGAGCTTGTTAATTTGAGAAATTGAAAATCTAAAGCGTCGCCATTTTTCGATTGTTTTCGCTCCACTTTTTAAGTAATGGGTAATATTTGAAATCATATTCTGAATAAAGCATGAATAATATAACATTCCTGTAATTTATACAATTTTATCTGCAAAAATAAAAGAACAAGGAAAAAAAGATGTTTAGGTTGAAAACCGTCAATTTCGAACCATTTAAGAATACCCTAATAGTGATAGTTATTGATCCGTAAGAATTTTTTTTTTCGCCGAATGACTTACGTACTTTAATTCTACAGATTCTCTGCTAGGGTATACGGGTAATATTTCTTGGATATCCGAAATTTTAGTTTCGAGGTTTTTTCCACAGCGACCCCACTGTGCGTCGTACAGGTTGAATCAGTATCTAAATGTTTTATCCTTGTCTATGACTCAACGTATATTTATCTGGACTCACCTTTAGGTATAGATATTACATATATTACATAGTTCTCGAAAAATAAATGGGATTTGTATAAGTTTAAAGGTTTGTTTATTGGTTTCATTAACGATAATATGTAAGTAGATCTCCACCAGTGTGAAAGATGACAGCAAATATAATTATTACTGTAACGGCGTTATATCGATACATTTCCCAACACTAGAGCACATCTTAATGTCAATATTACTAGTCTAGATTTTTGTAAGTTTGAGTTTGTGTATTGGTTTCCCTAACAACAATATGTAAATCTTCACGAATGTCGATGATGTCGGCGCATACAATAATTGTTCTCCTTAAATTAATACACCGTCTTTTCGCATTATGCCGTTAAAGTAAAGTTTGATGTACTTAACGACGTTGTTCATGCTTTATTTATTAACTGATTCCTTGTATTTTTAGACATTCAATAGTTGGTAAAATGTATTGTTATATTCATTAACTATAACTTTTCAATATACAATATTAAATATAATTGATTTCTAATACAAAACTGTAGAAACACAATTTAATAGGTACATACATACCTACATATATACATAAAGAAAACTGTTACGAAATCAGGAATTTGTTTAAAGTACTAACCAAAAGTAGTATATTGCAGTTGCTTGCTCAAAACAGCATTCTTACTCGAAAAAGGAGGAAAAAGAATGTTGTTCACATTTTATTGTTAATTCAATTCGTAAAAATAAATATACAGTTTTTAATATTTACTGTTTGAGTAGTATTTGCTTTTATAAAGTTTTTTCCTTGTGGTTGATATAATTATTAACAATGTTAATTAAATACATTTTAAGTAGTGTTTGTTAGATTAGCAATAATGTTTTTAATATTTATGTTTAAAAATCAATTTAATATCAGGTATTAACAGGCTTCATTGTTTGTCCACAATAGGTGTAAACAGTAAATTTGGTATGAAATTGTCTCATAACAATTACTTAATTAAATAAGGGATTAATACATTTCCTTCATTGTAAATAGGATGTTGACTCATTACCTATAGTGTTAATGCACCTTATGTAAAAAATAATGGGAAATTTGTTAATCCTTTTGATAAAATTAATTCAAACAAGCACATTAGGCAGACAACATTTGATTAGGGGTAAATTATCTTGTAATCAATATAATTAATAGTTAATGGTTAATTCCCTATTGTTGTAATAAACCTTACATATCATCAGATTACATTAGTGTTATTATGTTTGGTTTATGGACATTGTACAGTTGCCAACACATAGCTGGGTTTAATTAAGGGCTCATTTACATAAAATGTGGTTATCAGTCCTGGTATCCTGGGCATTTGCCCAGGATAAATAATAAATAAATACCTAGTTAAGTATTTATTTATTATTTAATGGTTATTAAGAGTTTATATCACATGTACTTATAAAAAATATGATTTCCCATGTGTGTGAAAGAAAAGAGTTTTGTTAGCTCAAAGGCTTTCATATTGGAGGTGCGCTTTTGAACAGCCTGTATGTAATTTAGTGACTATTGCTACAAGACCTTCTACCTACATCTTTGTACTTATATCGAGTTTAGTAGAACCACTAAATATCTGGTATCTCATGATATATTTAATTTTATTCGAAAAAGTGCTAACGTCATATGCCAATAACCAATCCATTTAAAATAAGAAAGTTGATATCCACATCCTGTATACCGAAAGTGCTATAAAGTTGAAAATATTTTCCTTAAGTAGATCACAGTGGGCATAATTTCATTGCAAGCTTCAAAATTCAAATTCCTACTAGAAGTTCAAAAAATTCTAATGATCCAGTTCGGTGGGGCACCTGCATATACATATACAGGCCAACCTTGGTTGTGTGGAGCGATGATTATGAATAATCGTTCTTTAAAATTTTACCAGCAGTTTACATGGTAATAAATATGTGACGAATGAAAGTTTAGTCCAGGCTTTTGGTCTGGCTCATTTTTATTATATCTCTTGATTAATTCAAACTTATAACGTTTAATCACAACGAAAGAAACAAATAAAATTGCCAAAAAATATATTTAGCTAATAATGATTGATATCACATAGTCTCTAAAATTGAAAACAGTAATTCATTATATTAGACATTGAAAGTATAAGCGTCATATCCTTATGCAAATTCATATGGCAAAAAAAAAAACACAAAGCGCACCACACATACAAAATCTAATCCAGGTCATAAGGATCATTTAATAATAACAATATACATATATATGTATTTTTTTTAATTTTATATAAATACCAACAATATTACATACAAAGGTCACATCATCTACATTTCTATTTAAAATCCTTATAAATCCTAATAAGTAGATACTTATTAACACAAATAGTAGAAAACACTAAAAAAAATATCTGCAAATATCAACCACAAAAGGTTTTTGTCTTGTTACCTCTCTTTAAACTAGCACCTCTCCGTGTAATACACATTACATTATCTGTTATAATTTGATCACACAGAGGCAAATAAGTCAAACTCTCTCAATTTAGGAGTATTAACAAAGGATTTTGTGTGAGCCAACGCTTTTGTGTTGTCTATAACGGTCTTACCACTTGGCTTTCTTTCCACCTTTGATTTATTACTGGTTTTTCACTGCAAGTGTTTCGAAGATTGACAAGTTTTTTCGTAAGGCTTCTGTCTATATTGCCCACTCTCCAACTTCGGTTTTTTACTGCTTGGAGCACTGGTGAGATCTACTTTTTCAAGCTTTCTCTTCGAACTTTCAATGTGTTCACCAATAAATTCACGACACCTGTTGTCACCAACTGTATTTCTGCTGCTATCCTGGTAACTGGCTTTCAGTTTTGTCGGTGATTCCCCAAATAATTTTAACATATATTTTGTGCTCTTCCCTCTCTGACTTGTTTTGAATGGCGGAGTGTTAGTGTAATTTGGTTTAGGTGATGGTGGCGACTCTCCGAACAGGTCCAACATGTGTTGCTTCAGATTTTCTCCCTTCGGATCCCCTTTAACGGCATTATAAGGTTTCTTACCCTCCGAATTGTCATGCGATGCCTTGGAATAGCACATCGGCTTTTCTTGACTGGCTGCATTCGCTGTAGATGAAAATTTGTGCACTTTGGTTGAAGAAGAAGCAAGTGCTAATCTTGCTTTTGTCGATATCGGTATTCTCACTTGAATAGACATTTTACACTGTTCACACGAGCAAATCAGTTAGTAAGTTACTACTATATATCGGGTCGTCAATGTTTACTGGGATTAGCCAGTGGGCTCTGAATCCCCTATTCTTCTTGTTGACGGATTTACGTCACTCCGTCGTAGTTTAATAGGGTTGACCCTTGTCGATGTTGAAATGGCCCAGCAGTCTCGGGCTTAAACGTAGAATTTATGGCCGCCAGAAGGACATGGTTAGAGCCCCGGGGGGATGGCGAGTGAGCGCAGTTGTTCGTCCAGGGTCGCTTCTCTCTTCTTCTCTTCAGATCTTAGGTTCTTTTGGGTTGAGCAATGTATTTATGGAATGTCACGCATGTTTTTTTTTTTTTGGTATAAATATTTAGAGGGTCACTCGCTCCCTGTGCCCATGTACATCGGCGGGACTATCCCGTAATGTTCTGTCATAATTAATTTTTTTTTTTCTTTTTTCTTCAACCACGTTATAAATATGCATTCTTCAGCATAGAAGAACAGCCCGAAGAGGGCTGCTCACAATAATAAAAACGGCACAAACATTTAAAGACCCTGAAGGGGTTAGTCAAAAAATTAAAAAAGTGACAGATGTTTACAAAAATTTTCTTTTTAGTCTTTATTTTACATGTTATATTAACCATCTGTCATCGTTAATGACAATTAATAAACTTAATTTATAGTTCACAATTGTGTGTACGTATAGTACTGTTGCCCTATTGGCTATTGGAAACATGTCCAATCAGAGTGATATGGAAAACAATATCAAGAATTTATTTCTTGAGTTGATGCCCCCCCCCCCCCCCCTCTAGGCGTTTTTTCGACGAGCGGACTATTGCGCGCTCATGTCCGGAGCTGGTGATGCTCCGGTCCTCTTAGAAGGTGACTTGAACGCGAAGCACCCCCTTTGGGGGTGCCGAGCTACCAATGACTTCGGCCGACATCTTCACCGGCTTCTCCAGGAGAATAACTGGCAGGTTCATTCTCCTGGGGTGCCCACCTATTTCCGCCAGGGCACAAGACCGGACATCCTTGACTTCGCCCTCACTGCTCGCTACAGTGGGCCGGTGTCCGTCCGGGCTGAGTCCGATTTGTCCTCGGATCATAACCCGATTTTTATCGAGTTGGGGGGAGGCTTGGCCGCTGCGGGCCAGCCTCCTCTAGGGCGTACTAGCTGGGGGTTTTTCACTGGCCTCCTAGATGTTCGCTACTTACCTCCGGAGAGGGAACTGCTCAGCCCCGCCGACATAGACTCAGCGGTCGACCACCTGACCGTGGTTGTTGGGGAATGTCGCGAAGGGGCTACCTTCAGGATTCCTGCGGGAAAGGTACTGCGCGGACGCATCCCTCTGGACCTAAGAG
The DNA here is from genome assembly GCA_004143645.1 of Protaetia brevitarsis. Classification (NCBI taxonomy): domain Eukaryota; kingdom Metazoa; phylum Arthropoda; class Insecta; order Coleoptera; family Scarabaeidae; genus Protaetia; species Protaetia brevitarsis. The sequence goes on along the minus strand of RXPK01000057.1, from coordinate 490,846 downwards.
ACCTGATTCGGACCAAGCGCAGAGCTGTGAATAGGGCCAGGCATACCGGCTGCCCTAGTGATCGGGCCCTAGCGAATGGTCTGATCAGGTCGGTTCGAATCGCACTCGAGGAACATGAAACACAAACTCTCGCCGACAAGCTGATGTCCCTTACGACCGAAGATGGTTCCCTATGGATAGTCGTTAAGGCCCTCAACCGTGCAGAGGCACCACCACCGAGACCACTGCACGGAAAAGATGGCATGGCCTATTCCGACTTCGAGAGGGCGGAAGCCCACGGGAGCCATCTGGAGGACGTGTTTAGGAGCGCCCAGGATATGGCGGTCGGCGGTGAGGATGACGACGAGCTGGAGGGCGAGGTGAGCAGGGCGACTGCCCGCTTACTCGCCTCGGCGATAGAGGGCCTAGGTCGCCTCGGCGAGGACGAGGTCGCCCAGGCTATCCAATCGCTGAAGAAAGGGAAGGCACCAGGTCTCGATGCATCACTAACGAGATGATACGGTGCTTTCCCCCTTCAGCGATTAAAGGACTCACTAGCATAATCAATGGCATCCTCAAAACCGCATACTTCCCTGCCGCGTGGAAACGTGCTGTCGTTAAAAATATCCCCAAGCCCGGAAGGGACTCCCACCTTCCCGCAGAACTACCGGCCCATCAGTCTCCTCTCGGGTGTGTCCAAGATCGCGGAGCTTCTTATCTTGAAACTCCTCAACGAGGAGATTGAACGTCTGGCCCTGTTGCCTCGGGAGCAGTTTGGGTTCCGGGCTGGTTACAGCGCGGATTTCCAGCTCCTGAGGTTGATAGAGGCCATCCGGGACGCACTCGGGAGAAAGGAGACTGTTGGGGCGGTGTTTCTCGACGTCACCAGGGCATTCGACACGGTTTGGCACCACGGCCTTATTTTTAAGCTTTTAAATTTTGGTATGTGTATGTCCTTAATTAAATTAGTTCACAGCTACCTTACCGGATGCAGCTTCCTTGTGAGGGAGGGTGAAAGCCTATCTAAGCCGAGAGCCCAGGATGCGGGGGTCCCGCAGGGTTCCCTGTTGGGCCCCAGGCTGTTTAGTCTTTACACCTCGGACATTCCCAGGGAGCCAGGGGACAAAAAGTGAGGCCGTCCGATTTACTTGGAAGACCGGGCCGCCGGCGGACCAGCTGTACCTCAACTCCTGGCGGGGAGAGGTCAAGTATTTAGGTATGTACCTGGACAAGCGCCTGACTTTCGTTCCCCACATTAATTACATTAAGAGTAAATTCATAGCAGCAAGGAACAGCCTCATCACCTTGCTCCGGGGCTCCAGCGCGCTCGACCTCCGTAACAAAGTCCTTTTATACAAATCCATCCTAAGGCCGCAGCTGACCTATGGGGCTCTAGCCTGGTCCTCGGCATCCGCGGGTCGCACGACGGGTAGCCTTTTTTAAATTGTTGCCCCAAGTTGGAGTTTCTCCGTTTTAGCGGACATCACAGTGCGATATTTTAATAATCTAGCAGGACAAAAACAAATTTTGGGAAATATAGAAATAATTACAATAACCTAGCGTATCAATCCTTGAAAGCCCATAATATTAGGGAACATTAATTACAGAATAATAGAATCATCCAATAATAAATACAGCAAATATAAATATCAAGGTACCTGCTGTAAGTCCTAGCGTACTTTTGCTTCAGTTAAGTTGTTTTGTGAATTGTGTAGTAACCAGTGTTTTGTAATGACTTTTATATGATTTCTTTTTGGAGATTAAAAATTTTATTAGTGGAATTATGGCTCAAATGAAACAAAATATCCTATTTAAAACAACGTTTCGACATTTATTGTCTTTACAAGTTTCCATTTCTTTTGCTCCTCCTCAAGTACAATGTCCAAAGAAGCTTGCCATTAGTAATATAACATGTAAAGATATTATTGAGTGAGACTTACGTAATTTTAATTAAATGTTTGTTTCTGTTGATTTCTTTTTTTCAAAACATAAGTTGTTTGTCGAACACATATAAACATTTTAAAAACTGTATAAGACATTACACTTGCTAATTTACGAACTAACATATATGTGAAATAAACATTTAAAAATATTGAAGAGTATGCATTTTATATTCTCGGTAAAGGTAGAACAAATAATTTTTTGTTATACGTGATATTTTTGTACATGTTAAAAATATACATATAGATCAATAACAATATACAATGCAATGTAAAAGTTAAATTCGATCTTAAAACAAATGTGAATAAATTTTTGATAAGCCTTTTAAGTGCCTGTTCTGAAATTTACGCTGTTTTTCACTATTTTTAATATAAATCATTTCTAATATCTTTCTTGCATAATAGTTTCTCTCATTAATTTTATTTTTTGTATCTTTAAAATTAAAACTATGATTATTTTCTATTTCATGCCTTTTTAAAGCTGTCATAGTGGTTGGTGACCTATGATTTAGTACTCTTTGTTTAAGGTATTGTTTTGTTTGGCCTATGTACACACCTTCACAATTAGAACATGGGATGGAATAAATTAAGTGAGATTTTTTTTCAAATTGAGTTTTTGATTTTAATTTTGTGAAACAACATTTTAAATTATTACTGTTTTTATGTGCTATAGTAATATTAAATGGTTTTAATGTGGAGTTATTTTTTTTTCTGATAAGTTCTTAACGTAGGGGATAGCAATAAATTTTATGTTATTATTTGACCCAACTTTTTTAGTTATTTTAGTATTATTGTATAATTTGTGTAAACGTTGCTTTAGAATTTTATTGATAAATAACTGAGGGTAACCATTCTTTAGTAAAATGTTTTGTATGTTTTTTAAAATTTCTGGTCTGTATTCTGGACATAATTTGGTTAATTTTAAGCCTCTGTCAATTACCGCTATAACAACATTTTTCTTATAGTTAATTGGTAAAATAGAAGCGTAATGTAAATATCTGTTTGAAGATATTGTCTTGTTATACCAAGTTATGAATAATTTGTCTTCCTTTTTTTTATAATTGTGATATCTAAATAATTAACTTTATAATTTTTTTTATGTTTCTAAAGTGAATTGGATTTCTTTGTGATACATGTTGAATTAAGCTAATGTATAATTAATTTTACCCTTGGTTTATGTTGGTAGACGATCATCTACATTTCGTTTGTATAGTTTTATATTGCAATTTAATTTTTTGATTACTGGCACTTCCAAATCCACCAATATAAGTTGTGCTATTACACTGGATATGAACGCTCCCATTGCTAACCCATAGATACACCATCAAAGAAACAACAAGTTTCATTAAAATGTATTTTAGTTTTATTTAGTATTGGTATTAGATCAAATGAATTTTTTATGTAAATGTTATTTTGGTTTATGATTTTAAAAATAGAGGAAGCTAAAAACTTTGTAAGTTTGTAAACGGGACTTTGTATGCAAGAAACTATGGGTTTCAGAGGAAATATTTGGTTTGTGTAACTTAGGAAGTCCATAAATTTTGGGTGGTATTGCATTATGTGTTTTGGTAATTAGTGGCAGGGTCAACTTTGAGCAAAAGGTATATTTTATTGTCAGATAAAATATTGGACATTTTTGTGTTATAATCATTTCTGTTAAGAATTACAATTTTATTACATTTATCTGGTTTTAATATGGTGATTTGCAGTGGCGGCCCGTGAGTTATGAAAGAGGGTGGGCACAAAATAAGAACTTGCCTATTTTTTGTATCATAAGATCCTTCCGACATTTTTTCATGCTGGAAAAGACGTCTATGACTTTGTTATAAAAATGCGTTCAGTCGATCTTCTGCCATTGTGCTCATCAGAAAAATTTTAATGCGTTTGAGGGTGGAAAAACATCGTTCATATTCTGATGTCGACATGGGCGTTATGCAAATAATATCCAATAGTTTATATGTTTCCGTCAAAACGTTTCTTAGGTTGTCTGTTAGGAACACTAAAAGTGGCAAAAGACCACCTACAGCTACGTCACACATATCATCGCGCTCATCGGCTATTAATTAACTAAGTTAGTTAATTTCATCCACCCGATGAAGCCGCTGAGTGGGGAAACAATATTGTAGTGGTCATTTCTAATATATTTTAGACTTTTTTGACTTTTGCGTTTTATTTACGATTTGTATAAAGATTATTTACACAGTACAAACTTACATATTAGCAGGTACCTACATCAGTCATTATAAGCTAACTACAGCTTAAAGCCTTAAAAACTTGAAAAAGTACGTCAATTAAACATAAAAATATGTACAACTAGAATATATGCATCAAAACAATTTCTCTCTGGAGTGTAAGGCAAGGGGGTTATCATCCGCGGCTTCTTAGAACACTGGAATATATCTTCAAGCGGTGGAGTTTTAGCTCTACGTTTTGCAGCTTTACTTATATTTTCTCAATCCTGCTGACTTGTTTTATTGCATGTCGCCTTAACCTGAGCATGTCTCGAAAAAGGTTGCTTTATCTCCGTCGAAGATGCATCGGATTTTGCACAGACTGGGTTATAGATAGGCATTATACTTTTAATTTTTGGAACTTTTGGAAGTACAATTTCAGGCTTTGTACCTCTTACATATTTAGATTGTTCCTTATTTATGTATTTCCTACCTCTAGGATCTTTCGCATTACTACCGAATATGTTTGCTCTGGATTGTTTAAAGAGAAAATCATATACCCCCGATGGATATTCAGGTAGTCCAGAAATCCTTTTCAGTTGGTACGCAGGCACTACATGCTTTTCCATTTCGTACATGGGTACTCTTTTGTGTGTCAACGTTTCACTGTGGAGTCTGTGCACACTTGACTTCGCGATTTGAGCAAAATAGACATCTGTGGGTGCCTGCATCTTCTCCACATTTATCATGGCCTTCCTTTCGCTTTTTAGCCGATTTGCTGCGGTTTCACTCCTTCGTTTATAAATACTTTCAAGCCACCTTATACCCAAGGCCAGATGGACTGATTTTTCTCCTGGAAAGTCGCCTAATAATTCAATGATTTTCTGCCTATCTACATCACCGTTAGAAGTTTTTGAAACAGGCGATTTCACACTTCATTTTCCAGAATTTTAAGTTAACAAAAGCACGGGTAATGTATTAATACAATTTAATTAAAAGGCTCAACCGATATAATGTGGCAAATTAGTGGCTGCAATCGAAATGCAATTGCAAATGACTGATTAAATTGTGAAGGTGGTTCCATTCAAAGGTCATCTCTGTCATTCCGGGGTTAGTCCAAAGGACTGTGAGCCCCTTTGTCCTCTAATATGGCTCTGCGCGGTCTCCGAGCGAGCTTGTGTTTTTTGGAGAGGATGGGGAGATAGGGCAATCCCCAACCTCCGGGACATTTGACCCCATACAATGTCGGGTGAAACACCATCTCGTCGTAGCAATATCCACCGAAATAAATATTCGGTAGTCATAACAGAGGTGCGAACTGTTCATCGGGTGGGTAGTTGCGGACCCTGGAGTATCGTGGACTCGTTCCATGCCTTAGGGCGAAAGTCCTCTTCTGAGCGAATCCTGGACTGCTGCTGGTTTCCGGCAGGACAACTGAGCTGACACTCGGGTTCACAGCTGGTTCTTAACTTTTTTTTTAAATTTGTTTTTTTTTGTCTTGTTTTTTCCCTTCTCTTTTTTTTATATAATTTTTTTATTATTATGCATTAATATGAATATAATTTCTTTCCCTCATGACTACATTTTAGTTTGTATTTTTTTTATTTGTTTTTTTTCTTCTTTTCGTAATTTTACTGGCTATAATAACGGTTCTCCGCTGAGCTGTGAGCCTTCTTTTTTTTTCTTTTTCTTTCTTCCTTCACATCAATTAACAAATAATGCCTTACGTCTGTGGACAATCACAGGAAACACATTAAAATACAATGTAGTAGCGTGATCACCTATCGACAGTTTGTATAAGGGACATCCACATCACATTGAACATGTAACAAACAAATATTGGGCGCGGAGCGCCGATACATTTCTTGGGACGGCACACACATGTAGGTGGCTTACCTGGAATTTATGACAAAGTTTTAGTTGAAATTAGTCAGAACTTTGAATGTCATTGAAAATTTTTACTCGGCATTTCAACGCGAGATGTACTTTAAGCCGAAAGTCGGGAAATTATAGCCCGCTAAGGGGGCCAGCACCTCGTCCAGGCCCTCGACCCTAACCCTAGGGGGAGGGCGCTCCTGTGGCGTCACCAAATCTTTAACAAGTTTATTGTCGGAATCTCTGGCTCGATTCCAAGCTCCGACCGCCATCCTCTCCAGAAGTTCTCCCAGGGGCTCGACCCCGTGGTCTCTGCGCAGCTGTTCATTCCGAACAAACCACGGGGCGTTGGCAATTGTTCTCAAAGTCCGGTTTTGTAGCGTTTCTAAGGTTTTAATATGCGTCTTGGCCGTAGTGGCCCATGCCAACTGGACAGCTGAGGTCTTAGATATGATTTATATAGCGTAACTTTGGACCCCAAGTCGAGCCCGCTACCTCTACAAATAAGAGGGTTAATTAGCTATGAGAAATTTGTTCTTAACCTCCTGCATATGTTTTTTGAATGTCAGCCGCCTGTCAAGGGTGACCCCCAAGTATTTAACCCCGTCCTCCCAAGGCAGTCGCCGCCCGAGTACGGCCATGCTGTCGGCCGGCGGACCGCTCGTTTTTGTAAATCGAACGGCTACCGATTTTTCCTCATTGACCGCGAGGCGCCATTCGTCGGCCCGTCGCACAAACCGCCTACAGCCCGTTGTAGCCGCCTCAGCATGACCGCCTCCCCTGCAGCTTGAGAAGACGGCGGTATCGTCGCATATATGGCGAGCGAAGTACCAGGCTCCTTTGGCACGTCGCTCACGTATAAATTAAAAAGTAACGGAGCCAACAACGATCCCTGAGGCACCACCGCCAACTGAGGGTGGCCCAGGGACATCTTGACCCCCACCCTAACCTTGAACGACCGCTTTTCAAGGTAGCTCGCGACAAGTCTAACCATTGGAGGTCCAATCCCAAATTTAATCATTTTAAACAGCAGCCCCCGGTGCCACACGGTGTCGAAGAGACGCGACAGTCTCCCTCCTCTCCATCGAGTTTCTGTTGAATTCGGTAAGCCTCAGGAGCTGGAATTCCGTGCAGAGACCCGCATGGAACCCAAACTGCTCCTGAGGCAAGATATCAAGCTCTTCAACGCGATCTTGGAGGCGGGATAGAATCACCGCCTCCACTACTTTTGAAAGACGCCGGAAAATACTGTGCCTCGAAAATAGCGTTGACTATCGCGAGCAACGCAGTCGTCGCGGAAATCTTGTCAACGTTTCATTCGTAACTCTGTCCAGGCCGGGGGCCTTGCTCCGCCGCAAACCCTTCAGAACGACCGAAAGCTCTTCAACCGAGGCCGGTGGCAGTCCATCCCCATGCAAAAAGGGCAACTTCGCCAATTCTCCAGCCACCTCTCTCTCTTTACTGTCATCTAAATCAACGTTTTCCTCGGCGCGTCTATATATTTCTTCGAGGTACATCGCATGGGCCTCTGCTTTCTCGGCGCCGGAGTAGGCAACGCCCCCCTCCCCCTACCGTGAACTGGCTCAGCAGCTCTCCCGTCGCCGCACCCCAAGGCCAGTGACCAGCCTCTCCGTCCAAGATCGTACGCGAAATTCGGTTAGCCGATCTCTCACTTCTCTAACAAGGCCTTTGGTCACCTTCTTGTCGCGCGGATCGAGTGTTCTACGCGCTCTCCTGATGCCATTGCGTTTCTGGGTAATTAACTCCCTAATCTCCAGTGGCAGCCACCCACGAGCTCTCCTTCCTTCCATTTCAGTCCTCCGTGGGGCCGAAACCCTCCTGTGGCAATCAAGGACTATTCCAGTGAGCCTCTGGACGCTGTTCTCTATCTGCGTGGGCGATCAACTCTATCAACTCTAGTCTCTTGTCCTTGATGCAAGGGGCGTTCCAAGCCATGACCTTCAGGCCGATCTCCTCAGATCTACTGTTTAAATTTTTCCACGACTTCGTTTATCGAGTGGGATAGCCTCAGCGAAGAGTCCAGGAGGGATACCACATCGGATCCCCCCGTATTGGTGTTAGTTGACCCACCGCTCGCTGTCTTCGGGGTTTTATTTTTCTTAGGCCTTTCCGGAGTATTTTTACTATGACGGGGCGTCCGCACACCCGCAACCCTCCCTCCTCCCCCGTCAGTATCTCCGACCGGGGGTTTTCTCGTTGTCGTCCCTCTGTTTCCTTCCGGCGATCGGCCGTCCTCGCCACCGGACCCTCTAGACGTGATCCGCGCATACGTAGCAGTCTTGTCTCTGGCGCTCCCGAATGAGGCCTCCTGTCGTATTACGGTAGGCCGTCCTTTAGGATAGCTACTGCATCCCTTATAGTTTGCCGGGTGGCTCTCGCCAAAATTGGTGCAAGTGGGGTCGCCCCCCTTAGGCTTGGGGCAGTCTCCCGCTCTGTGAAGTCCCCCACATATAACACAACGCGGTTCGGCAGTGCAGCGCGTCTGCGCATGGCCGAACCGCTGACATCTATAACATTGGCCAACTCCAGGCCGGGCCCGAAAGGCCTCAACGGAGATCTTAAGTCCATCAAGGACTTCCCGTAGGTTGTAAATTTTGTTTTGCTCACGTGGCACCTTAACAATCACCATAGGCATCGGATTTTTGTCTTTAATTCGTCTCATCCGCACGACACTGGAGGGGGTAAAGCCTCTAGATCGGTCTTCAAGTCGTCCAGCTCGACCTCGGCCGGAACACCCCTCAAAACAACCCTCAGCAGCTTTTCGGAGGGCAGCTGATATGTGTGATAAGGTAGGTTCGGCTCCTTTAAGATTTTAGTGGTGCCTCTAAAATCCGTTTCGGTGTTGGGTTATATCCGGATGCCATCGGCAATATTCTGAACTTTAGAGTACCCTAAGGCCCTGGTCCTCAGTATCTTGCTCACCGTCGTCCATTGGCTTTTGTCCCTTAGGACTATCGGTGGTATATTATCTTTGCTATTGCTGGCCAATTCAGGTCTGCGCTCCTCCACCCTGCGCAGTTCTTCCTTCTCTACCCGTTTCCGGGCGCCTTCTTCCTTCTGAGAGCGGACCACGTCGATCTTGTCCAAGTTAATTTCGTCCGGTATCTTATCTTGCCCGCCAGATGGTTTCGCGGGTATTCTACTCTTTGGTTTGACTCCCTTCCTCCTTTTAGAGGAGGGGGTATCCTCAAATGTCAGTTTGCAGCTTCTCGCAAAGGAACATATGTCTATCTCTTAAAGAAAAATAATTTACATCAAGAAATCTTGAATTAAATATAGTTAAATTGATGTTGCGGCTCCCTTTGAAGCAATCAAGAAAATATTTGTTAGAATATAAGATAGCAAATTAATATTCCTCAAAGAGTCTATTTTAAACTTTAAAAATTATTTGATAATAAGCTTTTTCAAAAAAAAAGGACAGTTTTTAAACGCCAAGTGTGAAAAATGTAGATAATCTATTAATCTAAACTTCTATGAATGGTGTACGCACGTACTAAACGTATTTTGTGACGTTTCATCATGGCTGATAATTGCTACTCACTTCTTTTAACTCTCAACATCTTTAGAACGGAGGCTTATTTTTTAATTTCTTTTTCCTTAAAATGATTTATAAAAAATTCCGGTTTGAGTGATGTCATTCGATTCTCATCATAAAAAGTTTCTTTTATTCATAAAAAAATCGTAAAAAGAAAAATATCAGTCGTTCACTGGGCACTGACAATTAACTAATATAGTAAACATTTGTTTATCGTCCACGTATGAAGATAAAAGTTAATTTTATCTATCGCCTTCAGATGTTTGCCTTTGATGCTAAGAAAATAGAAAATAAAATAAAGTAATGGAGCAGAATAGACCGCTTGCTATCCACCTCATGTTCTCTTTTATTTTCTGAGAATGTAATCTTAAATAATTTTAACATTATTATTTTCATCCTAATAATATACTTCATGAGCTCGTATTTTACTAAATATATAAATTAAATAGATATTTTTTTTTATAAATTTAGTAAAAGGTATAATACAACACTAACAATACAAAAAAAAATGTAAATAATCTGGTGCCTAATATATTCGTTTATAGATCCTAACAAAAACTTAATTTTGTGCGACTATTTATTTTATAATTGATATTGTCCTGTAAACACTAGAGATGAGGTTAGACAGACACAATTATCTATTCAATATTATCCTTAGTTACTATTAAAAAAATGTATAAAGAAACATAATCTAATTTTAGGAAGGAAGTTGGAGATAATATTTTTATAATTTTTAAGTTTTTAGTTGCTCGCGCAAAGCAGCATGCTTACTAGAAAAAGAAAGAAAGAGAAAGTTGTATCAACAATGTTAATTAAATACATTTTAAGTAGTACTTGTTTGATCAGCAATAATGTTTTTAATATTTATGTTTAAAAATCAATTTATTCTAAGGAATTAACACGCTTTATTATTTGTACACAATAGGTATAAACAGTAAATTTGCTATGAAATTATCCCATAACAATTACTTGCTTATTAAAAGCTAATTTAATACAATGAAAAATAACACATTATATCCTTGTTTGTATATCCATTTCATCAAGCGATTAATACATTTCATTCATTGTAAATAAGATATTGACTCAAACAAGCACATTAGACACAACTTTTGATTAAGGTTAAATTATCTTGTAATCAGTATAATTAATTGTTAATGGTTAATTGGCTAGTGTTCTAATTAACCTCACAGATCGTCAGATTATATTAGTGTTATTACGTTTGCTTAATGAACATGTTACAGTTGCCAACAAATAGCTAAGTGTAATTAGAAGCTTATTTACCTAAAATGTGGTTGTCAGTCCTGGTATCCTCCGCAAATATCTATTTATTATTTAATGACTATTAATATTATATCACATGTATCACTTAAATAAATTAAAAAAAAAATGTATAAAAAGTAACTACTGCCGTTCCAAGATAAAAGAAATAATCTGTAGTGTTAATACGCATGTAGATACGTCCTTTTAGCTTAAGACGGCAGATTAGGTACTACAAACTATTATATTTATAGGTCAATCTTAAAAGTTGGAAAAACTACATCAACATAAGTATACAAAAATATGTACCATATAAGACAAAAGTCTTGCATCAGATTTAGAGAGGGATATAAATAAAGAGAGAAAGGTATAGGCTATCTATGAACCGTGCGACCGTAGTATAATAAGCACGTGTTGTCTAGACGGCAGTGCCGTGATGGTGCCTAATATATCCACTTACAGATCCTGGACAAATACTTAATTTTGTAGTACTATTTATTTTATAATTGATATTGTCTTGTAAACACTGGAGATGAGCTTAGGCAGACACAATTATCTATTAAATATTATCCTTAGTTACTATTAAACAAATGAATAAAGAAACATAATCTAATCTTAGGAAGGACGTTGGAGATAATATTTTTATAATTTTTAAAGGAAAATGTCATAGCTGATTAAAAGAAATATTTGATACTTTTGATTTTGTATAGCCATGATTGTGTAATTATTTAATAGTTTACTGAAATTTCGGCTTGGGATAATTAAAACTATACAGCAAAATGTTCCCACTTGACGCTGTCAGTATCAGTAATAAAATTCTAATATTACAATAATAATGTTCTTACAAGCAATTGAAAGAAGACTGTATTAAAGTTGAAACGTCTGGTTTAGTTTTAATTATTTCAAGCCAAGGTTCCACTAAATTGTATTGACTGAACCTTTCGTTGCCATTTCCTTCTGCACTTGTTCACCTAGTTTATACAACAATAACGACCAGAAGCCTGCTAAGAAAACTACATCTGGAACAATAGCAAATTTTGAAGGCAAAAAATAAAATTTTTCGTTTCATGTTGAAAGGCTAAATGACACAAAGAACAAAGGTAACATTAATTGCATGATTGCTGTTGACGGTTATAATTTTTTTCGTAAGGACAGGGATGGCCGTGCTGTTGGGGTTGGGATGTACGTGCGGGGTGCGATGCACTGTCACTTGTTGAATAGTGTGGGGGATTCTTTGGAGCAAGTTTGGGTGTGTGCCAATATAAATAACTGTAAATATACCTTTGGTTGATGTATTTATAAGCCCCCGATAATTAACAATTCCCGTTTCATTGAGCAATTAGAGGCTCAGCTTATACATCACAGTTTAACTACTGATTATATCTATTGTGCTGGTGATGTTAACATTAATCTGTTGAATCTTGAAGGCGGGGATTGCCAACGATTAAATTTAGTTTTCGAATCCTTAAATTTGATGCAGGTGATTAGTGAGCCTACTCGCATCACTGAAACGTCTTCTACTTTATTAGATGTCATTATAACTTCAGATAATCTTACAGTTACTGATACAGGTACAGGTTTTTAAGACCGCAGCTTACCTACGGGGCTCTGGCCTGGTCCTCGGCATCCGCGGGTCATTTCAAGACTCTGGAGACACTCCAGAACCGGATGCTGAGGACTATGGCTGGTGCCCCTTGGCTCGTAAGAAATGTCCAGCTGCGGCGGGATCTTGGGGTCGAGCCGCTCGAGGACCACCTTGCCTCCCTTGCGCGTGGAACCTGGGAGAGGGCGGCCCTGTTGGACAACCCTCTGTTGCAGGGTGTTGTCGATCCGCAGGACCGTCCCCCTCCCAGGGTGAGCGTCAGGCGTTTTCCCAGGACTGCTGCGCCGTAACGACTGGTGGCCAGATTTAAAATCATTCATTTTTTTTATATATTTTAACTCCATGAGTCCACATGGAGAGTTATAGTCTTTTTTTTTAATTTATTTATTTATTACTCATTAGAACAAGTGGCCCTTTACACCATTTTTATTTTATTCTTTTTTTTTTCTTAATAATTTTTAAAAGTAACCTAGTCACTGGCAATATACACCAGTCTTAAATTTTTATTAACATAAATTTTTAAACTTTTTAAATTTTTTCTTTTCATTTTATTTTTACAATCACTTATCATTTCATGGCCCTATACACCATTTCCTTTTCCTTCCTTTTTTTGACAGTTCACAAAAAAAAAAAAATGACAGAACATTATAGAACATGCGTGACATCCCAATGCATATCGTTCAACCCAAAAGAATCTAAGATTTGAAGAAAAGAAGAGAGAAGCGGACCCAGGACGAACAACTTCGCTCACTTGCCATCCCCTCGGGCCTCTAGCCACGTCCTTCTGGCGGCCATAAATTCTACGTTTAAGCCCGAGACTGCTGGGCCATTTCAACATCGACGAAGGTCAACCCTATTGAACTACGACGGAGTGACGTAAATCCGTCAACGAGAAGAATAGGGGATTCAGAGCCTACTGGCTAATCCCAGTAAATATTAACGACCCGATATAGATAATCTTACAGTTACTGATACAGGTACTATCTCCACAGAAATTTCCGATCATGAATTGGTTTACTGCTCCTCATTGGTTGAAAAGTTCTCCATAAATAAGTTTCACACAGACAGAGATTTTTGTAATTTTAAAAAGGAGGACTTTATCGCAGATCTTCAGAAGATTCCATTTAATTACATATTTCACTTGAACTTAGAACAGAAAATTAGTTTCTTTAATAGGACGTTGCTTGCATTATTCAATAAACATGCACCAATGAGGACAGTAAGAGTAACACGGCCCAAGAAGCCTTGGATTACAGATAATATTAAATTATTACAAAGTAGTTTACGTGATAAGGCAAAGGCAAGATTTAAAAGAACAAAGTTAGTAGTTCATTGGGATTATTACAAACAATTGCGGAATTATACCACCCTTGCTCTTCGAAACGAAAAAAAAGTATACTTTGAGCATTTGCATGTGAGTGGCGATAGCAAACGGATGTGGCGGGAACAATTACACATTTCCCATAATGGTTCGCGTGATATCCCTCCGCACTTAAGTGATGTGGATTGTAGTAATGGCGCTTTTGTTGGTAATATCCCAAACGTTGATAGCGCTTCGGGTGCGGCGGTGGATCAGTTACGGACTGCCGAGCTTTACCGTAATTTTACAATCAATAATATTCGTCCTGTGTTTCAGTTTCGGAACGTGGATTCTGGGACGGTTCTAAAACATATTTTCAATATGAAGAGTAAAGCTGTTGGGTCAAACGGCATTGGCATTGACATGTTGAAGTTAACCCTTCCGCATACTCCACCCTATCTATGTCATATACTCAATACTTGCATAGAGCTGAGCGAATTTCCCGTTCAGTAGAAATTGGCTGTTGTATTGCCACTGCCGAAATGTTCGTCCCCTATTCAGTATGAGCACCTTAGACCCATTAGCATTCCACCTGTAATCAGTAAGTTGTTGGAGAATGTCCAGATTTATCTTTGATTCCCTGTTGACGCGATCAACACAGCAAAGAGTCAAATGACTTAAATGACATTCAAAAATTTTCTTTGAATCACTCCCTTTTGCTTAATTCTGCCAAAAGTCAATTTATACTGTTTGGTAGAGACAGGGATGTTGCACAATATAAAAATACATTTAATATTAGCCAAAATAACACCATAATTCCTATAAATAGTTGATGTGAATAGTGAAATTAAATAGCTGATGAGGCATCAGATATTAAGTGGTTCTACTAATGTCAATGTAAGTACAAAGACGTAGGTAGAAAGTGTTATGGCAATAATGACCGAATCACATACAGGGTGTTCGAAAACGTGTCTTCAATGTGGATACCTTTAAACCAACAAAGGTATTTTTTACTACAGCATTTAATGTAGCGTAAAATTCTACATCGATTTTTGATAGTTTTTGAGATATTAGCATTTATTGCCTAAAACATGACTAATTTCCAAGTTTGGAGTAAATAAAATATTTTTTCCCTAAAAACACTCTGTATATTATTTTTTAGAATGATCCGGTATCTTTTTTTGCATTGTTTAGTTTCCATACCCGAGATATTTATCATTGGAAGTTTTCCAGTTATTAGCAAATTATTATGCGACAGCAAACAAATTGCAAGTTAATATTTTTACCTATGTACTTATTACATACACCGAAATTATTCTGAAAGAACATTCATATGAGACATTTTCGAAGATCTTTAATAGTTTGTTAATACCTAATAGTTTAGTATAAAAAGCCAAAAGGCTGCATCGTTTTTGGAGACTCCATGTCAGACGGCTCCCCTACAAAGAAAATACCTGGTCTAGTCAGTGAACAATATTTTAAATATTATGGGTCTATTTAGGACGTCTGCTTTAATTTCTCTTTGTATTTTATTTTCTTGAGGTTTTTATTCATTGTAAATAAGTGTAGGTATCTAATCATTGTTACATTCTTCATGAACATAGAATAAGTTTAAAATGTTATTTGTATAACTTTCAATGTTTTTCTTATTTCTTTCGATTTACAATATTTTACTTGTTAGAAGAAAATGTGTGAAGAAGTTAACAGCATTAGGACTTACTATAAAATATATGACTTGTTAATACTACATAGGTTTATCACTGCGCAATTTGGTTAATTAACAACAATGGATATCGCTTGTTTGTCAGCACATCTCATGGCCTACTAATCTCTAATAATTAATGTACTTTCTCTATGACTAAAAGACATTACTGTTAGTAAGAAACTAGTGAACGTTAGATATCTGAAACATAAATATTTTAGATAAGTTAAGCAAATAATGTACAGGGTGTTTATAGGACAAAAACTCATTTTACTTGGTTGAAATTTGCAATTTAAGCATATTTTCAGCAATTTTTTGCAAGAAATGCTAATATTTCGAAAACTGTTAAGAATAGGTATATCAAAGCCTAATATCATTCGATGTAGCATTTTGCGCTGCATTCAATGCTGTAGTAAAAAATACCATGTTCCATTTGAAAGAAAAAAGTTTTGTTAGCTTAAAGGTAACCACATTGGATGCGCGTTTTTAAACACCCTGTATGTGATTCAGTGAGTATTGCTATAACACCTTATAGCTTTACTTTAGTAGAACCACTCAATATCGGCTATCTCATGAAATATTCGATTTTATTTGAAAGAGTACAACTGTCAAAAAAATCAACGAAAATGAAAATATCTCAAAAAAGATCAAGTTTAGGGATAGGGAACTTTCATATAAACTAGTTGCAAATGACTCGCCAAATTCATTAGCCCGATAAAAATTATATCATTCCATTTAAAATAAGAAAGTGCTATAAAGTTGAAAATATTTTCCATTAATAGATCACAGCACGCCATGACTACACTGCAAGTTTCAAAATCAAATTTCTACTAGAAGTTCAAAAAATCGAATGTTCCAGTTCGGTGGGACACCTTGTATACATAAAGAAAACTGTTACGAAATTAGGAACTTGTTTAAACTACTAACCGAAAGTAGTATATGCAATTGCTTGCGCAAAGCAGCATTGTTACTGGATAAAGAAAGTTGTTTAACATTTTATTGTTGATTCAATTCGTAAAAATAAATATACAGTTTTTAATATTTACTGTTTGAGTAGTATTTGCTTTTATAAAGTTTCTTCCTTGTGGTTGATATAATTATCAACAATGTTAATTAAATATATTTTAAGTAGGTAGTGCTTGTTTGATCAGCAATAATGTTTTTAATATTTATGTTTAGAAATAGGAATTAACACGCTTCATTATTTGCACATAATAGATATAAACAATAAATTTGCTATGAAATTGTCTCATAACAAATACTTTTTAATTAAAAGCTAATTTAATACAATGAAACAGAACACATTATATCCTTGTTTGTATTTCCATTTCATCATGGGTTTAATAGCAGACAACTTTTGATTAGGACTAAATTATCAGTATAATTAATAGTTAATGGTTAATTCCCTGTTGTTGTAATAAACCTCACAGATCGTCAGATTACATTAGTATTATTATGTTTGGTTAATGGACATTGTACAGTTGCCAGCAAATAGCTAAGTGTAATTAAAAGCTCATTTACATATAATGTGGTTATCAGTCCTGCTATCTTAAGCAAATAGGTTTTATTTATTATTTATTAGTTATTAACAGGTTATATCACATGTACTTGTAAAAAATACCATGTTCTATGTGTCTGAAAGAAAAGAGTTTTGTTAGCTCAAAGGCTTTCATATCGGAGGTGCGTTTTTCAGCAGCCTGTATGTAATTTAGTGACTATTGCTATAAAACCTTCTATCTACATCTTTGTATTTATATCTAGTTTAGTAGAACCACTAAATATCTGATATCTGATGATATATTTAATTTTATTCGAAAAAGTGCTAACGTCATATCCCAATAACCAATCCATTTAAAATAAAAAAGTTGATATTGATACAGGATAACATCCTGTATACCGAAAGTGATATAAAGTTGAAAATATGTTCGTTAAATATATCACAGTGGGCATAGTTACATTACAAGTTTCAATATTCAAATTCCTACTAGACGTTCAAAAAATTCTAATGAACCAGTTCGGTTCATTAGAATTTATATGGCAAAAAAAACACAAAGCACACCACACATACAAAATCGGATACAGGTCATAAGGATGATAATTTAATAATAACAATATACATATATATATATATATATCCTTTTTTAATTCTACTTAAATACCAACAATATTACATACAAAGGTCACATCATCTACATTTCTATTTAAAATCCTGAGTAGATATAGTACACAAACAGTAAAAAAATATATACAAAATACCAACCACAAAAGGTTTTTGTCATGTTACTTCTCTATAATCTAGCACCCCTCACAAGTGTCATTATCTTTTACAATATCACACAGAGGCAAATAAGTCAAACTCTCTCAATTTCGGAGTATTGACAAAGGATTTTGTTTTTGTGTTGTCTATAACGGTCTTACCACTTGGCTTTCTTTCAATCTTTGATTTGTTACTGGTTTTCCACTGCAAGTGTTTCGAAGATTGACAAGTTTGTTTGTAAGACTTCCGTTTATGTTGTCCACTCTCCAACTTCGGTTTTTTACTGCTTGAATCATTGGTGACTTTTTCAAACTTCCTCTTCGAACTAATAAATTCACGATACCTGTCGCCACCAACTATATTTCTGCTGCTGTCTTGGTAACCGACTTTTGTTGGTGATTCGCCAAATAATTTTAACATATATTTTGTGCTCTTCCCTCTCTGGGTTGTTTTGAATGGTGGTGTGTTATTGTAATTTAGTTTAGGTGATGGTGGCGACTCTCCGAACAGGTCCAACATGCGTCGCTTCAGATTTTCTCCCTTCGGATCCCCTTTAACGGTATCATAAGGTTTCTTACCCTCTGAATTGTCATGCGATGCTTTGGAATAGAACATCGGCTTTTCTTGGCTGGCTGCATTCGTTGTAGATGAAAAATTGTGCACTTTGGTTGAAGAAGAAGCAAGTGCTAATTTTGCTTCTGTCGATATCGGTATTCTCACTTGAATAGACATTTTACAAAGAACACTGTTTACACGAGCAAATCAGTTAGTAAGTTACTGAAAGGTAGCCTCAAGTATTTATACATGCGTAACTACATTTTAATTAGTTTGGGGTAAGGAGTTGGGATAGATATTAGGGTGGGGATGCAGTACTGTTGCCCTATTGGCTATTGGAAACATATCCAATCAGAGTAATATGGAAAACAATATCAAGAATTTATTTCTTATTTGTTGTGAATTTATTGGTAGAAGTACAGACCTTGAATGAGAAATTAAACGCAATAACAACCTATTAATGCGATTTTAATTTAGAATAAATAAATTAATAGGTAAATTATATGAATTAATTCCCAAAGAATTTCTCCGTTTTAGCGGACATCACAGTGCGATATTTTAATAATCTAGCAGGACAAAAACAATTTTTGGGTAATATTGAAATAATTAGAATACAGTCCTAGCGTACTTTTGCTTCAGCAACCAGTGTTTTGTAATGACTTTTATATGATTTCTTTTTGGGGATTAAATTTTATTAGTGCAATTATGGCTCAAATTAAACAAAATTTCCTATTTAAAACAACGTTGCCATATTTATTGTCTTTTTCAAGTTTCCATTTCTTTTGCTCCTCCTCAACTGCAATGTCCAAAGAAATTTACGATTAGTAATATAACATGTAAAGATGTTATTGAGTGAGACTTACGTAATTTTAATTAAATGTTTGTTTCTGTTGATATCTTTTTTCACAACATAAGTTGATTGTCGAACACATATAAACATTAAAAACTGTATAAGACATATTACACTTTACAATCTACGAACTAACGTATAAGTGAAATAAATATTTAAAAATATTGAAGAGTATGTATTTTATATTCTCGGTAAAGGTAGAGCAAATAATTTTTTGTTAAACGTGATATTTTTGTACATATTAAAAATATACATGTAGATCAATAATAAATATGCAATGCAATGTAAAGGTTAAATTGAATCTTAAAACAAATGTGAATAAATTTTTGATAAGTTATTTGTGTCTGTTCTGAAATTTAGGCTGTTTTTCATTTTTTTATTATAAATCATTTCTAATATCTTTCTTGCATAACAGTTTCTCTCATTAATTAAAATTTTTGTATCTTTACAATTAAAACTATGATTATTTTTTATTTCATGCCTTTTTAAAGCTGTCATAGTGGTTTGTTGGCCTATGGTTTAGTACTCTTTGCTTAAGGTATTGTTTTGTTTGTCCTATATACACACCTTCACGATTAGAACATGGGATGGAATAAATTAAGTGAGATTTTTTTCAAATTGAGTTTTTGATTTTAATTTTGTGAAACAAAATTTTAAATTGTTACTGTTTTTATGTGCTATAGTAATATTAAATGGTTTTAATATGGAGTTATTTCTTTCTGATAAGTTCTCTGCGTAGGGGATAGCAATAAATTTGCTGTTATTATTTGACCCAACTTTTTTAGTTATTTTAGTATTATTGTCTAATTTGTGTAAACGTTGCTTTAGAATTTTATTGATAAATAACGGAGGGTAACCATTCTTTAATAAAATGTTTTGGATGTTTTTTAAAATTTCTGGTCTGTATTCTGGACTTGATAATTTTAAGCTTCTGTCAATTACTGCTATAACAACATTTTTCTTATAGTTAATTGGTAAAATGGAAGCGTAATGTATTTATCTGTTTGAAGTATTGTCTTGTTATACCAAGTTATGAATAATTTGTCTTTTTTACTTTTATAATAGTGATATCTAAATAATTAACTTTTTTTAAATTAACAATTTTTTTTCTGTTTCTAAAGTGAATTGGATTTGTTTGTGATACATGTTGAATTACGTTAATGTGTAATTAATTTTACCCTTGGGTAATATTAGTAGACAATCATCTACATTTCGTTTGTATAGTTTTATATTGCAATTTAATTTTTTGACTACTGACACTTCCTAATCCTCTAATATAAGTTGTGCTATTACACTGGATATGGACGCTCCCATTGCTAACCCATCGATTTGTTTATAAAATTTGTCTTTATGCTGGAAATATGTGGGAGTTAAGGTGATTTCTATTGCTGCTAAGTATTCTATTAATAGTAAATTGGTATGATCTTTTAATTCATTCCACCTCTTTGTGATAATGCTCTTTTAACTAAATCGATTGGAATGTTAGTGTACATAGATACAACATCAAAGGAACATTCGTACCTATTGAAGAACCCGATTTTCTTGAAAGAAAAATCTATTTACGGACGAAGTAACTTTTACAATGGAAGGAATGTTTAACAGAAAAAATAAGCATATCTGGCCCACCGAAAATGCGCCTAGAATTGAGGCAGCCCTTATTTGTTTGCTATAGGCTGCTGGAAAACAAAATTTTCGGACCTATCATTTGTCATGAAAATTTAAATGGTCAAAGATTTTTAAATCTATTAGGTGTTCAAAATCGGCTTATTCAAATGTCAACAGTATATATATTTCCGAAATCAGGGTCATTTGTCTACCAATTTATGACAATATCAATTTTGAAAATCTTATAATAGAGCAAAAATTAGGTAGGGATTAAAATAGAAAGGAAAGGAAAGAAATGATGATAAGAGAATAACAAATAATAGCAGAGAAAATACCCAGGCAAAAAAAGCCTATTGAATAGACAGGTGCTTACATTTGGAAATGTATACATATTCTTATTTCTTGATCGTTAAACACAAAAGTATGTAAGAGACTATGTACTTATGTATGCGGGTTTTAGTATCATTAATTAGTTTTCAATAATATATTTTATGTTTTATGCTTTAATTTAATATTTTAGTAAATAAATAAATTATTAAAGAAGTGGTTATTGTATTTATTAAATAAAATATATTATAAATGGCCCTTATGCTTAAATAGAAAATATAATGCGGAATTTATTTATGCGTAGTCCTAAAAATCCTGAATTATACAATTTCTTTTGTAATTAATGCTACCTTTGTTCTTTATGTCATTTAGCCTTTCAACTCGAAACGTATTGAGTACGCCCGAAAAAATTCTTTTTCAGCATTCAAAATTTTCTGTGTTTTTTTTTGTAACACTGATCGTTATGGTTCTATAAATTAAGTTGAGGTATTCATTTTGGAATAAATTAGGCACGATACTAAACATTTACATGTTTTGTATTACAAGCGTTATTATATCTTTTCCTAAACATAACAAAAATCTACCTATTTAATTTGTATATTTAGTAGATACGAACCCATAAAATATATTATGTATTAGGATGAAAATAATGTTAAAATTATTTCAGAATACATTCTCAGAAAAAAAACATTAAAATAAAGTGAATATGTATTTCAGTGAGCGGTCTATTTTGCCGCTTATTTTGCTATTTCCTTAACATCGAAGGCACGCCCCGCCGTCTAGAGAAGGTGTGCTCATTATACCTAGTACCTACTATGGTGACACAGTTCAGAGATGGTCCATACCTTTCTCTCTTTATTTATATCCCTCTCTAAACCCGATGCAAGACTGTGTTGTCTTATATAGTACATATTTTCGTGTACTTAAGTTGATGTAATTTTTCCAATTTTGAAGACTGAGCTATAAATATGTTACTCTGTAGTACCTAATCTACCGTCTTACACACATAAAAAGGATACGTATTAACAGTACAGTTTCTTGCTTTTATCTTGGGACGGGAGTAGTTACTTTTTGTACACTATTTTTTTTTTAATTTATGTTAAGTACATGTGACATAAACTGTTAATAACCATTAAATAATAAATAAATACCTATGTGCCCAGGAGACCAGGACTGATAACCACATTATATGTAAATGAGCTTTTAATTAAACTTAGCTATTTGTTGGCTACTGTACAATGTCCATTAACCAAACATAATAACACTAATGTAATCTGACGATCTGTGAGGTTTATTACAATAATAGGGTACTACCCATTAACTATTAATTATACTGATTACAAGATAATTTACCCCTAATCAAAAGTTGTTTGCTTAATGTGCTTGTTTGTATCAATTTTATCAAAAGGATTAACAATTACCATTATTTTTACATACGGTGGATTAACACTATAGGTAATGACACAACATCTTATTTACAATAAACGCAATGTATTAATCCCTTGATGAAATGGAAATAGAAACAAGGATATAATGTGTTATTTCTCATCGTATTAAATTAGCTTTTAATAAGAAAGTAATTGTTATGAGACAATTTCATAGCAAATTTACTGTTTATACCCAGTGTATACAAATAATGAAGCGTGTGAATTCCTTACATTAAATTGATTTCTAAACACAAATATTAAAAACATTATTGCTGATCAAACAAGTACTACTTAAAATGTATTTAATTAACATTGTTGATACAGCTTTCTTTTTCTTTCTTTTTCGAGTAGGCATGCTGCTTTGCCCAAAAATGTATTTAATTAACATTGTTGATAAATATATCAACCACAAGAAAGAAACTTTATAAAAGTAAATACTACTCAAACAGTACATATTAAAAACTGTATATTTTTTTTTACGAATTGAATCAACAATAAAATGTTAACAACTTTCTTTTTCCTTCTTTTTCCAGTAACAATGCTGTTTTGCGCAAGCAACTGCAATATATGTATCAATTTGAGGAGAACAATTATTGTATCCGCCGACATCATCGACATTCGTGAAGATTTACATATTGTTGTTACGGAAATCAATACACAAACTCAAACTTATAAAAATCTAGACTAGTAATATTGACATTAAGATGTCCTCTAGTGTTGGGAAATATATCGATATAACGCCGTTACAGTAATAATTATATTTGATGTCATCTTTCACACTGCTGGAAATCTACTTACATATTGTCGTTAATGAAACCAATAAACAAACCTTTAAACTTATACAAATACCATTTATTTTTCGAGAACTATGTAATATCTATATCTAAAGGTGAGTGAGACCATTTTGATGCACCGTGGACCGTACTGTTGCCAATTACAGTTGCTATTTTTTATATGTCAGTTATTTATGTTTATTTTGTTAATTTAAAATGGTTGTTTACGTATGAATGTTTTATAGGAAATTGATTGCAAATGTGTATTATGTATATTGATGCAAATATATAATATATAAATGAACTTTTTTTTATGTTAAATTGGATAAACATTTTATATTTATTACCGGACATATAGGGACATATTAACCCGTTAGCCGCTAGAGTTACCGTATGGTAACTGATTGTTGCCTGATTGTTTTTCTCCATTTCTCACCCATTACTATCCAAAAAAATTGTTCAATAAAAATATCGTCGCTAACGAGTTAAGCAAACACATAATAGTAAACTAGATACGAACCATTGTGCATTGTAAAATTTTGATTTAATATAGAAAATAGAAACATTTAGAGATATTAGTTATTTGAATCGTCATAACACTTTAGTTATTTTATATTTTGTTATCTTAATAAAAAATAAGACAAGCTGTTAGTTCATATATAGAGCTGTTTTCAAACTTACAAAAAAACTGCTTATGATCTACTACTGTCAATACGGAAAATGTTTTCGAAAACTGTATTTAAAGTTAATAAAAAATTGGAAGAGGTTATTCAGTGCTCCTACACTCTTATTGTCTTCCGTAATAACCAATGACGTAGCGATACCTTATCCCTACTATAATTACCATGTTTATTTCATTGGCTAATTGGCGCTGGCTAATTTACCAAATGGTTGGTATATATAACGAAACCATCTGTACAATTTATTCAGTTTAATGCATTTATAATTGTATTTTCATTGTACTCACAATCTTGTGTTATTGTTAGTGTATTATAGAGTTTCTTTAGTGCATTTTACCAGTGTTTGGTTAAATTTTTGGAAAATGAAGCGCGCAGCACCTGTAAACCTGTTTCCGCCGATGGTTCGTATAAAAACACCGAAAGGGGACAAAATGAGCCAAAAAATCAAAGGAGTGTTAGGCGAGTATCCAGGAGAAAAATCAGAACAGATGCCCTTGGGTTTGCGGTGGCTTGAATATATTTCTACACAAAAGAAGGAAGCAGCGATTAAACAGTTGAAAATGTTTGAAAAAAATAAAACAACGAAAGAAACCGGCATAAAAAGAAGAAAGGTGGACATGCAAAGTGCAGAAATGCCGACCACTACACCATGGTATGAAACTCCACCTAAAGTGAAACCAAATGGATTGCCTGTTACACCTGGATCTTCTTTACAGGAAGATCTTTTCGAATGTGGTAGAGTGGATGGCGAGAGTTCGATAGAAGAAAATTTTGTGCCTATTATGGAGCGGCCAACCGGAAACGTGTGTGCGCCTTTGGAATCGGTACTTACACGTAAAAAAGTGCCCATGTATCAAATGGAAAAAGTTGGATTTTCTTTACATGAAGACATTCGCAAATACGATGAAAGTAAGCGCCTTAGTATCTTGGAACAAGATTTGGCTCTAACTCCCGAACATTTTACTGAAGAAACCCATGTGGCTAATGAATCCATACTAACTTGTAAGAACGTGCCTGTGTATCAGTTAGTACGGATATCTGGATTATCCGACAGCTCATCGCGAAGGTATGATTTCCTTTCCACGAAATACCGAACCAATATTGGTCATGACATTAAGCAAGACCCTAGATATAGAATATCCATGGAGGGCAAACACTGTATGTATCCTAGAAGAACAGCAACTGGAACTGGTATGTCCGTAAAAGTTGACAGTATCAGACATAATACGCCTCAAGTTACTTCAAACGCCAGATCGAAACCGCTGACGTCTGAGATAAGCAAGCATTCATTGATACCTGCCCAATTAAAGACACGGTATAAATCAATGAACCAGCACGAGTGCGAGAGAAGAAAGGAGACTGCAAAACGTAAGGCGAAAACTCCACCCCTTGAGGACAGACTTGGATTTTGTAAGACCCCGCGTATGACTTCGTCGTAGTTCAAAAAGGTTTAGGGTCATTATCGAAGGAATACGCCAGAGGAGACGTTAAGGATTTTGTAATCTTTGTATCTTGTTGATAATTTTAAATTGCATATTTGCAATTTTGTGACAACTGATATTTTCAGGAGAAGTGTAAATATGTTAGCTTTAATATTTAAATTATTTTTGTACAACACACAACTTTATGTATTTCTAATTATTTACCTATTTCTAATTTATTTCTAATAATACTTTGTTTGTTATTATTATAGACCGTGTAGCATCAATGATTATTGAATAAATACATTTTTTTTGTTACCTTTTCTGTGTTTCTTTTGTTGTGATTAATGAAATTATATAATTAGTTTTAGTATTTCATAAGATATCTCAGAAAAGAAGTAAGCTAAACCAAAAACTTGTTCCTAATATTCAATTGACCTTACATGTTTATTACCTTGCAAATTGTCACTAATATTTTAAAGAGCAATTATTCATAATAATAATAATTCGCTTTATTGGTTCATAAGTACATGCAAATACACATATCGTAAACTAAAACGACTAAATCACCTAATGGTGTTCCTTCTCTAATCTTGAGCACGAAATTTTGATTATTTTTAGCCGAAACGATCACTTCCTTCATCTGATACTCTCAATTTAGTCATCCATCCTTCTAAACTTGGTTCCTCTTTAAATCTTTTCCACTTTTAATTTTGTTTTACACAAAATCGTCGAAATTTTAAGTTAAAACTAAATCCGTCATATTGACGGATTTTTATAAAAATAAGAAATAACATAACGGAGGAAATGCCCAGGCAAAAAAGCCTATTGAATAAACGAGTGCTTACATTTAAAAATGTATACATATTATTTATTGAACAAGAAACACAAAGTCTGTTTTTCAGATGATGTATACCACATCAACTTGAAAGCAACTATTTTGATGCACCACTGGACCGTACTGTTGCCAGTTGCTATTTTTTATATGTCAGTTATTTATGTATATTTTGTTAATTTGAAATGGTTGTTTACGTATAAATGTATTATAGGAGATTGATTGCAAATGTGTATTATGTATATTGATGCAAATATATAATATTTAAATGAACTTTTTTATGTTAAATTAAAAAAAAAGTTTCGTACTCATCTGTAAACGAGGATCATCGGCTATTTGAAATAATGTTATCTTTAACTATCAGTAACACAGTAATTACAATTGAAGATAACTATAGTTGTATAGTTAAAGCTATTTATATTTAAAATCATCTTGGTCAAAAATATCTAGATATTTTCCTTGTTTAAATAATTATCTGAAACAATTTTATTCGAAAGTGCCCAACTTTGATTGGGCATAAACTTATCTGTGGCAGATCATACTCTGTGCAGATTAACATTTTTTTCTTTTATATAATACATACACATTGTGATGCTGCGATGTAGCACATAGCCCTGATAAGAAAAAAAATTAAATAAAATGCTTTAATTATATTGTTAAATTTTAATTATCTCAGTGACATCTATATTCATATAAATCATAAGTGTACCCTCGGTATTGCCCCTGACGTTAAAAAGAATATGAATAGAAACATAGCTCCCTTTATCTTTAGTATAACCGAGAACGTTATGGAAGGTTGTTGTTCTTTGTCTTCTACTCGAATACTCAATGTTAATGCCATTAATTTAAGTGAAATTTTGTGAAAGGGACTCTTATACATGAAATATCAATTTTGTTGATCGACTTTTTAAGGTAAAGAAAGTTACCGTTATAGTTAAAACAAATGAGATTTTATTATATAGGTAACAGGTTCTAAAGGTAAATCAGTGTAAAACAACGTAAATAAAAAATCTATTTCAGGCAACTATCATGAGTTCGGTTATTTAACACCAAATACGTTTTTAATTAGTAATTCCAAGTTTTGGAATATAATTTCATAAATTGGTAGGTTCAATTTTAAATTTCAAAATTCCGGCGTTTTCGTAAACTTTGTATGGAATTACATAGGTACAAAGTTTACTTTATTTAAGCATGGGCTTAAATTTTGGGGTAGTAATCATCATGTGCAATATTTGATAACAAATATTGGTGAATATTCGGTTCGTGTCGTGAATACATATTAAATAGTAAAATTCAAACTGCCACCTTACACCGCAAAATGATGTCGCAAAATGATTGGGGGTCGTACACAAAATTTTCTTATCCAAAAATTTGTGGAAACAAGATTTCTTATAGGTATATTAAAATTTAGATAAGAATTCCTCCTCAGTTCTGGAATAGGACATTGCATGGTGGCTCTGGCATTTCGAATTACGGAGAAAGGCTCATCGTTAAGAACATATCTCGGGGATATCGTAGTCGGAGAAAATTAGCCAATGACTGGATAGGCAAATTGTGGATAAAATTAATATAATTAACCTCGTTTTAAAATAACCATGACTTGAAGTTGAAATTTGGAAAGGATAGAATTTTTTTCAGAATAGGCGTTGAAATTTAGAAAATTACTCGAGACACGTCCGTCTCTCATGGAGGTTGGCTAGTGAATGCATTCGAATTAATAATGTATTTGAAATGTAGTAGTTGTCAATAAATTCTATTATTATTATTAAAATTGTTCGAACGGACATCGGATGCGATTTTCTTCGCAAGAGAGCAACTGACTCAAAAATATCCATCAAATTCACCGATAGGATGAGGGGAATATTAGATATTTACATATGAGGATGCCCATGAGATTATATGAAACAATGAAATGTTTAAACTAAATTCAAATAAATAAGTATTGCAAAATTATGGACTCACCTCACATTCATTATTAGGGCGAACCAAAACATATTTTTTAATGGGAGAGTGGCAAACAAAATATTACATACAATTTCGATATTTTCTATGTACCTACTTTTTTAAAAGCCGCTCCATTGTAATTATAGTAAGTTACTATAATCCGCAAAAAAAATCGTTGTCGCAAAAGTGTGCATCAAAGCAAAGTAAACATTTCCTTGTATTCGACGGCCGACCGAACTGGAATTTACGGAAACACTTCCATTGGCGTAAATACTATACTCAACAATACTACTTAGAATATACAGTGTGTTAAAAAAAGGTTGTCGGATATTTTACCCAATTATAGTACTCGTGGTAATAAACAAAAAAGTCTTAGTCAACATGTTTCCGCAATTCAACTGTTTTTGACATATAGTCGATTGCATATTTTAAAATAAAAAAAAAACATTTTGCGGTTTTGAGAATAGTTTCCTTTGTCAAACAACTGATTGTGACTTAAAATTAGTTCTGTCAGACATCTGTCATCAGATTATTTATCATTTGCGTCATTTTTTTTTGTTCTCAAATTATGCATAAGTACACAAATGCAGAAATGGCCGATATGCATCTTATGTAGGGTCGTGCGAATGGTAATGCCACTGAAGCACGACGTATGTATGCCGAAGAATTTCCAAATCGGTTGTTACCGAGTGATAAGATTTTCTCAAGACTTCATATCCGGCTGTCCGAAACTGGTTCATTTAAAATTAATGGTGGTTCTGGTAGACCTAGATCAGTTTCTTCTCCCGCAGTAGAATTAGATATCTTGAGACGGGTAGAAGATAACCCAAATATTAGCACCCGAAGACTTGCCGCAGAACTAAACGTCAGTCATCCTCTCATTTGGAGAATTCTGCGGGAACAGCAGCTCTATCCCTACCACATTCAACGCGTGCAAGTTCTTGCTCCTCTCGATTATGATGCACGTAGGGTTTTTTGTCATTGGGTTTTACGAAAGCTGGCAGAAACTCCTAATTTTGCGACTCAGATTTTATTTAGTGACGAGGCTGGGTTTACAAGAGACAGAATATTCAATTTTCATAACAATCACGTCTGGGCTGATGAAAATCCCCATACTGTTGTTGAACTGCATCACCAAAACCGTTTTTCGCTAAATGTTTGGCTTGCTATTTTTGGAGACTGTTTAATTGGTCCCTAATCGTTTAACGGGACAAATATACTTGGATTTTTTAAGAAATGAATTACCCGTTTTGTTGGAAGACGTGCCACTTTTTAAAGATTAAATATGTGGTTTATGCACGATGGAGCTCCTCCGCATTTTTCCATCGCAGTTAGAAATTTCTTAAATCAAGATTACAACGAGAGATGGATAGGACGGGGTGGACCAACTGCATGGCCTCCTAGGTCCCCTGACCTGACACTTCTAGACTTCTATGTTTGGGGGTATCTAAAACAATTAGTGTACGCACGATCTGTAAACAATTTGGAAGAACTTAGGCAACGAATCGTAAATTGTTGCGAGGAAATTCGGAGGACTCCAGGAATTTTCGAAAGATTGCGTCGATCTTTCATAAGAAGGTGTGAAGCGTGCTTAGAAATGAACGGTGGACATGTGGAACAATTTCTTTAGTTTTACTTTAAATAAACATTTGTTTAATTTACATTGCGATCAGAATTTCTTTGAAAATTTTTATGGTACTAAAACAATATGCAATCGACTATATGTTAAAAACAGTTGAATTGCGGACCCATGTTGACTAAGACTTTTTTGTTTATTTCCACCAGTACTACAATTGGGTAAAATATCCGACAATCTTTTTTTAACACACTGTACTTATGTAGGTAAATTTATTCATTATTATATATACCTATGTGTATTTTTTTGTATATATGTGTTCGTTGTTAATCTTGTGACCTTTGAAATGTATGACCAATATTGACAACTAGTATCATTTTTAAATGATGAAATCTGTTGTAAAATTACATCTATCAGGTTGTAGGATATTTTTAAACAAAACTTTACATATCACAGTTGTTTAGTGGAGCATAATCAGTTTTTTTTAACATTCTCCATACTCTGCAATCCATGCAATCACTTTTGAATGATTTTGGAATGTACACCAGAAGCAATTTTGAAACATACAAGATTATCAACAACTAATAATATACAACAGAATACTTTGTGCATACGCACTGAACTAAACAGAGAAACCCAAAATACCAGCAACTTATAGAAAAATGTAAATATAAAGTGAATTAAGAAAGAGCTTTCGAACCTTTACAAACCAAAAGAAAAAATGTTAGAAGCCAACAATATCTTGCGTAACAATACACACTAGTGATGCGACGAGTTCTTGACTTTGACAATCGAGTAATTCGTACTCGGTTGACAAAAGACTGGAGTCTTATATATAACATAATATTTAGAATGAACTACTATTCTTATTCGATCAACAGTAAATGTTCTTTATGGTTATCTTCGTCTTTTCATCTTTCTCAAACGTATCAGTTAATTTCAATGGTGTCAAGTGGTTGTAATATTTTGCTGTCAGTTTTTCTTACAAAATGTGCGTAGTTGTACTGTAGAGCACAATATATTATATTGCCATGACTATTTCAGTTTCTGTTCCGTTCTTTATTTTGAAAACTCTGAATGGAATAAAAACACGGCTGATTAGCTATAGTATAATTGTATTATTGCTACAATTCAATTGATCAGATCAGTAGCCAAGATAAATAATATTAATTTTGTAATTAGTTTGCAATTTAATATTAATTACTAACTAAATTCTTATAGCATTATACCTATAGACAAACACAAACATTTTAATTCTCAAGTAATTAGCTGTATCAATCAGGTAACAGCTCACAAACAAAAATATTGAAGAAATTTTAAAATTATCCATACAAATTAAAGTTTTATTATTAGTTTTATTAGAAATCTATTAGGAATTATCTTTAAAGGAATTGTGCACCTTATTTTCGCAATAACATAAGATCATTGTAGTTGCCAAACAAATAAACGAAAATTAGAAGACAAGTAAACAAGATAGGTAACAAGCACTAAATTTCCAATTAATAGTAATTTAATATTTATCAGGAATATACATTATTAACTAATGTCCCATTGTATTGACAAATAGGATCATTTTAATTCTAAAACAATGCTGTTTAATTCATGTGGTAGTAGAGCTCATAACAAGGATTTCGATTAGAATTTTGAGTAAATTCTGGTTTGCCTCTATAGTGCTCTACGGCTGTTTCATTGTCCAGTACACCAGAAAACTGCTTCAAGAAGTATCAGTTTCTTTCGTTTTTGATTAACTAATTACGAACTGTTAGCGGTTGCTTAATATAATGTCATTATCAGAAAACTGATTTTTAATGGAATGAAGAGCTTTTGTGTCAAGGGTCTCGTTTGTAAGGAAATATTTGTAATTAAACAATATGCATCATTCTAATCCGAAATAATCTCTTTACAAGTTATCCTTGCTTAATTCTGACGAGCTGTTTGCCTTTATCAACAAAGTATGGGTTTAGTTGAACAAATTTCTAATGAAAATTAATTTACCACTAATCACTTCTTTAATATCCTTGTTTAGAAAGTTACCACCTGAAAAAGATATTAACAAATTTGGTTATATATCAAGGTGCTTAGTTAACGATATATGGCTAATAAAATCATTAACTAGTACTAATGAAAAGCTCCACTGAGAAAAATGGATTGTAGGAATTAGATGATACATTCCTTTATTTCAATTACTAAAATTATTATTGTCAAAGGATGTGTTGTTTAGTAATAGTAAAATAATCAGATTTTAAAATATCTATACTAAGAGGTACAAGGATTTTACCATCTACATGCTGATTCTTTGTTGTATCGGATTGTTGTGTATCTTGTATGATTTCAATTATAAAAATAATTGAGGCAAAGCTAGAGTAAAATGTTAATCGGTTGGAGTTTGTCACAATTAGTAAACATTATTTGGTAAGTACCTAATAAACAATATAATGTATTTCGTATTGCACGCTTATGTTTTGATAGATAATTAACCTAATTATTAGTATAGCATTAGTGGTTTTCAAAAAGTATGATTAGATTGATCCAATGGTGACCTTAACGTTCGTAAGCGGCGTAGATCAAAAGTGTCTGCGCTTGGTTCAATGGATTCACGTCAGCTGTGCAGTAATTTGAAGGCTCTTCGATCACGATCCGATCGATTACATTGCAGTTTACGAAAATGCCTATTATAAATTACATAGTATATCTTCTCTAAACCTTACGTTTAGTTTTCGTTTTCAATTACAGTTCATAGATTGTGTTTCAGATATCTTGGTTATTATATCTTGGTTGATTGTAATGCGCAAGATATAAAGTAAGAGTCATATTTTGGTTGAAGAAGCTACAAGGGATGTCATTTGGAGTAAATCTAACGCAAAGATTTAAAAACAATTAAGAAAATGATAGTTTTGGAATGTTTATGTATAAATGTACATCCTTTTGTAATTTTAAAATTGACATCAATTTCAGTTAGAATTTTTTTAAATTTAAGAATCTGTATTTATATTTTTACTTTATTAATTTCGTTTAGAAAGTAAATGCTTTGTTGTTGTGAGGATAATATAAGAAATAGGAGTTTCTCGAAATTTGAGCATACAAGTAGTAGGATAACGTAGTATTTTTTTAATAGAGAAAATTACTTTCCGTATGCATATTTATAACATATAACATTATAGATAAGTAACGATGCATAGCATTGCATATGATACATTATATTATTCATTATTATCTACTATTTTAAATACTAAGGATCCAGATTATCTTAATACAAAATAACATTATATGCATTATAAGATTATATAGTAAGTCTGAGCATCATGTATGGCACACTGTACAGAAAGTACAATAAAAACTTTTTTATCAAAAATTATCAGTGCAATTTATATTAACAATTTCTCTACTACACAAGTTAAGAAACACAATTAACAGAAGCTTATACAAATATTCTCAGTGGTAATATTGTCCCTATAGGAGCTGTAAAGCATATTAAAGCATAATATATCTATATCAAAGATTATTCTACAATTAACTATTTTTAAAGTAATTTATTGCTAATTAAAATTAATTTTAATAAACATCCTTGTTTAAACACCATGAACTTTATCAGAAGGATTAATCCATTTTGTTATTTGTGTATACAATATACCTATGGGTACTGTGATGATGTGTTCGGTTAATTAACATAAAATGGGTCCGAGCAAAATAAGTATCTTGTAGCAAAAATATAAAACTAAATTCCCAAATACATCAGCAAGATAAAAATGCATGCTTCTATTCTACTACTTTTAAAGAAATTTTATTTGAGATTTTTCTAAGTGAAAGAGAAATCCAAAATCTGGAATACCTACCTAGGTTAAATAATTTGAAACCAAATTGTTATTTTTTTAAACCATCGGATAATATCAAAAGAAAGACAGTATAATGGGGGGATCTTTTTTACGTTTGGAATTATGTCCCATCATACTGCAATCCTCGCGCAAAATAATATAATAGCAATAACAATAAACCATGAATAAATGTTTCATTTCTGGAAGCGACTATAGACAGAGTTGTAACAAATAACAAGCTGTTGTAGTTGCATGCAATGCTCATGAAATGAGGTTTTTTTTTTAATTTTACAGGAAGTTTGTAGGATTTAGAATTACATAAACATGTGACGATGATTGGGAAGGTTAGGAGAGCTCAGAATTGCTGTATCATCTTTACTGTAGATATCTGCTTAATAAGTAACAACGCACAATAATGCGAATTCGATTTTGTTATTGTCTCAAAAATCTAATTCTTGCAATGGAGATTGTTTAGCCACAGGTTAATATTTATGGTTTCTTCTTATTTGGTATATGGCTGAATAATATAACAAACAGTTTTTTATTTCCTTTTCAAATCATTTATTTTTTATAAAATGTAATTTCAAATGTTTCGGCATTCCTATACCCTTTTCAAGTACCTGAAAATAAT
Organism: Protaetia brevitarsis; assembly: GCA_004143645.1. Classification (NCBI taxonomy): domain Eukaryota; kingdom Metazoa; phylum Arthropoda; class Insecta; order Coleoptera; family Scarabaeidae; genus Protaetia; species Protaetia brevitarsis. Next base: position 456,770 of record RXPK01000057.1, on the reverse strand, counting down.
TATTTGTAGATGTATTAACAATTAATTAAGATAATATTCTTATATACATTTGGTGGTAAATTACCCAAGACCAATTACACAGCGGTCAAAGTCGATCGTTTAAATAATGTAATTTCGACATAAAAAGAGTATTTGTTTTGTCTGTAACTATAGACAACCTATACTTTAAATAAAAAAAGTAGTTTCTTTGAGCGATATTAGTTTGGTATCATATATTCTAACAAATATTTTCTTGATTGTTTCAAAGAGAGCAGCAACATCAATTTTACTATATTTCATTCAAGGTTTCTTGATGTGAATTATTTTTTTTAAGAGATAGATATATGTTTCTTTGCGAGAAACAATATTTCATCAGTATAATATTTAAAATTCATTAAACATTGGTAAAATTTGAGCTACACCCATCTTCACTTATATATTGTATGTTTCTATTGGTTTCCGGCATCACCAATCACGTAGCCTTAATTTACCCCTACTCCTCTCGCCATATGCAGCCTCCTCCTGTGACTGGCTAACTGTAGTTACCATAGTTACGTCTAATTTAACAATGGATGAGTACTTAATGGAACCACCTGTACAATTTAATCAGTTATTTGCAATTGCATTTCGATTGCAGCCACTAATTTGCCACAGTATATCGGTTGAGGTTTCTAATTAAATTGTTAATACAGTGACGTGCTTTTCTTAACATAAAATTCTGGATAGTGGAAAGTGTGAAATCGCCTGTTTCAAAAACTTCCAACGGTGACGTAGATTGGCAGAAAATTATTGAATTATTAGGCGACTTTCCAGGAGAAAAATCAGTCCATCTGCCCTTGGTTAAAACGTGGCTTGAAAGTATTTATAGACGAAGGAGTGAAACCACAGCAAATCGGCTAAAAAGCGAAAGGAAGACCATGATAAATGTGGAGAATATGCAGGCACCCACAGATTTTGATCAAATCACGAAGTCAAGTGTGCACAGACTCCACAGTGAAACGTTGACACACAAAAGAGTACCCATATACGAAATGGAAAAGCATGTAGTGCCTGCGTACCAATATGAAAAGAATTTCAGGACTACCTGAATATCCATCGGGGCTATATGATTTTCTCGTTAAACAATCCAAAGCAAACATATTTGGTAGTAATGCGAAAGATCCTAGAGGTAGGAAATACATAAATAAGGAACAATCTAAATATGTAAAAGGTACAAAGCCTGAAGTTGTACTTCCAAAAGTTCCAGAAATGAAAAATATAATGCCTATATATAACCCAGTTCGTGCAAAATCCAATGCATCTTCGATGGAGATAAAGCAACCTTCTTCGAGACATGCTCAGGTTAAGGCGATATGCAATAAAACAGGTCGGCAGGATAGAGAAAGTATTGGCAAAGCTGCAAAACGTAGAGCTAAAACCCCACCGCTTGAAGATATATTCCGGTGTTATAAGAAGTCGCGGATAATAACCCCCTTGCCTCACACTCCAGAGAAATTGTTTTGACGCGTACATTCTAGTAGTACATATTTTTCAAGTTTTTAAGGCTTTATGCTTTAGTTAGCTTATAATAACTGATATACCTGCTAATATGTAAGTTTGTACTGTGTAAATCATTTTTATACATTTTTTTCTTTTAGTTTATGTACAGTATATGTGATGAATGTTAGTAACTGTTGAGTAATTTGTACTTGTAAATAATTAAATAAAATACATATAACTAAAATATTGTGTTTCTTTTATGCTTGTTAAGCATACGTGACCCGGTCGTCAGGTTATCTAAAAGGTTACACTGAGAAAAATGGGCTAAGTAAAGTGTTTACTTGATACAAAATTATTTACAATAGATAAAGTTTTACTTGGAAGTATTCTCGTTAATTAATACCTGCAACTAAACCCAGTTTCCTGAATGCAAGTTGTTACTGTAAATAGTGCTTTTATTAACGGCTATTACAACAGCGTACCTCACAAATTGGTGGGTACTAAGGATGCACGTTCAACGGGTTGGTATCCATGGATCGTACGCACTTGCATCTGATTTCGGCTTTGAAAATGTTTTGTGTTTATAACGTTCCCTCCACGCTGGAATACGCTCATTTCGGGTGTAGTTGCTTTTAGTTCCTCTTCTAATTCTGGAAATCCCGTGGGGCTGTTTGTGCACGTTAATTAGGTTGGTATCTGTCATTCCTGCGTATTTACACTTGATTTCGTGTTTGAAAAACTTCTGTGTTTACATCACTCATTGCACGTTTGGATACGCTCTTTTTGCATGTAGTCCCATTTATTTCCCCAGCCAACTTTGTTAGTTGCGTAAAACTTAGAATGCACATTCAACGGGTTATTATCCATGGATCGTACGCGCTTGCATCTGACTTCGGCTTTGAAAAGATTTTGTGTGTTTATATTGTTCCCTCCACGCTGGAATACGCTCATTTCGGGTGTAGTTGCTTTTAGTTCCTCTTCTAATTCTGGAAATCGCGTGGGGCTAAGTAAGTAACGTATTACTTATAACTACTGGTACTGTATCTAATTACAGCACATGGTTAGTAGAAGTAACAACAATGCTGATCGCTATTAAACTCATGTATTTTCTTAAATAGGTAACTACTTGCCACAATTATGATTATTTGAGTTTTGCTGCCACCCCGTGATTGTTTTACTATTCCTGATTGGCTAATGCGGGGTAGTAATAAAATAGTCCACGAGGCTGCCACGCGCGCAAGCGCGGGCTAGCGTCCAGTAAGAGTTACGGACGTGGGAAAAGGTCATCGAAAAATAGTGGCCAAGGAGTACGGCCATTGTAGGCTAGTTGGAATGCAAATATATTAAAAATACCTGATGGGTTATCTCAAGGCTCCATCCGTATAAAGAATCCCAGTGAAAGAAGAAGTACCGAGCCTATAAGCTCTCTAAATATAGATGACGTAGATACAGTTCCCGAAGAAGAAATTGTTAAAGTATTGCCAGACCCTAGCAATGGTAGACGAGGAACGGTGTTTCATTTGAGATACGCAGGTTTTTTCTCTTTAATTTCTAATCTTGTTAATTATTTAAAAAAAACGAAAATAAATACAATGATAAAATAGTAGTAAACGTTATCTTCTCTTACTCTGTTTAATTTCTTTAATATGAAAGTACAGAACCTAAAGAAAGGAACCCATAACTGTTACACTTAATGTGTAGAATATGATCTATTGGAAAGGCCTATGCCGAAATGTTCGTTTTTATTACAAACATCCTGATTTTCTTTCAATCAGAAATTAAAAAGCATGATTATTTTATAATGGTTTCCATAAACTAAACCTACTATACGACTGTCTTTAAAATAAAGTATGTGCATTACATTTATCCCAAATCTTAGGGCAAACGCGACAGATTACGGACATTTAATAAAAAAAAAATGAGAAAATGTCTCTACTTTTATTACAAGCTTTAAATTGATGTAACACGTAATTTATATTTACAGTAAGCCTGTCGACGTAGGAAAATACAAAGTTACAATACATACACTGTTGAAAATATTACGGTGTTGGCGTTAATTTTGCGCTAGTCAAATATTTTAGTGTTGATTTTTCCAAACTTTGCCAGACGAGTTGACTACGCGTATTTAATAGAACAGAAATGACTAAATTTTCGTATGAATTCTTTGTTCAGATATGAGGATGACTATTTTTTCTAGACATTCAGAAGCGTCAACCAATCAGAATTTTTCCCTCGGATAGAATATAGAACCCACCTATTCTAATACAGTATTGCATTATACGCACTACCTGCATTGCACGTGTATCTGTTTTCGTGTTTGATTCTCCGTATTAACATATCCAAACAAACCACCAAATGTGACTGACTTGCAAAGTGTAACCTCGTGTTATTAAACGTTAATTCCAGTGGGCATAAAAAAATTTCAACATCTTAAAGATGTATTGGGAACATCTATTTACGCAATTAGTTTAGACTTGAATCAAATAGCATAAACATTCACTTAATTTTATAATGGTTCTCCAAAAATCGTTTTAAAATTGGTACGTTTAGTGGAAACCAAAACTTGTGAATGAGTGGTTTTGCATATTTATAATTGAGAAAACGTCTTAAAGAGAGAGCACCAAGAGATAGCACCAAGAAATAGGAGTTGCATATTAAAAAGACGTTGTCTTTAGAAAATGGTGTTAAAACACCCAATAGATCGCATTCATTTAGTTAAACAGCTAGTAAAGTCAAATAAAATGTGACTAGAAGTATTTTATAATTCCACGTGTCAGTTGGACAAAATAACCCCTTAGCAATAGACAATACTTGACTATCTTTGCTCGTCAAATTTAAACTTCTATAGTTCTCGACTAAATAACACGAAAAGAGTGTGGACCCTCTCCTGACTATTAAATTAGTCAAAAAAGTGTTAAAATTTTCAACAGTGTAGTGTTGTGAGTATCCGAATTAAAATATTCGTTGTTTCCGATTATTGAAATATTCGGATGATTCCGATTCTTAGAATCTGATTCGGAATCGGATGATTCTGAATCGGATAATTTCGAATCGGATGTTTCTGAATCGGATGATTTCGAATCGAATGATTCCGACCCGGACATTTTTTCCCGACAATGATTTTATATCGAATTAATCTACCGAAACTTTTGGGTAGGTGCCCATATACGTATTCGTACAAATTGTGTGATTTTGAAAATTCTCAACTTTTCGGTTTTGACTCGATCATCCGCAATTTATTATTTGGACTGACGGGCGGTGTTTGTTATTCATAGACGTTGTGCACATTTAAATCACGGTCACATTGACTCAATATATTAGTAATGCGCAGTATTTTTTATCAAGAAAAAATAGTAAACTTTTGTTGTAGATAACTTTAATAGAGATTTAGTTACGTATAAAATAAGCACGAAATATGATCCCATATTCCACTGCGCTTATTGAAATCCCCTTGAAATCGTCCGAATACGTGCAACTTATACGAGTATGTGTGGACGAAATGGAATCGGAATATTATTCCGATTATTGAAATCATCCGAATACGTGCAACTTATACGAGTATGTCTGGTGGAATATGGAATCGGAATATTATTCCAAATATCATGGCCTTCCAATTCGGATATTCCGATTATTGAAATCATCCGAATATTTGCAACACTAGTGTATACTTTCTATACTGAAAGTGGGTATGAGTTTTCAAAAGATACGGTATAAGAAATCAACGCACGAAATTAATTGATATGTGACCAAATTTGGCTAGGAAATGGAATTTTCCTCAACTATAGCGTGCTTCCCTTAGTTGCCCTAACTAAGAATAAATACGCCCACTAACAAAGAGTTTGATCTATTGATTAAAATTCAATATATATTTTATCCAATGTTATATAACAGTCAATTATAGGTAATAAAGAAACAATAGATTACGTAGATAGGAAATATTTATTTTACAAATCGGTACATGTACAAACAAGAACAAAACACAATAAAATTGAAATATTTACTTTCCATCGTCTACTGTTGCTTCTGCATCCAATTGTTTTCTCCTTGGAAGAAAATGGCTTTGTTCTAGCACAGGTAGTTCAGCTCATAGAAGTTTTATATTCCTAAAACGTTCTTGTTTAATGTACTTCCTAAGCCTTGGATCATTTGCTATGGTAAGATCCACTTTCGCTTTAAATTTTTTAAACACAGCGTCATACGTATGTCTTGGTCGCACACGAACTCCCGAGATTTGTTTTAATCGGTACACTGGTCGTTTAGATTCGCAAACCATAAATGTCTTCTCATTCGAATGCTCATCGGTTAGGGCCAAATCTTCTAAGATGTTAATTGCATGTTGAAGCGGAGTTCCATTTTTTATGACACTAGCCCGTTTGCTACATTTAAGAAGGTCACCTGGTAGTGATGATAAACCAGGTGTAGTCCATATTTCGTTAGACTTCATCTTAGGGGGGTGTTTTAGATCCACTTCTCCTGGGACTCCTCTTACTTCCCCTTAATCTCCATCCAGGGTATCTGCTAACTACTTCTTCCATTTTCTCACTTAGCCTGTGTCGTTTTGGTGATGATACACGGACCATTGGTGAAAATATTTTGACTGGTGAACAATACTCCATCTTCTATAAATTTAAGAGGAACTATAAAAGCACTTACGAACTTGTAAAATGTAATAAATCAAAACACTAAATCGTTATGGAGCAGAAGGAAACGCAACAAACTGCTGTGCACTGGTTAAACTCAATGTCGAGTTCCATTATATACGGACCCTGTGTTAAATTAAGTGCCATTTAATAATAATCAGTCACATAAGCAGGCGGGGCATGAGAGGTGGAGTGGGGTTAATTGCTGCCACCCGATTGGTACTGCTGGATGCCTAGAAAAATGGCTATACGCACTGTCTAAACACGCTCCGTATTGTAAACCATATACTTAATGTATGTTTTTTTTTATTTTATAAAAAGAAATACCTAATTATATTATTTATTTAGCGTTTTATAATATAATTTTTTTTTATTTCTGCCATTACATGATTTTCATCAAAATATAAACTATAGTTTATAATATAAAACTGTAAATTGAGAATGAAATTACTTTATTATTAAATTTTAATAATAAACAGCGACTTGTTTTGCAATTATATTCTGATAAAGATCATACTCAACTAGCACCAAATATTTACAAAAAAAAATTCATAAATATTTCGAGCTCGATATGTTGCTGGTATACTGTTATTAATTATTTAGTACCTATATGTTTATTTTTTATATTCTTATAATATTGCAGATCTAGTAAGTAGGTAAGTAAAGAATTTATTTCTGCAGACTACAAAGTATGTCAAACAAAAAAAAAAGCAAATAAAAATTGTATATTAATGAAAAGCAAAACATATCAATTAATTAAAGGAAATACTATTAATAGTATGAACCCTAAAGACACCCAATTAATTAAAGTTATGGTTTAAATACTCCTGTAAAGAGTAAAAACCATGAGAAAGTAAAAGTTGACGCAACCGCCGTTTAAAAACCAGAGGATGGAGCTCCTTGACAGATTTTGTTAACGTATTGTTATTTCTTATTGTAATTTTTACCCCCAATACTGGAGGGGACTGTTGAAATAACGCCAATCTAGATTTAGGAGGGACTAAGTCATCTTTATTTCTAATATTGTAATTATGCAGATCGCAATTTGCCTGAACCTCTGTTTTATTATTGTGCATGTAATATGCTAGTCCATGAATGAAGATGTAAGGTAGGGTTAGCACATTATATGATATAAAAATCGATCGGCGTGATTCCGTCGATTTTAATCCAGCAATATAACGGATAAACTTCTTTTGGCATACAAACAGATCATATGCTAAGGTGGAATTTCCCCAAAATATAACACCATAATTTAATCTGCCGTAAACATAGGCATGATACATATTTAATAACATCTGATCTGATATTATGTGTTTTAAATTACGAAATAAAAAGCACAATGAATTGAGATTGTTCAAGAGCCTTCCGCAATAAATCTTCCAGTTCAGTAACTCGTAAAACCAAAGTCCCAGTAATTTGCTGCTGTCAGATGAAGTAAATTCGTTATTATTTAATTTCAATTTTAAATAAAATTCCGGTGCAGTATCATATTGATGAGGGTGAAATCTTATATATGTACTTTTATTTTCATTTACAAGTAGTTGGTTTTTATTCAGCCATGTGGTAACAGTGTCTAACATAGTGTTACACACGCTCTCCAACTCTATGTTGTCATTACCTGCAATCATTAAAGTAATATCGTCAGCATATAATGTAATCAATGTATCACGAAATTGTTGGGGCAGGTCATTAATAAATAAGGAAAACAGGAGTGGGCCTAAAATTGAACCTTGGAGTACTCCAATATTAGACCTTAAGTAGCAAGAATTATAACATCTTACTACTCACTTGTAAAATAGATAGTTACATATTGCTTTCTATCTTGTAAAAAGGACTTAATCCATTCAAAGGCATTACCCCTAATTCCATAATTGAATATCTTGTCCAATAGAATAGCATGGTTCACACAATCAAAGGCTTTGCTTAGATCTAGGAACATGCCTACTGGATAACATCCTGCTTCCAAAGATAATAATAACAGAGTTATAAAAACACATGAGAACAGTGAACGTTGAGTAACCTTTCCTGAAACCATGTTGACAGTTGTTACATAGTACATTATTTTTAGTTAAAAACTCATCTAGTCTATTTAAGAAACAATATTCAAATATTTTTGAAAAGGATGATGTTAAGGCAATAGGTCGGTAATTTTTTGGACGAAACTTATCACCTTTTTTATAAACCGGTACTAATTTAGTGTTTTTTTAATAAGTTCGGAAACTTGCCCACATCAAAAGATTTATTAACTAAGTGAACTAGCACCGGGAGAATTGAAACGTAAACTGCCTTTAAAACATGCGGTGGTACATCATCTGGCCCCGCTGAATAGCTGTTTTTGAGGTTATACTGGATTTTGTTAGCAAGCTCGGCGAAGCAAAAGGTTTTAAGAAAATGCTTTGGTCTATACCCATTTGATGGGTGGTAACATCAGAGTCGCCTTTACTTTCATGAGTGAGTATTGTCGGGGTATTAGCGAAGTATTAATTGAAGTGATTTGCAATAAGGCTAGGATTTGATGTAACTGTGTTCTCTATTTTTAATTCAATATTGCTTTGCTCAGGTATAGAGTTAGACAATCCCCTCATGACGCCCCAAGCCGGTCTTGTGGGGTTAGTAGTACACTTCTCACAAGAAAAATCGGGACACCAGCAATTCAGAATTTTAAAATTTCTTGATTGTAAATGCAACTTTCGGAGGGACGTATTCCTTATCATAGCCATAAATCACTTAATTATGTATATTACTGCGATCAAAGGAAACGACTAGAAATTTAAACAGAAAAATAAATATATAGAGAGAAAAAGGCTTATGTATAGAATAAACATATCCGAGTTTCGGTGGCGGCGTTTCCTTTAGAAATACCGATGAAAAAATATACATAACAACAAAAAGAACTCTTGAATAGACGGCTTCATTTAGAAATATATATGTATTTAACTTGTTTGATGTTATGCAAAGATAATTCTTTTTTTAAGAAAACGTGGTGATGGGATTTTATTATTTAAAATTATGTTACTTGTTAGTGCTGCTTTGATATTAGTTACTTCGATTTATGCTCGCCAGTATTAGTTTAGCAATGGATAATATGTCAGTCAGTCTTCTCAGTTTTGGGATAATGTGATTTTCACACATTTATTGACTACACTATTATTGATGTATTAATTACTATTGTTGTTTAATATTCTTAAATATTGTATTACTATAAAGTTTTCTTCTATCTATAAAAAAATTACCAAAACCAGGTTGAAGATTATTTATAAAATTCTTAAATATAGCAATTAAGTTCGCAAAGAAATTATTTATTTTTTGAACCCCTCGGTTTATTGTATTTTCAGGAAATATATCTTAGCTATCGCCTATATAATCTAACGTCGTTGATCTATTTTCTTGAAATATGGCCAACACTGGGTCTCTTTACAAACTGTCTTTATGTAGCACAGGCAGTGTTGCCAGCTTGGTGAATTTTCCACTAATTCTGGTGTGTTGAAAGCACGTCTGGTGTACACAAATCATATTCTAGTGGCTAGTGAAAAGTTTAGCGGATTTATTTATTTAATTTTAGTAGTAAATCTAGTGAATTCATTGAACACGAAGACTAAATTACATCAAAATTAGGAAAAGCAAGTAGCGGCACTCTCGTCAAGATAAATTTCAGTCACCATTATTTTTGTACCGTATAATGTATATTATGTAAATCTACTATTTCTATTCTATGATATGGAATCTAGATAAGTCTTCTGTAATTTAGCTTTTGCTCTTTTTTTCGAATATTAGTGAGTATTTTCGTTTATATGAGAATGATTTTAATTTTAATTCTACGTCTTAAATTCATATATAATAGACAAAATCAAATGTACTTTGTGTAATAGGTTTTTAAAAGTAACCGCGAATTATAATAAAATTATAACAAAAAATGAAATAAAGGGGATTAATTGTAAAACACTATTAATTACATAAATATACAAAACATATATATTTTTTGTTTTTCTTAAAATACCTTATAAATATTATTTATATTACCTTATATTATTAGTAATTCATTTCCTAATTCTAGTGATTTTCTGGTGGAATTGTAATCCCGATCTAGTGAAATATGTCTTCTGTCAATTGGCAACACTGAGCACAGGTTTATTAACAATTATTTAAATATTATTGGATTTATAATAACAAAGATTGTGAGAGCATATTGTTCGTCAATCTCAGTTAGTGCTAAAATATTTATTGTTGAATTTGATACATTTAATACTTTTTCGTTGCTACTGTCCGAAGCTGTGTTACAGACCAAAAGTGTTAGCTATATTTCGATAAAATAGAACGATATTGGATTACACAGGCGATAGCTAAGATATATTTCTTGAAAAAACAATAAACGAAGGGTTAATAAAATAAATAATTTCTTTGCGAAATTATTAATCTTAAACTGTTTTTGGTAATTTTTTAATGCATAGGAAAAATATTTTGTAGTAATACAATATTTAAGAATACTAAACAACAACAATAATGGACACATCAATAATAGTGTAATTAATCAATGTGAAAATCACATTGTTCAAAAACTCAGGAGACTGAGTGACATATTGTCCATTGCTAAAGTATTACTTGCGGGCATAAATCAAACTAAGTAACTAATATCATAGTAATAGGTAACATAATTTTAAAACCACATCGCCATATGTTTTCTTAAAAATAGAATTATCTCTACATAACATCAAGCAAACAAGTTAAATACATATACGTGTATTTCTAAATGGTGCCGTCTACTCAAGAGACCCTTTAGTTGTTATGTATTTTTTTGCATTAATATTTCCGTATTCGGTATTTCTAAGGAAACACCGCCACCGAAATTCCAATGTGTTTATTTAATGTATAAACCTTTTTCTCTCTATATATTTATATTTCTGTTTAAATTTTTAGTCTTTACTTTTGATCGCAATAATACACACAAAAAAGTGATTTATGGCTTTGATAAGTGCATATATCCTCTGAAAGCTGCATTTACACACAAGAAATTTTAAAATTCACGATTGCTGGTGTCCCGATTTTTCCTGTGAGAAGTGTACATGCAATTCTATTTTGGTAGTATGATTGTTTGATATTTGCTACTAATTGTTGATGTTCCTTTTAGCTTTTCTATAGAATTCATTCAATTCAGGATATTTTTGTTTAAGTATAAATAATGATTTTAGGTTTTCTGGTGAAGATTTAATGTTAGAATTAACCCCGTTCTTTTTGGAGTTAATAACCTTGACGCGTCTTTCACTTTCCTTTAAGTGCAGATTAAAATAGTATAAAAAGTTTCAAAAGATTCTTGAAAATCATGAATATTGTACACGTCAGATCAGTTTTCATTCATCAGATCAGCAAAAGAGATAATTCAAACTTGCTTGAGTGTAGTTTCTTTTAAAAACTATTTCACTAGTGTTATTGTAATTAAAATTGCAAGATAATTTGAGTAAAGATCTATGATCGGATATGCAATTGTTAAGAACTGATATTTCATTCTGATTGTTCTGCAATCAGAATGAAATATCAGTTCTTAACAATAGCAAAAATGATCCAAAAGATTATCACCACGTGTAGGAGCATCAACAATATATTTTAAATTATAGGTTTCTAAGATAAAGCAGAGTATTGTTTGTGATTCCTCTTTGGATCAATGTTAAAGTCATCAAGTAAAATAATAGGCATATCTATACTAAACAAAGTTTCAAGCAAAGTTGATAATTTTTCAACAAAGAGAGGGAAATCAGAAATTCTATTATTAGGAGGTCTATAGCACAATAACACTATGATTGTAGTGCCGTGAAATTTTGAATATATGCCGCAAAATTCAACAGTCCCCTCAATACAAAACCCGTCAAGGTTGATTTGAGTAGTATTAATTCCCGATCTAGACCAAATAGCCACACCTCCGCCTTTAGGAGTAGTACGACAATAGCTGGCAGTCAGCTTTTCAAAATAAACAGATTTTAACTACTCGATTGATTTCCACGTTTCTGTATAGCAGAGAAAGTTAAGAGCCTACTGATTTAAATAATCAACAGTAATCACGTCAATCTTAACTTTAGAAATACACTGACAATTTAACAAAACATGAAATTAAAATTTGTTTTAGTTATAACGTTAACTTTCTTATCTGAACTATAATGTGGTTTTACTGGCTTATGAAAATTACGTTGATTTGTAGCTTCGAAAAAAATTGATGGCCACTTTGCGGAACCCAGGGCAGCTTCAAAATTGGTATGGTCGATGATAACTTTGATAGATCTGTAGACATCAGGATAAGATGATGTTAAATCTTCTACGTCAGCTTCAGGGAAAAATTGAATTGGCGGGACAAATATAAAGGATTTTTTCGGAACGGCCTTAATTTCGATAGCAGTAGATGTCCCTGTAATCGATTTATTGTTCTTTTTGTATGCCTTTCATCTGTTGTAGTCCAGTTTTCTTTATGTTCTAATCCGGTATCTTGCTTGCGTGACTTATTTCGTGCATTGTTTAAAGGATTTCTTACTTCCATCGGTTTTAAATCTTTTGTTTTTGGTTTGTCATTTTTTGTTGCAGTGATTCCGACCCTGTTTTATTTGCATCCGAGGACGAATATTTTAAAGTATCCCCGATACAAACTTCTTTATAATTCATAACAGGTGATTTCTGTTGTATATAAGTTTTGTCGGTTAAGAGCTTGATTAATTCGACGTTTGAATCCCTTAATACGTCAATATTTAAGCTCTGCGATCCGTTTTTGTAAGATTTTGGTTTCCTTGCTCACTATCTTTTTAATTAGTTCATTAAACTCATCACTTTTTAGGAAAGTAATCACATTTACGTATTCATCACTTTTTCTCTGTAGTAGACCTTGTGTCTGTTGGCAGTTTTAGTAAACTTGTTACTAGTTAAACGAAAAATATTACTGCCGTATTACAGATGCGTACCATTCCGTTACACTTACGCGCTCAATCTACATCGCATATACATACATACATATCGATGGTATCGTGAAAGAAATCTCTTATGCGACTCTTCATTTGCTTCAACAATTAAGCATAAAGTTTATATGTAAATATTAGAACTTAAATCTTACAATAAGAAAAAGTTAAGAAGTGAGTTAAGAACAAGGAAACCAGAAATTCCCAATGTGGTCTATGTATTAAGGCCGTTTTACACTTAGCTATTTATTGCGCAATTTATTAACCAATTTAAAATTGTTACGTGTATAACACGGATTTAATCCGTGTTATACACCTAACGCGTATAAATTGGCCAATAAATTGCGCAATAAATAGCTAGGTGTAAAACGGCCTTTAGCAACCATATGATAAAATATATATAAAAAGGATAAAGGTAGCTGGTAGTATGAGAAGTGCCTGAAAGTGCACAAAAGAAGGTGAGGATAGCATAGCTGCCTAAGACAGATAAATAGGCTTGCTTGTAAATGATGCATATGTTTACTTAAAAATAAAATAATCTGAAATAATTACTTATGCACTGTTGAAAATATTACGGTGTTGGCGTTAATTTTGCGCTAGTCAAATATTTTAGTGTTGATTTTTCCAAACTTTGCCAGACGAGTTGACTACGCGTATTTAATAGAACAGAAATGACTAGAATTTCGTGTGAATTCTTTGTTCAGATATGAGGATTGATTATTTTTCTAGACATTCAGAAGCGTCAACCAATCAGAATTTTTCCCTCGGATAGAAATATAGAAACCCCACCTATTCTAATACAGTATTGCATTATACTCACCACCTGAATTGCACGTGTATTTGTTTCCGTGTTTGATTCTCCGTATTAACATATCCAAACAAACCACCAAATGTGACTGACTTGCAAAGTGTAACCTGGTGTTATTAAACGTTAATTCCAGTGGCCATAAAAAATTTCAACATCTTAAAGATGTATTGGGAACATCTATTTACGCAATTAGTTTAGACTTGAATCAAATAGCATAAACATTTACTTAATTTTATAATGGTTCTCAAAAAATCATTTTAAAATTGGTACGTTTAGTTGAAACCAAAACTTGGGAATGAGTGGTTTTGCATATTTATAATTGAGAAAACGTCTTAAAGAGAGAATATTATAGCACTAAGAAATAGGAGTTGCATATTAAAAAGACGTTTTGTTTAGAAAATGGTGTTAAAACACCCAATAGATCGCATTCATTTAGTTAAACAGCTAGTAAATTTGTCTAGTCTAGATCAAATAAAATGTGACTAGAAGTATTTTGTAATTCCACGTGTCAGTTGGACAAAATAACCCCTTAGCAATAGACAATACTTGACTATCTTTGCTCGTCAAATTTAAACTTCTATAGTTCTCGACAAAATAACACGAAAAAAGTGTGGACCTCTCCTGACTATTAAATTAGTCAAAAAAGTGTTAAAATTTTCAACAGTGTGGGGTTGGAAAGTCCACAGGTAGGACCCTAATTAAACGGTAGTGACGTCAGAGATGCCAGGCAAAAGTGGAAATTCCCTTTTCGTGTGAATACAAAGAAAGTAATAAATTGCAAGGATTTAACAATAGATAGATATCCTAATTCTCTATAAGTACAATAAAGTGTGAAGTAAATTATGTACATAAACAAACAATAAAACAGATGAAGGAAGATACAATTCAAACAATATTGGGAATTCCATAAAAGATGTTAAATTAACGTGTATAAATAATTAGTAAATGACGATAATACTACAATTATGTAATTTTACCTATATGTGCTATTTCAACAAAAGATATGAAAAATCAAATTGCTGGCGCATAGAACCAACGTATCTCAACTGATGCTTGAGCTACTTGTATCCGTTGACGCAACGTATGTACCGAGAGATGACCATGAGAAGAGCACTAATCATCGCGTACGGCTGATAAGCCGAATAGCAACTTGTTTTATTTTATACGTACTTTGAGTTAGTCGTATTGTAGACACAGAATAAATTATGGCTTCTTAATTGCGTAAACTAAAATATTTGTTTTTAATAATTTCTAATCCGAAAAGAATCAATTATCAGGCCCCGAAAGGGATGGGGATTCTTAGCTTAACTGCATGGACCGAGAGGAGACAACCTCAACAAAAACCTAAATCCTAAGGTGGCGAACTAGGCTGACAGGATGCGTGGTTGGATAGAAGACCAGTCTATTAGTCCAACCTTGAGGCATTTGGCGCGCCCCATTGTATTTAGCTTTACTTATGCATGCGGGGCTCTGTGGAGGTGGACATTTTCTTCCCTAGCTACGCGTGGGATCAACCATTGAGAAAGGAAATATATTTAACCCATTTAAGCGGGACAACACCGTTAAGAAACAGAAATTGGAGCAGGACCTCCATAAGAAGCCTTCCACTTCCAAAGTGAGAATACCTCACAAGGAAGCAAAACAGTTGAAGCAGATTGGGGGCCGAGATGAAACACTCATCTATCTCCTCTCAAATTGTGTAGCACTGTGCAACTCAAGGGCGTTGCACCTGGGAGCATGTGAAATCGTAGAGGGAGAGCTACCTAACCTGGGGCCTTCTGATATCCTACACTCTTTGAAAGGAGTAGGATTGGAAGGCTAGCTGTAAAACACCAAGAATAGGGGACACAATAGATGTTTTAGGTGGCAGTGTAACATCACCCTCGCTATATACATATACATATAGATATTGCTTGAAAGTGGTAACAATGAGACATTGTAAGTTCTGTGCAAAGTTGCAGAAACAGGTTGCAGCTGCTAAGGAAAGAAGCGGTTTTATACGTCACTAGCGCGGCATAGACCGACAAAAGATATCGCCATACGAAGAGAAAAGAATTCCATCCGCCATCTTCAACGACAATGCGAAAATCTTGTGGAGTTTTTTCTTTTAGAACAACAGCAGAAATATGTGCTAACAAGCCAGACATGATAGTATTATGTCGTCTGTTTGAACTCGAAATGTCATGTTCATCGGAGCGTAACATTGCTGAAACGGAATTAGAAAAAATAGGTAAATATACAGACCTGATGTTACAATTCAAAAATACTTACCCAGAATGCCAAATCTCATTCATCCCGTTGATCATAAGTGTATGTGGAGGAATTAGAAAGATCACAGAGAAGGAAATCCGGAAACTGGACACTCAGACAGACACTGGAAACTACATACTTAGTAGAATCCGAATCAGTAATACAAAATGTGGGTCCCTATTTAAGATTTCAAACTTGTCCCTCTCCCACTCTGAGGGAGGGGGATCGAGTTCGGCACCATTCAGTGAGCCTCCTACATTATAACAAATCTTATTAAGATCTTTTTTTGATTTGATGCAGTGTTTTAGAGATATTCCGTTGTCTCAAGATAAAAAACTCACCCAGTATAATTCAAATACTTACCCCTAACATGTGCAATTAAAATAAAAGAAGGTCATCCAGAAGTTGACCGCTGTCTCTCACTATTTTCTCGAATATGAGGGGTGAGGGGTGCGGTCAAACCGGACTAGTTGAGCGGATAATAACAGTAATTTATTGTCGCAGGTAGTAAATAGCATAGATATTGTCAGTAAATACCTAAAAACTTCTCCTAGACCCCTAACTACTCCAAGTTCAGTGTATCTGCTGATGATGATAGCTTTACTATCGAAACGTACGTCCAGTTTATTGCAGTTTGTGGCAAGGGGTTTAGGAGAAGTTTACAGCATTACCAGTACCACAGTTTGGAATAATTTTGTTATAGTAAAGACCTACATTCATATACGTTGAACTACATTTTAGAAAGGTGGAGGAGATAATCGACAACTTTAGGTAACATTAAATCGATTTTAAAAACTATTTTTAACTAAAACCGATTGTTACGTCCCCATATTTAGATTTAAGTTATTTTAGTTCTAAGAAGTAGTGCATGTACCTTCCTTTGTTGTATTATGTCTTCATTCTGACAGACACTCTTGTCATTTTGTAATTTACAACTACTTGAGTCCCTTGTACACCACCCGCAATTACTTTGTAACCCCACCAAGGGAAGACTGGCCAGTATAATAAGGGACTAGTAGTTCAACCATATTGTAATGAATAGTTATCGTCCAAACACTTCACATCACTGTGAATATGTCCATATTATTTTGTTATTAAATAAATAAGTGTTAAAAGAAAGCTGTGTGTGTGTCTATCAAACAACCATACAGTCCACAAACAACATATTTGGTCCTTCGAGCCGGATCCAACAAACATAATTGGACCAGACAAACGGGATTCAAATTCAACAAGCAATCAAGAAAAATCGTCACTGCATCGATTTTACATCAGGCGTTATACTTTACCGCCAAAATTACCACGTGGAGAAGCGTACAAAACACATTTTGCACGTTCATCAACAACAATCATCACTTCATAAGGTGATGATACAGGCAACCGACGATTTCAAGACAGACGTTGAATCATCAGAAAACAAGTAAGCCTATTTTATCCTTTATTAACACGTACCTTGAAACACGTTTACTGACATTATTTGCATTATTATATTTCACTAAAATTGATTCATTCCATTCGCTCATAAGTGCCAACGAACGTAGCTATTTAAAATTAGAAGCGCTATCATGTCTGATGAACAATTAAAGTCTTATTGCAAGTAGAGGCCAATTAAAGGGCAAACTAACTCGATTTTCAAAATTTATAGCGGACAATTCGAATCAAAGCAAAATCAGCGAGATAAAATCGCGTCTCGCAAAGGCTGAAGGTTATTTGGAAACATATAAAAATTTACAACTTCAAACCCAGATAACAATTTAAGGTTAATACAAGCCTTTTTAAACGTTATTCCGACAAGGGAAAAAGGTTGTCAGCAAGCTTGTTATGGCAAGGGTGTAAGCTTACTGCAAGGTTATGACAAGCTTGCTAGTTGACACAGGACAAGGTTTTTCCCAAGTAAGGTTACAGGTTAAGCTTGTCTGTAAAAGCATGTGATAAGGTTACCATGGCAAGGTTCCCATAAGCTTGTCTGTAAAACGATATGACAAGGTTGGAATGATAATGTTGAGCCAAGCTTTAGAGAAAGCCTGTACAAACCTTGATAAAAGTTTGTAACAATCAAAACAAAATAGGAATTGGATATTAATTTCTTCTTTTTCTTGGTTTCTAGGTCATAAAAATATAGAAATGTACATTAAGGACGTTTCGTTTTAATTTCAAGAGCTTTTTCAAGATATATGTAAAATATAAATTATAAATGGTATACATTTTTTTTATTTAATAAACAAAACATTGTTTACTATGAATTTTGAATTATGATTTTATCATTTATTAAACAATTTACTTATAAGTTACACCATTTACAATTTATATTTTTATATGTATACTTGAAAAGCTTTTGAAATCAAAGTGAAACGTCCTTATTAATGTACATTTCCATATTTTTGACCTAAAAACCAAGAAAATGAAGAAATTAATACCCAATTCCTATTTTGTTTTGATTGTTGTAAGCTTTTATCAAGGTTTGTATAAGCTTTCTCTAAAGCTTGGCTATAGTCAAGGAAAGGAGTTGGGTATATGACCTCTTCTTCATGTGACTTTGAAAATTACTAAAATATTTTAAGGAAAGATATAACCAGCAAGCTGAAACCAAAATAAATTTCGTACAAATAAACTTTATGTAACTTCCAAGTGTTCCAAAAATGTTTTTTACAAAATTATTGCTAAACAAAACTTAGAGAGAATTTTAGTAAATTAGATATAATTTGCGTTCTTTTTATTATTTTCGGATGCCGTCCATCGTCTCCTAAAATATTTTATTGTTTTCAAAATCACATCTGTTTGCATCAAGTAAAATTCATTTAAATAAAATTAGAATTTCAGTATTTAATAATAAAAAAAAAAAACTTCTACATATTTATATATACATATTTAGATTGCGTTTTATATTTATATAGAAACAACACTATATAATCTATTTTCCGTTGCCATCGTGTTGCCGCGATTCTCTGTAAAAAAAAAACGACAACTATTAAAAAATTAAACAATACCAGAGATGGGAAGACAAGGGAAACGGCTATCAGTTTTCCAAGAGTCGACAAGTCGTCGTGGATATTATGAAAAGTAACTGTTTCCCTCGTTACTACAAAATACAAACTATCTTATTTTTACTATACTTAGTGGTTATTAAATAAAATACTCACCAAAAATAATTTTAAGCATTTCAGTCTTCTGGAAAGGGTTTTTTTAAGCTTTTCCCTGTTAGAGAATGATTTGCCGCAATATTGTCCTCTAGTGGCTTTTTTAGGATGTTTGATGTCAAACTCTTACGTTCCTTCCATGGGTTGATATCAAATATCGAATCTGTAAATTTTTTGTTGGAATTAATTCAATAAATGAACATGGTTTCGGACTTAAAAAAACAGGTAATAATTTAAATAATATCAATTACTCACCAACTTTTTTTTCTCCAAGAAGAGTTTTCAACTATTTGATGGTTTACTAATGTCATAGAAGCTTCTATATTCGCTGAAAAAGAATTTCATAAGTTATGAAATTGATTCTCCTCTTAATCCTTATTAGTTACCATATAATGCCTGTTGTATTGTGGCAGTCTGTTGGGCCAAACCTTAAACCGTATTCATTTTAGTTTCTAAACACTCTGCTATGAAAGAAAAATCTTCTAAGACCTTCCACATTACGCCTGGGTTTAATTTAATTTGGTGACGCTCATTACTGTAATCGGTTCCTAAAAAATATTGATAACATTAGAATGATTTCTTGAAATAAGAGATACAAATACATATATATAATATTCTTATTAATTATAACACTAAATTTATATGTGTATTTTTGAATTTATTTAAAAATTCTATTACACTGTCATTAAAACTGAAAAAAACCTCAAACATTTAATTATTCATAATTTCTGAATTATACAAAATCAAATTATACTACAAGCTATTTAGTTAGCAAATATAAACTATAACTTTTTAAACTAAGTGCATTGGCTTATGCGCTTATGGTGTAGAAAATTAGGTTAGAATTATAGCAATAGTTGGGGCAATTGGGGCAGACACAGTTCAATTCATCGGTTAGAATTATAAACTATTGATATTCTTGAAGCAACAACGCATATCTAGTAAAAGATATAAAATTAGGTAATACTTACTTTTGCATGAATGATGTTTTAAACTATTATACACTGAAACAGCTCAAACGCGTACAACACAACTGGACACAACAAATAATGGCGGTCGATGACAGAATAGCGGAATGGCGGTTAAATCAAAAAAAATCAATACTCGATAAACGATTGACGCCGAATCACTCCGGAAATACACGAAGTCACCGTACCTTGATATAATAACTTTGCCGCAACCTTGCATTAACCCCAGCATTAACCTTTTACTGTTAAGTTTGTCTGGACAAGGTAAAGTTAAGCAAGTGGCAAGCTTATCGTAAGCTTACGTGTTATCTGGGAATAGAATCGTTAGATATATCGGGAGCAGATCACATATTAGAAGTGAAGAATTTGAAAATACATATTTTGCAGAAATTGCCAAGGCAACCGATATAATTAACTGTTTAAGTTCACCACAAACTCCGGGAAACGGGATTGAGATACCAACAACAAATGCATTGACAGAAAATTCGACGAAAATTCCACAATTAACGATACCGCAATTCAATGGTGCCTATGACAAGTGGACTCAATATTACGACAGCTTTCGTTCATTCATTCACGAGAATGGACACCAGCGACACTTTCTAATTGTACGACCTACAGCATAAAATAGAGCCTAAATATGTAGCATGGGTAGTAGACGACTTATACATTCACTGCCGTCTTCGAAATATGTAAACACAGATGTGCGGTCTCGGTGTTTTTTTTTTTTGTAGTAAATCTACTTTAAATGTAAGGAGGAATGTAGTAAAAAAACATAGAAAAAACATTGATCTTATAAAATAGAGAGAATTAAATACATCAAAGGCGCATACTTATGTCTGCCGACTTACCTCAGCACAATTCGAATTTTTTCATTTACTTACCTTAAATATAATATTGTATACAAACAGATGTAACTGTGATGTAGAACTTCTAATGTGTTAGAAGACTCTTTTGCGTACTGCAAATGAAAATTAAAATATGCCGCCATCATTTGTTGTAATTCAGAACGAAATGAATCTGTTGGGTCTAATAACTGTCTTTCTACCATTAAAGAATGCGACTTCACATTTCCTAGAAAAGAAAAATAAAAGTAAAAAACACATGAAATAAATATATTTTTATTAATACCTTATTCTTCCAAGCATATTATCAACGGTGTATTCACCTCAATTTCTTCAAGTTTAGATTTATCCTGAAAATTTTTAATAAATTTAGCATTTAAAAATATATTGTATGTAGATATTAGTGCTGCGATTCGAAGCCTCTTTATGTGAAACCGGGGTTTGGATGCAGTGATTAATAATCTTTAAAAATTGTAACCGGCTTTCAAAATCAAAACCGGTCTTTAAAACCAGATTATTGCGCCTTAAATAGGTTTTTCGAATTTAAAATACATAGCACTTTTAAAAAAGTAACACGTATTGTTTTTAGTTTAAAACTGGTTTTGAAAATCGATTTTAAAAACTGAATTTTAAAAACCGATTTTTACTAAAAATTGATTAACCGGTTTTTGATATCTGGCGATTTCCGCAATACTAGTATATACATAACTAATGTTGTGATTAAGTGTTGAACTCAAATTTGCCGTCCTGCGGTCTTGCACAGTTGCATGTATGTGTGCTTAATACCTACTTTACTTTTGTCATTAAATCCTCTTCCTTACTTTACTTATATCATCACTTAACAACGAAAATATAGGCTCCAATAACGGCAAGGCAATAGTCTCTTTATATTTCCAAATGTTTAATAAAAGAGAAAAAAAAAGAATTTACTCCTTCAAAACGAAGATTTTCTGTTGTTTAAATTGAAAAGTTTGATACGGTAGTTTCCTGCGTGTCACTTGCACGTTGAAAACTTTAAATAAATGTATCATATGTTGTAGCAACAATACCGCCAAATGCTATTGAGGTTAAGTTCCCAGTATATCATATTAGATATCCATACGCAGGTGTATGTCTATTATTTATGTGTGCTGTCATAGCTAAGTATATGGTAATCATCTCAATACATAATTAATGTAAAATGAACTTACCTCAATCTTTATTTGCAAGACAAACTGAAAAACACACCATTTAGATTTATGCGTTGAAGCCATCAGTGTAAATGCCGCATTTGTATTCAAACTGCGTACCTCAAACGCTTGCGCGTTGTATAGTCATAGCCGTCGTAATGCATTCTCGTAACGGGTTTAATTTTTGATCAAACGACACAATGTAATGCAATGTTAAAAAAAAAACATTTTGTGTTCCAATCAAATAACAGATGCATATATATTATCAGAATTTCATGTCCCTTGTATTGTCCATATTGTATTTTTACCAACATAAGGGGTAATATTCCACGAAATATGTTATTTTTCCTTGCTCCTAAGCAAATTTCCCCAAGTGGGGGAAAATTACTTCATTTATTAAAGTATTTTTCCATCAAAGTCGGTTTACCAGGCAAAATTACACCTAATTTGTGATAATCTGATGATTACCCTCTTTTTGGTGTAATTTTACCTTATATTTCATATGTTTTTTCACATACCAGTGAGCTAAATTTACCATCATTTTTTAGTGTGTAGTTTGTTTTCCTTCGCGGCGGACTGGTGTGTTTTTGCGCAAGGCTTTCTTGCCAGCGCTTACAGCCATTGTTTTTAGTTTTACATACGGCGTGTGTTAGTCCTTTTATTTATACATTGTTTTAAAATATTATTTGTCTATTTATTCGCGAAAAATTTAGTTACGCGGATCTTTATTATTTATTGATCCTTAGATTATTTTAACTATTTATTTTGTTTTGTCTTTTTAATTTAATTTACGTGACGTCAATTTTAATATTAATATTTATTCAATTTTATCTATACTTATTTATTATTTTAACGTGTTTTTATTGTCTATTGACGTCGAAATTTTTAACTTGTTTCTAGTCTTCGTCTTTTTTGAGTACCTTAGTGTGTATTATATTCTTAATCTGTACGCATTAGTGTTAAGTATTTTATCGCTTCTTGGGGGTCTCCACCGGGTTTTGATCGGATCGGGCGTGGCATTTGGCCGCTACCCGGTCCCGGTCACCCCTTCAGGGTGTTGCGGCGGGCTTCCGTCGGGAGTCTCGAGTGGATAGAATAACTTATTAAATTAAATCGCAAATGGCGATGTACAGGACTCCGCCAAAGGGGGTCTTCCTGAAACTCCGGGGGAGGGATCATCTGCAAATGTGACGGTTGTTAAAGTAGATGGGGTCGCGAGCCCCCGCGGAAGTTCCACTCCCTTGCCTAAGGACGTGGAGGTGCTCTCGATGGAGGACCTGGCCGCACAAATAAAGCAACTTATAGCTATTTACAACGAGAGAAAAGCTAAGGAGGAAAATAAATGTTCAAAAAGAATTTTATCAGCGTCGGAAATGAGTAATAGCGATAGCTTCTCCGACTCCTCCCTTATCCGCGAGGTGGTGGGGAAGGTTACGGGGGAAAAGTCGCAGGTATTTTTGCCTATAGACCAAGAGAATGATAGTAAAGTTACAAAAGTCATTGTTCACGAAGGGGAAATCGGCGCAGAGAGCATAAAACGCAATGCTATAAAACGAGAACTGGGCGGGAAATCGACCCCCAAACCTAAGCGGAAGAAAAAGGGGGGGAGTAAGGAGAAGAAATTAGACGGTGGAGACCCAAGTCAGATCGCGTCTGCCCGCGACCGCGTAATAGATGTTGACATGGACGCCATAGATACAGTTCCTCTAACACAGGGGACTTCCGAGCCCCCTACTCATCCCCAGTCCAAGCCCCGGACTGGGGAGGTCAAGTCCACCTGCGATTCAGTTCTGGGTGGACAGTTTAATGCAATTGTATTTTCATTGTACTCACAATCTTGTGTTATTGTTAGTGTATTATACAGTCTCTTTAGTGCATTTTACCAGTGTTTGGTTAAATTTTTGGAAAATGAATCGCGCAGCACCTGTAAACCTGTTTCCACCGATGGTTCGTATAAAAACACCGAAAGGGGACAAAATGAGCCAGAAAATCAAAGAACTGTTAGGCGAGTATCCAAGAGAAAAATCAGAACGGATGCCCTTGGGTTTGCGGTGGCTTGAAGATATTTCTATACAAAATAAGGAAGCAGCGATTAAGCAGTTGAAAATGTTTGAAAAAAGTAAAACAATGAAAGGAACAAGGGTAAAAAGAAGAAAGGTGGACATGCAAAGTGCAGAAATGCTGACCACTGCATCATGGTATGAAACTCCACCTAAAGTGAAACCAAATGGATTGCCTGTTACACCTGGATCTTCTTTACAGGAAGATATTTTCAAATGTGGTAAAGTGGATCGCGAGAGTTCGATAGAAGAAAAGTTTGTGCCTATTATGGAGCGGTCAAGCGAAAAAGTGTGTGCGCCTTTGGAATCGGTATTTACACGTAAAAAAGTGCCCAAGTATCAAACGAAAAAAGTTGGATTTTCATTACATGAAGACATTTGTAAATACGATGAAAGTAAGCGCCTTAGTATCTTAGAAGAAGATTTGGCTCTAATTCCCGAACATTTTACTGAAGAAACCCATGTGGCTAATGAAGTATCTGTGTATCTGTTAGTACGGATATCTGGATTGTCCGACAGTTCATCACGAAGGTATGATTTCCTTTTCACGAAATACCGAGCCAATATTGGTCATGACATTAAAGAAGACCCTAGATATAGAATATCCATGGAGGGCAAACACTGTATGTATCCCAGAGGAACAGCAACTGGAACTGGCGGACATACCAAGGCGAAAACTCCACCCCTTGAGGACAGGCTTCGATTTTATAAGACCCCCGCGTATGACTTCGTCGTACTTCAAAAAATGTTAGGGTTATTATCGAAGGAATACGCTAGAGGAGACGTTAAGGATTTTGTAATCTTTATATATTACTTGTTGATAATTTTAAATTTGCATGTTTGCAATTTTGTGACGACTGATATTTTCAGGAGAAGTTGTCAGGAAAAGTGTAAATATGTTAGCTTTAATATGTAAATTATTTTTGTACTACATACAACTTTATGTATTTCTAATAATTTATCTATTTCTAATTTATTTCTAATAATACTTTGTTTGTTATCTTTATAGACCGTGTTTTTGATTGAAAACACGATTTGTTTGTGGACTGTAACTTTAATATGATGATTGATTGTGCTATTGTTTTTACAATTCTTCTTATATATGGTTATGTCGGTAATGCAGGAAAAATTATATACAATTTAAATACAACAAATAATTTCAGCGGGTAATTTAAATTTTAGAAATCACAAACATGCCCCTCGGCCTTGAAGGCATCTGCTTCAACGGAATAAAGAAATAATATAAATATTCGTGTATGTATTTTCACTAAGCGTCACTGATTGAATCACAAGGCAATGGACATATCTTCGTTATTGCTCTTCGAATGATAGTTCCAGAGGAAGTTTTCAATGACACTACTCGTACCACTCCATCAGTGCCAGGATGAAGTTCAACTACTCTACCAAGGATCCACGATAATGGAGGTAACTTCTCATCCTTGATGACGACGATGGTTCCAGTGGTGATGTTTTGCTGGCTGCGCTTCCATTTCTGCCGTTGTTGGAGCTCGGAGATATATTCTTTAGACCAACGACCCCAAAAATGTTGCGTGATTTGTTGAATACGTTCATAATTCCGTAGACGATTTTCAGGTATTACCTTTAGGTTTGGATCAGGTATATTTGTAAGAGGACGGCCGACAAGGAAATGTCCTGGGGTTAAAGGAGAGAGATCGTTAATATCATTCGATAGTGGGGATATAGGTCGAGAATTTAGTATTGACTCTATTTGTGCTGTGATTGTACAAAATTCTTCAAAGCTAAAAATTATATTTCCCATTGTACGACGTAGATGATATTTAACACACTTCACCCCGCCTCCCACATTCCACCAAAGTGTGGTGAGTTTGCTGGTATAAAGTGCCACGTTATGGATTCATTGTACATTGTTGAATTAAATCTGTTTTATAGGTGTCAAGAAAGTCTCAAGTCTCGTAGTTTGTTGTTTGTCCCAACAAAATTCGTCCCGTTATCGGAATAGATATGGGCTGGTTTACCCCTTCGTGCAATAAAACGTCTGAGAACCATTAAAAAAGCTTCGGTTGATAATTCTGATACGATTTCTAGGTGTACAGCTCGGGTTACTAAACAAATAAACAGGCTGATGTAAGCTTTGGTTAATTTTGATTTTTTGGTTCGTCCTTCTTTTAGCGTAAATGGACCAGCGTAGTCTACACCTGTTATGTAAAATGGATACTTTGCCTCAAATCGGTTTGCAGGAAGACTACCCATGAGTGCTTCTAGTGGTTTTGGATTAGCTCTAAAACACATTGTACAGTTTCGTACCGTAAATTTTGCCAAGTTTCTTCCTCCAATAGGCCAAATATGTCTCTCTTATTTGACTTAGTAGTAATTGTGGACCTGCGTGAAGTAATTTTAGATGTGTTTCGTTAAAAATGAGTTTAGTCAAAGTGTGTTTAGGACTTAGGATCATTGGAAATTTCTTGTCTTCACCAAATTCAGAGTTCTGAAGTCTACCGCCAACCCTCATTATTCCATCTTTATCAATAAATGGATTTAATTGTAAGAGTTTCGACTTACTGCTCAAACGTTTTCCTCTCATTAAGTTTATTATGTCTTCGTTAAACGATTGTCGCTGTGCTAATCGAACTAACAGCTTAGAACTACAATTGATTTCAGCTGTAGTCAGCGGTCCTGCCTTTCGTTGATGTTTTGGAAGAAAACAGTTAGTTTTAAATCTAAGCATGAAACTTACAACTCGAATCAAGTTTGAGAAGCTAGAATACTTGTTGAATATGTCTGTACTTGTTTCCGCCACATGGCAGGTTTGAACTTGTTTCACTTCAGGGATCTGTATCCGTTCACAATTAGCAACTGGCCAATTGTTTTGTTCTTCTAAAAGCCAGCTAGGACCATGCCACCATAATTGACTTTGTTCTAGGGTATTTGCGTAGGCACCTCGCGATGCTATATCGGCAGGGTTGTCCTTAGTGGGAACATGTCGCCAATTCTTTGCAGAGGATAATTCTTGGATTTCTGTTACGCGATTTCCCTACGAAATTCTTCAGGAGATGGAGCGATGTATTTATCCAGCTGATAACTACAGTGGAATCTGACCAGTAAATCGTGCGAGATATATCCAAGTTCAAAGCCAATTTTGTTTTCTCTAACAATCTTGCCAGAATAAGTGCACCACATAATTCTAATCGTGGAATACTTACAGATTTCAATGGGGCTACCTTTGTCTTTGCGCATATTAAATTGACACTACATTTGCTATTAGTGTCAACATTTTTTAGATATATGCAAGCAGCATATGCCCTTTGAGAGGCGTCACA
Organism: Protaetia brevitarsis; assembly: GCA_004143645.1. NCBI lineage: Eukaryota > Metazoa > Arthropoda > Insecta > Coleoptera > Scarabaeidae > Protaetia > Protaetia brevitarsis. Next base: position 429,210 of record RXPK01000057.1, on the reverse strand, counting down.
AAAGCCGTGTAATTCCTTGTAAGATGCGTTTGTACAACATAAAAATCTGGGAATTTTAAGGGAATTTATAGATTGCACACAATAAATAAAATTAGTCCATTCTGCATGTAGATCAGGAGTTAACGTCTCGTCCCATTCTATCTTCCTTTCCCATAATTTTGAATGAATAACTTAGCAAGTATAGCGATAGGGCTAATGAGACCCAAAGGATCGAATATCTGTGATATATAGGACAATGCAATTCGTTTAGTCACTTGTTTATGCGTTTGCATATTCACAGTGTATTGAAACATGTCTTCTCGTGGTTTCCAGTGTATACCGAGGGTTTTTGTTTCGCATCGTCACAAACATAAACTTTTCGGAAGTTTCACATGAAAGACTAATTTTGTTTAAAAGACTCGAATTATTACTGTTCCATTTTCTTAGTGAGAAATTAGCTTGCGCCAAAATTTCCGTTACATCGCGATACAATTCGAATGCTTGTTCAACGTTCTCGGCACCGGTGAGCAGATCATCAACGTAGAAATCATTTTTGATTACCTCACTTGTTGTTGGATGAATTTCTGCATTATCAAGCGCTAATTGACCAATGATCTTATGGCTAAGAACGGCGCGGACGCTTGACCGTACGTCACCGTATTTAGTTAAATACCTTAAGTGGTTCTTCTTGACTTTTACGCCATACTATTTGTTGAAGGTGTCGCTGCGATTTGTTTATCCATACCTTGCGGTACATCTTCTTTATGTCCGCCGTTAGTGCTACTGAATGTGTCCTGAATCTGGTTATAATGGAAAATAAATCGCTTTGTATTGTTGGCCCAACCTTTTGGATTTGGTTTAAAGATAATCCAGTTAGTGGCTTTGCCGAACCGTCAAATACGACTCTCAACTTAGTAGTTAAGCTGTCGGTCTTCAAAACAGGATGATGTGGTAGATAATATCCTTTTTCAGTCGTATTTGCTGCTTCTGTCATGTGATCCAGCTCCTCGTACTCTTCCATAAATTTAACATATTTTTCCTTCAGATCTGGATTGGACTGGAATTTCTTCTCTAATGAGAAAAATCGATGCATAGCAATATCATACGTATCACCTAGTTGTTCGGTATCACCTTTTAGCGGCATGTGTACGACAAATTGTCCATTTTTATTTCGAATAGTAGTTTCATTGTAGAAATTCAAGCAATCCTCTTCTTCTTTTGAATATTGTTTATGTTTAGGCGATTCTTCCATTTCCCAAAACATCTGTAGCTGTCCTTGAAGATCATGTTCATTGCATAACAGAGAAGTTGCTTGTTTTGGTTTTTCTAAAGGAATGGAACCAGCTAAGATCCAACCTAACAAGGTTTCTTGCAAAATTGGTTTTCCTTTTCCTAATGAAACTTGGTTTTTACAAAGAACATCAAAAATACTGTTGCTCCGAGTAATACATCAATTGGATTACCACTATAAAATGACGGATCAGCCAATTCAATACAATCTGGGATTTGTAAGTTCGTAACACAATTTGGAGGTAAAGACATACACTCAGTAATCTGATCTATTACTAAACAGGATATGGATTTTTGTAGAGACCCTTCGTTGAGCAAATGGTCGCACTACATTTAGCGTTGTTGTTTTCCTCATGATTTGTTTAAACCCGAAATGCTAAGATTGGATTTAATTGTCTTGAGCTTTAATTGTTGCAAAGCTCTTGTGTTACAAAATTAGATTGGAGAGCCTGTGTCTAAAAGAGCTCTGACGTTGCAATATTTGTTATTTGTTTCATCGTATATCTGTATAACAGCCGTAGGAAGTATTGTGTGTGTCTGAGTTGAAAGACATGTCGACATCATACCAACCTCACGTGACACATTGTCTATTGTTTTACCTTCACGAATTTCTGACACATTTGATTTGACTTCTTCGTCATCTACCTTGTGTAATAACGTGTTGTGTTTGCCTTTGCAGATAGTGCATTTACCAGATCGACACGCAGACAATTGATGATTGGGTCTTAAGCAATTAAAACACAGTTTAAGTCGCTTTACTTGTGCAATACGGTCTTGTACAGATAATTCTAGAAATTGGGTACAAGCGTATATCGTATGATTAGATTTTCTACACATTGAACAAAATTTCGTAATGTTTGTTGTTAAAGAAATGTTTTTCTTAGAAGAATCCGTTTTATTAACTTTATCAGAGATTTCTAAAATTTGGCATCGATTTGAAAGAAACTTGATGAGATCTGCTAATTTGACGTTTCTCTTTTCACCGATTTCTACTTCCCAGTCACGACGTGTTTTAGAATCTAGTTTTCCCGCTAATAAATATATTAACATCGTATCCCAGTATTGCACAGGTTCCTCTAATGCGCTCAAAGATCGTACATGCATTTGAAAATTATCTACTGTTTGTCGCAAACTAATACAAGTTTCTTTAGCTAAATATGGCATTTCAAACAAAGCTTTCATGTGTGTATGAACTATAATTTTTTTATTCTCATAGCGATTGTTTAATAAGTTCCAAGCCATAATGTAATTATCGTTTGAAGTTTCAATGGAACTAACTAACTGAAGTGCACTATCCTGCAACACACTTTTTAAATATCTAAACTTTTCTACGTTTGTCAAAGCTGCATTGTTATGAATTGAAGAAGCAAATGAATCTTTAAATGACAACCACTTGGTATATTCTCCATTAAATTTAGGTAAATTTAATGTAGGTAAGAATAGTTTAGAGTGCACTGGAGTAAATACGTTTGTTGTAGGTGTAGTGAGGACAGTATTAGTCGCGCTCTGATCTGATTCATGTTCAATGTTTTCGACGATTTGCCGCGCTTTTGCAACCGACGTGTAATATGTATCTTCGAACGAATCTCTTATTTCTCTATGTTTTTCGGTTTCTGACGGCTCTAATACTTCAATTTCTGTTTGAACTTCATCAAATTTATCCCATGCCTCTTCTATTTTTTGTAATCGAATCTTTAACTGAGCTAAATCGATCACATCGACTTTGTCTAACCCATTTACGAAGTTAACAAATTTTGTTAATGAAGGCTTTATGTTTGTTCGTTTGTTTTTAGCTTGTTCCATGTTAATAACAATGTTAAGGTTGGGATAAATAGGATAAAGATGAATGTATGTGTATAAAAGGAATGATCTAACCTGTATGTTGTTGAATTCACAATCCTATATCTTGTTGTCTTCTGTGAATACTCACACTAAACACAATTGCTGTTTTTGAAACTACACAACTGATTGCTATCCGGGTCGAATTGACCAAATGTTTTTGATAGAAAATACGATTTGTTTGTGGACTGTAACTTTAATATGATGATTGATTGTGCTATTGTTTTTACAATTCTTCTTATATATGGTTATGTCGGTAATGCAGGAAAAATTATGTACAATTTAAATACAACAAATAATTTCAGCGGGTAATTTAAATTTTAGAAATCACAAACAGACCGTGTAGTATCAATGACTAGTAAATACATTTTTTTGTTACCTTTTCTGTGTTTCTTTTGTTGTGATTAATGAAATTAAGTTATTATATAATTAGTTTTAGTATTTCATAAGATACCTCAGAAAATAAGTAAGCCAAACCAAAAACTTGTTCCTAATTTTCAATTGTCCTTACATATTTATTTTGCCGTGCAAATTGTCAGTAACATTTTAAAGAGCAATTATTCATAATAATAATAATAATAATAATTCGCTTTATTGGCTCATAAGTAGATGCAAATACACATATCGTAAACTAAAACGACTAAATCACCTAATGGTGTTCTTTCTCTAACCCTCTAGCATGAAATTTTGATTATTTTTAGCCGAAACGATCACTTCCTTCATCTGATACTCTCAGTTTAGGCATCCAGCCTTCTAAACTTGCTTCCTCTTTAACTCTTTTCCACTTTTAATTTTATTTTACACAAAATCGTCGAAATTTTAAGTTAGAACTAAATCATTTCATCATATTGAGGGATTGAATTTTTATAAAAATAACAAATAACATAATGGAGGAAATACCCAGGCAAAATAGCCTATTGAATAGTGGAATGCTTGCGTTTAGAAATATATATATATATTATTTATTGAACAATAAACATAAAAGCATGTTTTTCAGAGAATATGTATGCAAGTTTCAAAGTTTTAGCTTCATTAGTTACTCTCTAATAATATATTTTATGTTTTACACTTTCATTCAAAATTTTAACAAATAAATAAACTATTAAAGAAGTGGTTGTTATTATACTTATCAAATAAAATATATTATAAAATGCCCTTATACAGGGTGTATCAAATAAAAAAGTAAATTTTGCTTGGGTGTTACTACACGACATATAAAGCACAAACCCACCGAAACCGGATTTCAAAATTAAAGAATAAAAAAAAGTAAAATTTAGAGCCAAAAATTCTTTAGTCCGGGCCTGATGCATGGAAACGTCATGTTAAGCACCCGCTAAACGTGGTATTATGTATAAATACATTGCATTCATTTAGTATTATTCTTAATGGTATGCCGTAAGTTCATTTAACGTCATTCTGAATAAATAAAGGCCCTTGTAAAAATAGCAAAAACTGAGGCAGTTTAAATTTCTTCTTTTTATAAAATAAACATTCCTTTTTTTTTAAGAGCATTCTACGTAAGTCTACAAAGTATTATTTTTAATATCCTGATAAGACGTTCGCATTTCACCGGATATGCGACTTCAGTAGTTACAAAAAACGTAAATATTTTTCTTTTGCTTTGTCGAATCGAGAGTTGGTTCTTAATAAACGGTACCACATGAATCTGAGTTATTTCTTTTGGATTTATTTAATCATATAACGCAAAATGAATTGAAATCGAATTACACAGAAATAAATGTAGATACAGAAAATTTGCAAACACGGCTTTACATTCCCGCGCTTTTGCCGATACATCAAGCTTCGATTTTCTTTATATGACATCATGATGGTCCTGAAAAGGATCGTTTTTTTCGAGACGGGAAGAATTAAAAAAAAATATTCGAAGTAGCTTGCACTTCAAGCGGCGATCCACACAAAACTAACAGCGGTAATGGCTGAATGATAGTGGTATGTGGGGGTATACTCGGGACAGCATTTAACATCTCATATTAGGCCAGAGCGAGGCTAGTTTTGGGCAACGACATACGAGGGAAGCAGGGGTCTCTGTTGATAAATGTATATACAAACGGGCACTTCACTATTTATACGGTTAGCTGGTAGAAGTGGAAGAACATTACATGCGATACTCTAATAGTAGCGCAGCGTACTTAGAATGTTCTGTCGTGTGATAGACGATGAAACACAATTACATGCAAAAGACAGTGGTGTCCTTAGGCGTTTCTTAGCGCTGTTGTATTAAAAAGGTGTTATTAAATTATGCATCGTACAATGCGCAATATATTTAATTTGTAGCTATAGTAATGTGATACTTTTAGCAATTGAAGATTTTCCAGTAATAATAAATTACTGTAAAAGTTGTATTCCATTAGTACTACTCACTAATGCAATTTAAAGTAAAGTAAATAATATTAAAGGCATGCATGCATACTTACAGACGTTATTTTAATAAAATGGAAGAATTAACTTGTGAATTTGTTTCCACTGTTAACGTCCAGATATAACGATATAAAAATAAAAATTTAAAACCTTTAGCAAGAAAAGTAGAAAAGGAGATATATAATCTTTAATCTGTGCAAATAAAAGCCACTGTTCATGGAACAAAAGAATTATAACTAAAAATGTACTTTGAAACAAAAAAAAAACAAGGAATTTATACGAAGTAGAAAAAGTAAGAAACGCCTAAGAATATATATAAATAATAATCGCAAGGAAAGAAATAAGAAACAACTAAAGATTTACACTTATTTTAAAAATAAATAGAGAACTTTTTTATAGCCAAATATATGAAAACTTGAAAACTACTTCTACTCTTCTCAACAAAAGTCTACGATTACACGAGCACTGAATAGTACTGACTACTGACACAGTTCAAGCCTAGCTGGCTTGATACGAGCGTCATTTACTCTTGATTTAAAAATAAATAGAAAACTCTTTCAAGCTGAAGTATGTATGACAAAAAGCTCCAAACTGTGGCACCAGTAATACTGCAAACTTTTTCTAGACCCCTCACCACAAACTGCGCTAAACTGGACGTACGTTCCAATAGCAAAGCTATCATCATCAGCAGAAACACTGAACAGTTCAGATAATGATAGCTTTGCTATTGAAACGTACGTCCAGTTTAGTGCAGTTTGTGGTAAGGAGTCTAGAAGAAGTTTGCTGAAGTATGTATATTAAAGCAATTTTAATATTATATGTAATATGTATATAGTTGAAAGTTTGGTGAAGGAACTTCAAGTTTCTGTTACTAAAGACTTCTTTTATTGGTATAATGAGGTTAGTGTTACAAACAGAAATCTCCTATTCTGTTGGAAGATTTGTGTTTGTAACAGTAACTGCATTATACCTATATGCGTGGATATATGTATATGAAACAATTCTCAACAAAAAAAATTGCCGCTACGGCCACACATATGTACACGTCGTACTGACACATATCAAGTCTAGTCGGCACGATGCGGACAAATTACGGGCGTCCGCCTCTGCCTTGGATGATGTCATGCCAGTTCATCCGAAATTCTCCCCGCACTGCTTATTACTGAACAACATTCAAACGAAACATAAAATATAGCACACACACGTTAGATTTGATATTTTAAATTTAAAGTAAACGATGAAATTGTTTTAAACAAAATACGGCTACATGTCCATGGTATATACATCTAAAATAATTATCAAACAAGTAAGTTTCTCTCAGGTTAAATTGTAATTGATTTTTTGTCGCTTTGTTTGTTTGTTAGTAAATGTTATTTACAATTTTAAATTGTTGTTAGAGCTTTTGAGTATATACAAATTGAAAAAGATGCGTTTATACATCGAAATGTTCTTGGTTAAATAAAGTAAAATAATTGTGCTGCTTCATTATAAAAAAGTTCGACCCGGCCCGAATCTAGAATTTTCAGTCTTCTGAAAACTTCTGTTTTTCCGGCAATTGACCATGTCAAGCATACTATTTAAAGAAACCTAACAAGCATTTGTGCTTGGATGCTATTCAAGGTTATATTAAGAAATTTTGAAATGTTATTGTTCTACCTTCTATAAATATAGGATTCGTGGCTTTTAACTGCGGTGCATTTTAGTGGTTCAATTCTTTTTTTTTTATTTCAGATGTCTGATGATGGCCGGTAAGGGTTCTAACACGTGATCTGAACTTTAAATGAAAATGTGGAAAATATTGGACGGCTTATCTAAACGTTGGTTCACCAATTAATGTAACAGAATGTTTATTGATTAAACTTGTGAACATTGTACTTTTTTAAAATTTTATTATGTTGTTATTTCGAAACATAGATCCACATATTGAAACTACATATTGTTCTATCTTTATTACCTTACATAATAACCATTTGTTCTTTTTAAAAATCGCCGATGTTAAGTTTGTAATAATATTGATTAAAAAGTAACGTTTTGAGAGCCGTGAATTAGTAAAATTCTAACTGCCAAAAATGCAGCATTGTGTAATTTTTCCAATAAATATAAGCTATTAGCTGTAGCACCTAAGCATTAGTAATTCTATCAGCATGGTTACGGCGTGGATAGCAATAGTTATTGCCCTCACAGCCCTGGTAAGAATACAAATATTATATTATTAGATGCTGTATAAATACAATAGTATATTTCAAACCAAGGGATAAAAGTGCTCTATTGCAGGCACTTTTCTCACGTGGTTTAATATTATTTTTGCCAGGCCAGTCCAATTTTAACTAAATGTCTAAAAATAATAAAGGCATACCTGTGATTAGATAGAGATAGATTAATAGATGGTAAACTTAATTTGTCAAATATTTTTTGAGAACTGTCAAGTTAAGGTCGTTTTAAAAGTGCTTAATAATAGTTTAATTGAAATTTAATATCTAATAAGTTGGCGATTATCTCATAAATGGGGTCAGACTGGGTCGAATGTACGAATGTTATGTATCAATAATGTCACATATTATAAGACGTACAGTTTCATCATCTCAATTTCACTTACTTTTCCTCCCTAGGGAGGAAAAGTACAACTTTCCTCCCTCGAATGAGGGAGGAAAGTGAATACTTTCCTCTCTGCTGGAAAAAATAAATATTGTAAACTCACGTCTTTGGACTTGATTTTACTTTTTAATAGAATTGAATTTAATGTAAATTTACATATGAATATTAAATGTGGTAAGGTTCCTTTAAATAAATAAGGGTTCGTGTTGTCCAAAGGGAATATTGAGATAATTGCTTTGCTAGTTCAACAGATCAATCCCAATATTTTAATTGAGTAATACTACACAGAAAGAGCTAGTTATTAAAAAATACGAAGGCAAAAATATTCTAGAATGATAGATATTAAAAAACGAAATAAATAATAGTAAAGAATGATTAAATAGTGATATTGTTGTAAGCAGTTATTATTTATTAAAACTAGAATCAGAGCAAATGAAGGCTGGAACGACGCAGCAAATAAACGAAATTTAAAATTTGAAGAACAAATAAACTGATAGGGCATCCCGTGCTGTATATTTTTCTCCAACGCCCTATCAATTTATCCTCTACTTGATTTATTTATATCTACAAATTTATTTTTTACTATTTTCCGAAGTTGCCTCAGATGTTTATAAAAATATTTTAAGACAAATATTTCCAAATAGTATTTTTTTACATGGAAACAATATGTGTATTACATAAAAAATATTTAATTCATGTTGTAGAAATATGGTATATTAGTAAAAAAATCTACTATTGATAGCTATAAAACAAATATTGGTTATTAAATGTTTGGTAAGCGTTTATATCACGTTGTACAACGTATAATATGTATATTATACTCGATTTAATTATAATAATATGCTTTATAAAAAAAAAAAACGATATGATTGAGTATATTTTTTTTTCGTGTAGAAATTCAATCGCGGGGTAAGTGTGTAAAAAATTGATAAACAACAATACCTCTCTACATTTATAAAGCATGTTAAAATGCATTGTTTAAATAATTTAGTAATGATAACCAAAATATTATTTAAATTAGCCAAATCATATCAGTTAATTCAAAAATATATTATGCTTCAACTAATCAAATTTCGATTATTCCATTTAAATGAATATTTAATTTAACAAATCTTTTTTGTTTTAATAATGTATTTGTTTGAGCGAATAGCTAGAAGTATTTTGTTTTAAATAAACAAATTCTATTGATTTAACAGAATGCCGTGATTATTTTTCAAGAATAAGAGACTCGATAACTTAAAAAAATCTATATCTTCATATCTAGTAATATATGGAAGACATGTGGTTAAGGTGTTGTGAACGTCAAATGTTTGCCCCATCCATTAGAGATTCATCTCGGGGTTCATTCCGCCACTGTACTGTGTGATAAGGAGAGTGGGAGAGGCATTTATTAACGCTATTTGCTAAATATGTATGTTCTGTTACTGGAATGAAATAGGAGAAGCTATGCGACAATTTCTGTATTAGCCATTAATATTTAACGTATTTGCTATGTAATATATGGGAAGAAAACTGTTATAAGAAAATATAATGCGATATTTATATTTACTTCATCATAAATACTTAGTGAAATTACAAATACTATGCTTGTTTTAAATAAACTATATAAGAACATTATTTGTTTAAATGGATGCAGCAATATTTTTTTATTATTACTTATTTAAATCAACTAATAATTTAGTAACTGTAACCAGATATATGTTAACAAAAATATTTCTTTGGAAACAACAAAATCCCTTTTCCGTGGTATAGGTAGAGAATAAACGGTCAATAAGGTTATATAAAAAATTAGAGAAGTATTGATCATTAAACATTTTGGAAGTGAATGCATAAATCGTGATTTATGAAAATCTGTGCACTTTCAAATTACGTCCACATTAACCTTCCAGCCACGCAATGATTGAATGTCGTACGCAACATGTAAAGAGTGTTGTTTTAAAGGTTTACAGGAGAAAGAAAAGAACAACCTCTCATGGTCCGATAAGCATGGATGAAAAGCATTCGCCTCAAAATCAACAATATTAGTGAATGTATTGTCAATTCTAGTTTTTGTGGTTGACGTAATTCTAGTGTAACCTATAATAAACTCCAAAATACTGTAATTAGTAATGCAATTGAAATCCGATAAAATTGAGATCCGGATGTCCGGTTCTGACATTATCCGGAATCACTGTCCGGTTCTCAGATCCGAATCTGAAAAAGACATAAATTATCGACCAACTAAATATTAGTATACTTACTACATAAGTACACAACATTTTGCATTACATAGGTGTTCAATAAATCATAGTGATTATTGCACCAAACACGAGGTTTCGGATAGCAGATCCGGAACTGAGGTTTCGGATAGTGGATCCGGATCCTAGGTTAGTGCATTCGGTTAATATTAAGATCCGGATATCCTGATAGTAAATTTTCCGGATCCGGATAACACAGCACAATAATTAGATACAAACTTTATATCATTCATCAGGTTTCACTAACACACTATTTATGAAACTAGAAGTCGGACGTTCTCCTAGAACGCATTCCTTGAAGAGGGATTAGTAAGCCAGTCCATTCTCTCTGAAAACACCTCGTATAGAATGTGCACCGAACCTTTGGTAACTTTCTCCTGTTTTTAATAGTATTTAATTTTCTACCTACCTCTCTTCAACATTTATTGATTTTTTAAATTTGTTAAACTGTTTTTTCTGTTTTTTATTACTTTTTTCAAATTTTCCACTTTTTTACCATTTTTTTAATTTTATTTTTTTTTCCTTCACGTTCTTTAACTTTATGTACGATTTTTGTTTCAAATGCTTTTCTTACAATTATTATGAAAAATCCTTGAAGTAATCATATTTTTCAAACGTTTTTCGGCCATATTGCCATTTTAATTTTCCAGTAACTGTCAGATTGGAATTCACGTAGAATGTACCATATCATAGAATATGAAATACGCCTATTTTGGCTTCCATCTTTCTTTTATTTTCTTTCAGTAGTTTTCTTTAATGGTAATGTAAATATCACTTTTACTATTCCCCGTTCTCTCTTCCCTTTTCCCTGTTCCATTTTACGTGATTCCTTTCCCCGTCTCCTTTTCTTTATTCTCTAATCCCTTTTTCCTATTCCCTTTCCCAATTTCTTTTTCCTACCTATTCTCTTTTCTCTATTCCCTTTTCCCTATTCTCTATTGTGATGCAGATGCCTAGTGAAAATATAAACAATCTGGAGGAGTTTATCATATACCTCAGGAGAATTGATGAGGCATAAGAAAATCAAAGAGGATAGCAGAATGTAAATGTTAGAAATGGATTTAGGGGAGATGAAAGATATAAAGAGACAACTGATTATAGGAATGGGAGTCCAAATTATGCAAACTACAGACCAAGAAATTACAGAGGTGGATTTAACAATGCCAATCAAAGAGGTGGATTAAGAGAAATGGTTATAGGAATTCAGGAACGTCAGAGGGACGCAGTGGTATCCAGAGGGATGGATAATCTTCAACAGAGTTCAGCTTTAACGAAGAATAGAAGGGAATAGGGGAATTGAATAGGAATGCAGCAGAAGGGGATTCTAGACGTGGTATGAATGCCAAAGGCCTAGTACCAGTAGTTGACTAAATGTTATGTTTACATATACCATCCAAAAGAATTTATTGACATCGATTGTGAAAATACTCCTGATACTGACATTATTTTACCAGAATTATCATTTATTACTGTATATCTTGAAGGACTGTATGGACTGGAATTCCTTCCAGTCCATACATTGCTTAATACTAGTGCAGAGGTGTCTTTAATCTCTGAAGAAGTCATCGGAAGAATGGGGTTGGAGAATAATGTCCTACCTACAAAGAAAATAAATATTATTTCAGTAAATAAAAAGAAAGCAAGCAATGTAAACAAATCATAAATTGGTAAAGTTTGTAATTGGATCAAATAAAGGGGATATGCAGTTTTTAATTGTTCAAAATATGAATTTAGAATGTTAAATTGGTATGAATAATATGATAAAGTGGGGCATAACAATTGATGTAGAGAAAAGAATTATTACAAGTAAATGGGATGTTTTTTGCATTAAACGATCAAAGCCCATCAGCTACATTTACTAAATTAGATATTTAAACCATAATTTCACATTTCTCAATAAAAGCCATGAGAGCGTGATATACTTCATAATTGTTACATTGAAGGATAGGCACAATCGCTGTAGGAAACGATATTTTATGCTTTAATAGGCACTCTACTAAATCTCGACGATGAATCTCATATATCGGACAACCCAACATTAAATGGTTCAAATCAGTCACTTCATAACCACTTTGACAAGCAGGCGAATCGATTATCCCTGATCTGTATAAATGCCCTGAAAAGCGTCGTCACCAAACTTCATCCTGGCAATAGAAGAAAAAAAGAAACGCGAAACTGCAAAACCACCATTCCAACGTGACTAATCGAAGGATGATTTTTGGTGTACTGCGTGTTTTTTTCTCTACTTGTTTCCCATTTCTCACGTAGGAAAAAAAAATTGACAATAACTTCCCGACAGTAAACTGTAGGATCTAAGGGCTCATCACTACCTATCAACTCCTTAGCCAAACAATCAACTCATATAAACTTAATTTTTTTACGTTGCCCCTCCAATTCAATGCAACACAACAGAGCATCCAACACTAAAGGATATACTTTGGTAAACCATTTTCTTTTACGAATAGCTTGTAAAAAACTAAGGGAGTTTGTCATAATGAGCAACACTCTCAACGTTACAGCGTTTTACATATTTTAAGGCTTCTACGATTGCCTTGGCCTTAGCAGAAAAAATATTTGCCGACGCATTAAGGCGGAAAGATCTGTATATGTCAGTACTACCGACAAGAAACACAACCCTCCACAGCTTTACAGGCGTCGGTATAAATGATAGTGTAATCAGCTGAACTGGCAACACTCTCCTCATGAATAATTTTATCTACCACGGACAGGCCAGTATAACCGGTACGTATGTATGTATGTATATATTGTAAGGGTGATATTACACTGCGACTTAAAAGATCTATTGTGTCCCCTGTTCTTGCTGTTTTACAGCTGGCCCTCCAATCCTATTTCTTTTAGAAAGTGTAGGATATCAGAAGCCCCCAGGTTAGGTAAGCCTCCCTCTTCGATTTCACGTGCTTCCAGGTGCAACGCCCTTGAGTTGCACAGTGCTACGCAATTTGAGAGGGGATAGATGCCATCCTGTTCCCCAATCTGCTCCAGTCGTTTTGCTCCTTCCTTTGTTCCTTCCTTGTGAGGTACTCTCACTTTGGAAGTGGAAGGCTTCTTATGGAGGTCCTGCTCTAATTCCTGTTTATTAGCGGTGTCGTCCCGCTAATAAACGTCCTTCCTCCATGGTTCACCCCACGAGTAGCTAGGGAAGAAAAGGCCCACCTCCACAAAGCCCCGCATGCAGAGGTAAGGCTAAATACAATGGGGTGCGCCAGGCGCCCCAAGGTTGGACTAGTAGACTGGTCTTCTATTCAGCCACGCATCCCATCAGCCTAGTTCGCCATCTTAGGATTTAGGTTTTTATTGAGGTTGTCTCCTCTCGGTCCGTACAGTTAAGCCAAGACCCCCCATCCCTTTCGGGACCTGGTTTAACAGTTGGGCTTTCGGTAGCCGAAATCAACAACTGGCATCGTTGTAGAACCCTGTGCAAGCCCTTAGCCACGACACGACAGCTCGGGCAAGGGGGAGTGGTTCACGGCAACGGTCTTCATTCACCCTGCTCCGGTTTTAAGCAGAGAGGACGAACTTATAGCCACTCCTAACCATCTCGTCTTGAGCGAACCCTGACAAGATGGCCTTTCCCCTATCCACCACCTCGGGGACGCACCTGGTAGGTACTCCCAACCCCCAGGACTGTATACATTTAGGTTTATTAAATATTTTTTTCAGCTTTTTCTATGTGGTAGAACATGTAAATAAAAAATAAAATCTCCTTGAATGATTTTAGTAAGAGCAATTTGTTATTGTTTATTTTAAGGTTAAAATAATTGCTCATCCATCAATTTCAGGATTATCTGTATGTATGTTTCAGCGCTAGTAGTTATAGAAGTATCGAAATATAAAAAAGAAAATTATAACAACAAAATAATATTTATTTGCGTACACGCAGTTGAAAATTATTATTTTTCCTTTTTGAGGGGCGGTTTTTTTTTAGGTTGAGTTTAATGTGTCAATCTGATTTTTTGTTATATAGTAATGTATGTATTTGGGTTCATTATATATTTTTTTAAAAATAAAAACGGAAAATCATCGAGCGGTTTCAGGATTATTTATATGTTGTACACTTCAGCCCTAGTAGTTATGAAAGCACTGAGCTATAAAAATAATTCTGTAAGAATAAATAATAATAAGTAGTATATTATTATATAATATATTATCTGTTGTTACATTTATTATTAACATATATGTATTCATAGTCAATATAAAATAATATTTAGGTCCGTACACGAAGTTCAAAGTTTTCTTTGGGGGGTGTAGTTTTTTTGAATTTAAAGTTCGAACTTGACTTTTTGCTGTATAGTAATGCCTGCATTTGGGTTTACTATATACTTTTTTCCAAATAAATTCTTTACAAGTGATGTCATATGAACTAAGAAATATGCTCTTGATTTGCAACCTTCACTGATTCTTCTGGGGAGAATGAATAGCTCCAAATAAGCATTTCTATCATCTTCATCATTTATTTATTTGTTTAAGTTTTTTTCTTCCAGATATTTTTATTAGCAAACCACCGCGATTAATACACTTATGTGAAAACATATTTTAACTTACTTTCTACAGCACTGCTGTTTATTCTACATAAGGAAAAGAGATTAAACAACAGTCTTCAAACTCTCGCAATCAAATAATTGTCATATTAAAACAAATTATGCACGTCTCAGAGCATTGATTAAAGAAATATGTATAATAAATGTATATATCTATTTGGCAGTAAGAACAAAAGTAAAATACGAATAGCAGTTCTGTTCAACATTAAGAAAATCATAACTACTATAAATACATAGCTTGTTGCAATAAAAAATGTGGATAGAATTATGTAGTAGTAGAACAATAAATATCTACCCAGAGATTTGATTGATTTATATTAATAAATCATATAAAAATATATATAAATATATTTATAGGTAACAAAAAATTAAGTCGAATTCTTAAATCCAACTTAACTCAAAAGGAGAAAATACTCATAATTTCGAACAGCGTGTACGGAATTAAATATTATTTTATTGTTACAATATTCTTTTTTATATGTTGATGCTTTTATAGATTCTAGGGCTGAAATGGCATATAAATAAACCTGAATCCGATTGATGAATAATTATTTTATCCTTATGTACGGGTTTTCTTACTTGGAAACTTTTGGGGTATGGTCAGCCCAAATTCAATCGAGCAAAACCTAGCCTCGTTTACAGGTAACCCCTCCTGCCCTTTTGACCGGCGAGCCACTGCTGGGAAACAAACTTTTTGTTCGGTAGCGAATGATTTTAGTAATTTTAGCCAAAGATGTTTCCCAACTGTTTTTTCCACCGTCAGTCGAAGCAGGGCCATTAGTTAGCCCAAAGATTGCTGATTTACCCACCTCGTCGGCTTTCTCTTTACAAAGTAACTTCCTCTCCAGGCCTTTACTAGGGGTTAAACTGTACTTCTTTTAAATGGCGAAATAATAGAACGACTTATATTTTTACAATTATATATTGTATATTTTAAGACATTGAAAAAAAAACTCACAAACTACACAATTAACTAAAATAACAAGTGAACAGAAATGAACAAAACACAATTTTGTTTTAACGAATTTTTTTTTGTGACAATTAAGTTAAGCTAACAATCTACGAATTTAATAAAGTATCAAGCAAATGACAAAACAATACACAACTATTTAGATGAATTTTTAGGCTTTACTTGACAATGTTGATTAACTTAAATTCTAGTAATTCTTACTTACAAATTATTTATTAAGGGAGAGAGAGAGAGAGAGAGAGCGAACGAGTTACGGTTTTCACGTAATTGCTTTGGTTAGTTTTATGCAGAAATTTTGAACATCTTACCAGCCGATGTGGGAAAAATAATTCTTCTTGTAATCCAAATTTTAAGGCACAAAACTTTACACAACACCCACAACAATTTAAGCCAAGAAAAGGGGAAATTTAAACGTATTTAACACAATCACTAAACACCTCTCGAGGAAAGCTTTTGCTTCCTGTTCTCGAATTTTTTTAAGCGTATTTTAACTACAAATTCTAAAAAGAGAAGTTTTAAATTTTAAGATTTGGAAACGCCCGATATGAAATTAGAGACGCGTGCTTTTACTTTACTTGTAACGAAGACCACGAAATTAATTAAATTAAAACAGCAATGTAAAGGGTTTTTATAAACTTTGATTGTGACGTCATTTCGCACCGATAATAGTTCGCTTCTCTTTACAGGAGGGCGCAAGTATGACCGAAGGCGTTATTTTTCTGACTTTCAGACGTCCTACTTGAGAGGACCGTGCGAACTGCTGAACAGCAAATGTAACATACAATAAACAAAGAAGCAGATAACATACAAAGTAATACCATATTATTTTAATTTCGCGAGTCTTTAAACGAAAATAGACTATTATTTCCTGTTAAGAAGACGCTACTCAGCAAATGCCACGGTACCTATCAACTACGTATTAATAAAATGAATTTAAATTCTTGCATTATACAGGATGGAATTTCGAATGGATTTTTTTATTTATATGTTCTACCACACAGAGAGAACTGAAAAAAAATCTATAGTAAACCTAGATATATACAGTTTAATATAACAAAAAGCTGTGTTGTGACCTTAAACCAAACTCAAAGAAACCACCCCTCAATAACGGAACGAAATTAGTCCTTGATTTTTTATAGAATGCCCATAATCAGTGTTTACTTACATATTTTCTTTTGAACGTGACAGCTTAAATAATTCCTGAGAAAAAAATATTGAATTTTTCCACCCTTATGCTAATATCTAGAATGTGGTGGCATCGATTAAGCTAATTTTTGGTATTTACAGTATGTGTGACAGTAGTACTCATTTGCTTTAATTTCAGCCCCATAGCTTTAGTGGCACTTTTCAATGGCTTATCGGAGCAGAACCTTTGTCGTTTATTTATTTGTATGTGTACGGTTTTTGTTTAGGTATGTTTTTTACATCTGGACTAGTTCAGGTATATTCATATATCTGTTCTCCTTAGTATTCTTTCTACGCAGAAGTTTGAAACATTCATTCAAAAAATCACGTCACAAAATTTCCCAGTTATATAAATAAAATACAATTTCTTTAAATTTAACACACAAAATTTTGACAATTTTCATCTCTGGATTTTACAGAAATAACATAACGTAAGTTTATTTGTTGTTAGTATTTTGTTATGTTTACTTGTGTCTTCACTTTAATGTTATTTAAATTTAATTGTAATTTTAATTAATCTAACCTAACATAATTATAATTATAAAACTTATTTCTCCAGATGCCTGATGATGGCCTGGGCCGAAACTAGTATCATGTGTTTTTACAATTAAAGGATTGATCGAATCGAACAGCAGTTTTTGCGCTACTTTACCTTCTACACAATATCATATTATGATATATTATGGTTACATAGAATAGCATGCATATCATATATAAAACATGATATAATTGTTTAACACGCATTAAATAACCAATATTTGTTTTATAACTGTTAATAATATTTATAATAGATTTTTTACATCAATATAACATTTAAAAACTTGTATGCACTGAATATTTAAAAGATTTGACAATATTATAAACTCATTACATTTTGAAAGTTAATTTGGTGAATATCGTTTTTATCCGTAAGAAATATTATTTTTATTTTGGAAATATTTTTGAAACATAACATATCATATGCCAAATATCTACTACTACTTGGGTCGTATAAGGTTACCTCGTTATTTTCCTCATGTAAACTTTATTGACTAATTGTAGGTTGTTCCAGCCTTACATTGATTTTCTCTAATGTATATTTATTATACAGGGCTAGACAAACATGCCGGAGCACCTGATTTCTGGATAAATTACGGATTCTATTAAAAAATAATTTGAAAAAAAGTTTTTGTAGTATTTTTATTCTACTCTGTGACACTTTGATTTCCAACAACTATTACATGTTTCGAGATATGACGTAATCGGTGATTTTTGTAAATGGATCACCTATATCTTTTCACATTTTCGGATAGACACTTTTTCAAGAATTTCAATGATATACGGTTTGGTAGGTGTACGGCTTGAGATATTACAATAAAGCGTTGGCTATTAGAACCTTTTTGTCAGATATACATATCTCATAAAGAATATTCGCATTTTTATGTTGCCATGGAACCTTTTAGCAGAAATGAAATTATTTATATTACTCAGTATTCATAGTCAATATTGACAAATAGTTTCCGTATACTAAAATTGTTGTTCATAATGGGCGAACTAGCAGAACGTAAAAGAATTTGTCTATTTTGATGGTTGGTTTTAGAGACAGGCAGAGGTTCTACGAGATGCATTCAATATTCTCTCATGAAAGTATTTCAAAATCAACTGTCTCAAGGGTGTTACAAAAGTTTAATGAAACTGGTAGTGTTAAAAATCGGCCAAAATTCGGTCGACATAAAATTGCTACAAATGAAATAATAACAATAATTATTATTATTTCATTTGTAGCAATTATTAGCATTATAATAATAATAATAATGACTCATCGAAATAACTCAGCACTTATAGAGGTTGAAGGCCCTTCGGCTTAGGATGCCGGAACACACCGAGCCGCTGAGAAGTGCTGTCCGAATGGTCTCACCCATCCAACAACATTCTACCGAGTTTTAAGTGAAAATGGAGGTGATTTTAAAAAGGATTAAAATACTTTAAAGAGCGGTAGAGGGTGTCGATTGTCGCAAGCTTTTCGTAAGCATGGGGCACGCTTTCCCTCAAGCTTGACAAAGCCTTGTAAAAAGATTTGTTCCAGCGTTGTTATATGCCCATGTATTTAACCTTGAGCATGTTGTGTCAACCAGGAACCTTGACATAACCTTGCCACAAGCTTATTTCCGTGCCGGTGACAAGCTTGCGACCAACTTTTTCGCTTGTCGCGACCACCTTAAAGCAAGGTTGTTCAAACCTTAAATTGTTATCTGGAAGGACTATTACAGTATTCTGTACACCCGAAGAAGGTTTTCTTTTTAAACCCAAAGCTAGTAGCATAATTTAATACAGATCCATTGTAGTAAACGCAACAATAAATTAAGAAGTTCTACTGATTACATAGTATCATTTAACAAACCTAATTACGGACTATAAAGTTTATATTTATTAGCCGTTTTTCCCGGAAATTTTAATTATTTAGATTGGTCGGATTGAGCAATAGTTATGAATATGACTTGGCACTTTGATTATGGGAGAACGTCAAAAATAAATGATTTCTTTTTTCTTTTAACCAAGCAATTTAAAAGTTTAAATTTATAAGCACTACATAATTCGGTGTATTGCTAAATTTCTTTTCTTTTATTCAAAAGACATACATTCAAAACGCTCTTTACAAAGATAGTACAGAAAACACGTTTCACAAGACTTAATGCACACATTTATTAAGAAACTTGGCGTGCGTCACTTGAATTCGTGTTTTAAAACGTGTCTTATGAAACTAATTCTTTAATATACTATTTTTACCTTTGAGAAGATGGTTACAGGTCAATACCACGGACCAGTTGGAAGTGAGTCTTTTCATTTACTCTCCATGAAGGATTTGTTCTCATCGGAAAGCCGCCAACACCAAATGAAACAGTACAACGTCGGGATAGGAGCAAGAAGTGCAAGATCTCCAAAGAAGCACAACAAGAAACCACCTGGTGCCCGTAGCCCAGCCACCTCTCGTGCATTGTGCACGATTATTTATCACAACCATGTACCAAGTTGCGGTGATCCTTACGCAGACGGTACCCATCTCAGTATTTTGCCTGATAATAAAAAAGAGGATTGGAACTATAAAGTCAAGATAGGATTTCATTTTATTTGCAAAAGATTCGTTCCCAGACGCTGTATACCTTAAAAAAATTGTAAACATTTGCACAACATATTGTACCTTTTAAATAAACGAAATAAACAAGCTATGCATATATATGATGCTATTTATCTTATTTACCGTATTTTTCGGACTATAAGACGCACCAGACGATAAGACGCACCTCAGATTTAGAGACGATTTATCGAAAAAAAAATATTTTAATGTTACCTTCGGACCATAAGACGCACCCAAAAATTTGACTCCATTTTTCTATGTAAAAAAGCGCGTCTTATAGTCCGAAAAATACGAGTATGTAAAAATAACTGACCAATTTAAATTTTTAAATAACGACGAACTGAATTGTGTAGAAAAGCAAAATAACTTTCAATTGTACTATATTGATATGCAAAGTTTGAGAAATTAGTTTAACGATCTGAATATATTCCGCCGGAAGGAGAAGCTAGATCTATAGTGTAACCAAGTAGAATTGAAGCACATTCGGAGACAAAAGTTTTCCGCGCAAAATTTGAATTTCTCTCTAACCTAACAATTTAAGTTCCTGACATTATATTTGATTATATTGTTTCTATAAGTAAACGTACTATATTGCAAAGATCAACTAATAAAATGAAGTGAAATGAATATTGCAATTTATTATATTCATTACATGTTTATATTACAGCGTAGGTTGTGGATATAGAACTAAATGTGTATTTATTACAAACAAGATATATTTAGGTATAAGGTATTGTGTATTAAACTAATATGTGTGAAATCAAAAACTTAAGTAAGAAGTCAAAAATAAAATAGATCCGCTCACAATTTCCACAAAAAACTAAAGTTCACTTTCAGAGTCCGTCCATTCCATTTCACTACATGATTCACTTAACCGTATGATAAATTCATTCACCTCATCATGAAGTTTATATATTATTTTGCAATTCGTTTGACATGTTCACTTTCGGCCTGCCACAGATCTGGAGTAATTTCTTCGAATGACTGACGTACTAAGCATCTGTATTAGTATTTGGATCAGTATTATGACCTGCTACTTTTGTTTTTACCATACTCCAAATTAATTCAATCGTATTTAAATCGCATTGGTGAGGGGGTAATCTTATAACGGTATGTGCACGAGCTATTGCACGGTTAACTATTTTTGTTATACGAACTGTTTGGGCATTCATATAACAATTTTTCTTGTTTTAAAAAATACTTTAATCAAAATTGTTTTAACAGATTATATTACATGTAATTACTATCGCGCTTATAGCGTCAATAATAACAAAACCAAAATAAAACTCCAATGTAGAAAAACAAAACGCCTTCTTAACCCTTCCGCCTTGAAGGAGAAAAGGCGTTGCCAGCATACAGGCAGTCAGGGTTGACGCGTAAGAAGCGGTGACATAATGACCCTCTCGCCGTCAATGTAAAAGGAGTTGCTTGCATACAGGCGCTCAGGACTGACGCGTATAAAGCAGTAACATAACTCCCCCCGTTGAAAACCTGTAGGGTTTCAAGGTCATAGTTCCTCACCATGGTCGGGTAAGGTGACTAACTTCACAGCGGGTCGTTCGTATATTCCGTTAGAAGTCTTGACCATTACGGTGCGAATTATGCCGTCCCTGCCAGGAAAGGTTTCAAATACTCGTCCCACAAGCCATTTTAGCGGAGGCAAGCCATCTTCCTTCACGAGAACTAATACATCGGGTTTCAACAACATATTCCTTCGTCCAACGGGCCCAGAAATGTTGTAGCATTTGTTGAATTTGTTGGAATCGCTTTATTAAAGTTGTTGTAAAATAATAATAATAATAATAATAATAATAATAATAATAATATAATAAACTATATTTGTCCAACAGTAGTACACTATTTACAGAACAACAAATAAACTAAACTGTGTATACATTAACGTAAGAAGTAAGAATGGTTGCCTAAACAAAATAAAATCATGTATCAATAAGAAAATGTACATATCTTTTGAAAAAACTATAATTACAAAGAACTAAGGTAGACAACTAAAAATAAGGTAATGCAAAAACGTACTAATCATACAATTTGTTAAAATTTTTCATCATATGAAATACCGGGGACTTAACTAGGACATTGGTTTTAGCAGTCGGAAGACGTAAGTAATCAGTAGAACGGGTGTTGCGCGCGGGAACATTAAAATTAACATAAGCTAGCAGAGATGCCGAATCAACCACTCCTTCAATTAAATTAAACATAAATCTACCACTATATCTGTCCCGCCTATCTGATAAGCTATGAAAGTTATGCTGTGTTAACAACGCACTATAGTCACTACCGCGGCCAGGGTAAGTTCCATTTAATCTAAAAGATAAGTACTTTAAGAAACGCTTTTGTACTCTCTCAATCGCCAACATCTGATGTGTATAATGAGGGTACCAGATGACTGATGCATATTCCAATTTACTTTGAACTAGTGCAAAGTAAACAGATTTAATTGCCTGCAAATTGTTGAAGTAGTGACATGATCTTATCACAAAACCTAATGTTTTAGAAGCTGCTGAGCACATGGTCGTTATATGGTCCGAAAATGTCAGACGAGCATCAAATAGCACTCCTAAATCGCACACACTATTACTTCTTGTAATAACTTTCGACGCAATAACATATTGGTGAATTATTGGATTCAAACACCTTGTATA
Source organism: Protaetia brevitarsis (assembly GCA_004143645.1). Lineage (NCBI taxonomy): Eukaryota > Metazoa > Arthropoda > Insecta > Coleoptera > Scarabaeidae > Protaetia > Protaetia brevitarsis. Next base: position 406,402 of record RXPK01000057.1, on the reverse strand, counting down.
TGAAATTACAGAGCATTTTCCCACATTCAATGATATGCTATTCAGTAAACACCAACTCTCAATCAAAAGTAGGTTAGTCTAGTTTAATGCAATCGGTAACATTTTCAATAGTACTAAAAATGTTCAGATCATCTGCATAAGCTAATAAATCACAGTTTAAGCTATTTAGCAAATCATTAATATAAATATTAAATAGCAGAGGCCCGAGAGATGCGACCCTTGAAGCACACCAGATGTCAGTGCGAACTCGTGGATGAATATCCATTATAGAAAACGTAAGCACTTCTATTTAACAGGTACGAGTCCATTAGCTTAAGTAGCATCGGTCCAAAACCATACCATCCAGTTTAACTAACAGCATTCTATGGTCAATCGAATCAAATGCTTTAGTGAAGTCGGTATAAATAACATCGACCTGCTTACGATTATCTAAAGCTGTTGAAATACATTGAGTAATATTAGCCAAATTTGTTAGTGTAGATCTCCCAGGCATAAAACCATGTTGATGCACCGATAGAAATGGTTTAACACGTGCATAAATTCTGGAATACAGTATCTGTTCTAGCACTTTGGCAAAATTACACAAAATACATATAGGTCTGTAGTTATTGATATTGCATCGATCACCATTCTTAAAAACTGGTATAATTTTGCACTTTTTCCATCGGTTAGGGAAGGTGCAAGATATTATAATTTTATTAAATAAAATAACCAGAGGTTTCACCAACGCTGAAGCACATTCACGCAGCAGGATGGTAGGCATCTGATCATCACCCGATGTCATATCAGCTCTGAGCTTCATCAAACTGGAGATCACGTCATTCTCCGTAATAGAACCGATATTGAAAGAAGGACAGTAGCTGAAAAATTGTGGAGGAAAAGCTGTACTACTGCGAAATGCATTAGAGAAATGAAAAGCAACTATTTCAGTGGGTTCTTTCAGTTCAAGATCATTATAAGACATCTGTTCAGGTATCCTTGATATCATTCTTTTGTTGTTAATAAATGACCAAAAGGTTTTAGGATCACTAATAATATTTGATTCAGCTTTCCTCTGATAATTCCTATATGCAGTCTCAGTCTCATTCTTGAGAAGGCGGCGAATCCTTCTAAATTCATCTAAGTAATATACAGATTTAGTAGACTTCCATTTTTTAAAGTAAGACTCCTTCAAAAATAATAAATTTTTAATACTATTGTTAAACCACACAGGAAGCTGCCTAGAGGAGGAGATTATTTTAGGCACACAACAATCCAAAATTTCAAATAACTTAAAATAAAATTCATCCACTGCTGCATTAACATCATCGTAATGGGATAGTAATTGCCAATCCAATTCTGCTAACCTGGAGCACACCATTGTCATATCGGCTCTACGAAAATTATAGCGAATATTGTTATTTGCTGCAAATCTGCTCGGTCTGGACACTGTGTGCAGACAAAACATAATATTTAATGCGTTCTTCTGTCATCCAACGAAGAAGATACAAAAGCAGGAGCATTAAAATCACACATGATTTATCCAAAAGTAACAAACTCAAAGCATCCAAGACCAGATCATAATCGTCACTGTTTACATTAGGTGGTATATATATGTTCACGAAAAATACAGTACTATGTTGAAGCTGACACTTGCATAAAGTTAAGTCAATTAGCGGACACAAAGACCTTACACTGGAGACATCAAGCAACACAGGTTGAAAGTCATTTGCAAATGCAGAAAGCACTCCTCCACCAGAAGATCGCCCAACTAAAGTAAAGTCCCTGTCACATCTGTGCACCACAAAATTGGAATCGAACAATTCTTGATTGCTAATACTGTTATTTAGCCAAGTTTCAGTGAACAGCACAATGTCAGCGTCAATAATACCACTAGATGAATAAATATTGCCTGTCTTCGTGCGCAACCCACGAACATTCTGGTAACGGACACGAAGTGTGGAGGATACGTTGGACAAAGCGGTTAGTTTAAAGACGAATTATCTATCACAATAGTAGGAACATCTCTTTATGTATTTAATGCACAGGTTCGTCTCACCAGCTTCCTCGGGCACCCAACTCCCTGTCTCGCACTTGCGCATAGTTGTTGTTGAAAGGGGGTTCTATCCTTGGAGATACTTACAGAAACAATTCAGGCACCATTTTTCAATTTTTTGCAATTGCGCAAAGCTTGAAATCACCATCTTACTGTCCGCAAGCGTTATTTAATAGGTCTTTTGCGATCCAATTTGGTTTGATCAAATTTTGCCAAGCCTAACGGGATTGGTCAACTAAGGAATGCCAGAGCAGACGCGATCCTCAGCACAGTCGACTTATCCGCAGCAATCTGCTCATCCTACGGCTGTTCACATCCTCGGGTACGTTGAATATAATAATGTTATTTTTTTTTTCTCCCTCTCCGACATCTCGCGAATTATAGTTTCAGTATCCATTAGGTTTACTTCAGTTCTGGGAGTCCCTTTGCCCTTAAGGATTTCAACTTCAGCTTTAAGATCATTAACCATTAATTGCAAAGCTTGTAGATTTTTTTAACTGCGCCTTGAAGTCAGAACAATCAGTACAGTAACATGTTAGCTTGCGTTCCTTACTCTTGAGGCATAGCACTTCGGTTCTCGATAAACCGGCGCATGTTGTATGAATATAGTTATGACATAGGTCACCAGTCTTGATCAAGTGTGCGGTGGTCAAAGGAGCGGGATTGTTTGGGTCATTGGACATGGAGATATTAGCGGCGAGAATTTAAGCATTGCTTCAACTTGCGCCAAAATTTTTGCAAAACTCTTTCAAAGTTAATGGTGTTTACTAGGACGCGCCCGCAAATGTACTTTGTGGCCTTTACAGAAGACCTCCCAAAGTGAGGAGAACCGAGGTATATAAATTTCAAAGTTATAGCCCTACTGACCAAGTTTCAGTTACAATCTGGTTTTCATTGAGCTTTAAAAAATGCCTTTAGTTGCGAGTTAGCGCCTACGAAATTAGTGCCGCGGTCGGAATATATTTTTTGGCATTTGCCGCGTCTTGCGATGAATCGCCTTAATGCGGCTAAAAACAACTCAGTAGTTAAATCGCTCACGGCCTCTAAATGTACAGCCTTTGTAGGAAAAACATACAAAAACACAATATATGACTTGGTTATTTTATAATTTCGTGTTTTACGATCTTTTTATTGAGAAAGGGCCTGCGTAGTCGACGCCTACGACAGAAAAGGACGGGAAAAGGTTAATCGATCTTTGGAAGATCACCCTAAGTAAGTTGTAATTTCATTAGCGTTGAATCTGGTGCATCGAACACAATCACGTACTATCTTGCGTACTAAGTTGCGACCCGATAGTGGCCAGTAACGTTCTCTGATTGATGCCAAAAAAAATATGGTGTGGATTTGCGTGCAAAAGGCCTTCATGTTCATGTTTTGCGATGAGAATGACAAACCAAGACCCTATGGCAACAAAAGCAGGGATGCTTTTTCAAAGTCAAAGTCTGAATTCTTTGAGCCTACCCACCGACTCTCAAAATACCGCAATTGTCCAGAAAAGGATTTAGATGTAGAAGTCGACCCTTTGAACTTACTTGACCGGTTTTTCTAATTTCGGATATCTCTAAAGCGAAGCACTGATTTTGTACAATGCGAGTCAATACCTTTAACGCTTCTTCTAGCTCGGCAGGTTTTAGAGGGCCTTTATTCTTAGAGGTTTTCGGTTTAGGATTATTAATATAACGTAGAACGTAGCCAAAAACACGTTGAAGTTTCTGTAGTGTCGAGTATTTATTCAACATAGGGAAAATGTCTAATGACGTTTGATTTAAGCTGATTGCTGTTAACGCTTTAGGTTTGAATTCGGGAAGATTAGAATGAGACAGTGTTTCATGATCCTCCGTAGACCAACAAGAATGAGGCTGGCAGAGCCAAGGAGGTATATGCCACCACAGCTCAGAACCAAGTAAATTTGTTGCAGAAGTACCCCTAGATAGACTATCGGCAGGGTTCTCTTTAGTATTTACTATATATATTTCCACTGTTGAGAATTAGATATCTGTATCTGTGCGACACGATGCGCAATAAATACCTTCCAGAGATGAGGAGAGGAATTTCAGAAGAAGCGGTGACATAATGACCGTCTCGCCGTCAATGTAAAAGGAGTTGACTGCATACAGGCGCTCAGAACTAACGCGTATAAAGCAGTAACAATTTTATACTCGGAAAGCGTTTTTTTTCCGTTTCACTATTTCTAGCAGTGCAACATGCAGCAGAGTAATATGGGCACGGTGGTATAGCTGAAATTTATATATTGAGCACATATATAAAAAGTAAGGTTTATACATTTCTCACCGCCACATTATCGTTGATTGGCCGTGATAGCTTTCACGAAAGTCGTTATTTAATATATAAAAACGGAAGAAAAGGTTCAAATGAAGAAAATGAGATATATAACAGATAAATAGCGAAACCCAAGCAAACAACCAGTAAACAAATGAGACGGGACTGTACTTGGCTGTTAAACGTGAAAAAAGTCAATTTTCGGTTAAAATAGATTTAAAAAAACCGATTTTGAAATGGGTTTTAAAAGAGGGTTTTTTTGAAACGGTGACAATTTTTTTTTTTGCATTGTAGCATGTATTATATATTATAGCATATAACAATTGTCAGAAGTTAACTCTAATGTCGTAATTTATTTAATGAACATTTCGCCATTTTCAGAGATAATAATTATTAACGCCTACATTTTTAAATGAGGTGGAAGTATCAACTACTTTGTTAGAGTTCAAATAATTTATGGTAGGTAGTCATTTACATATCTGATCATTTCATTTATAGTGTCTAAGCTTTCACAATCACAATTATTGTTTCATCCGAGACAATATGTAGGAGTAAACATTATAATTTGAGATCCGTATACCCACATCTCAATTTTATAGGATGTAAGCAGCACTAGAAAATACTGAACGGTATACGAACGTTTATTTACTCACCAATTAATGTAATATAATGTTTATTTATTAAACTCGTGAACATATAGACAATTTTTTTAAATCTTACTTCGTTATTTCGAAACTTAGCCACATATTGAAATTACATATTGTTCTATCTTTATTACCTTGCACAATAACCATTTGTTGTTTTTAAAAATCGCGGATGTTAAGTTTGTAATAATAAATAATATTGATTGAAAAGTAATGTTATGAGAGGTGTGAATTAGTAAAATTAATTGCCGTAAATGCACCATTGTGTAATTGTTCCAATAAATATAAGCTATTAGCTGTAGCACCTTAGTATTAGTAATTCTATCAGCATGATTCCGGCATGGATAGCAATAGTTATTACGCTCACAGCACTGGTAAGAATACAAATATTATATTACTAGAGGCTCTACAGATACAATAAATATTGTAAATTCACGTTTTTTTCAAAGGTATATTTTACACTACAATTTCATAATCATTTAGTTTATTATTACATTAAAGTAAAGCTAAACTGCAACAACTTACTTTATTTAGTATTCCATAGCCTTCTTCGAAACATTATACAATAAGAAGTATTATCTTTAATTGAGTCATTTTTTTTTATATTTTTTTTTTTATTTTAAAAAACAACTAGTGTGGACAACACAAACATTTTAAAATCGTCGTCAAAGTACGACTTTTTAGTCGTCCTTATACCTACTTAATGTAACATTTGGTGCTAGTCTGTGAAAAGGTGTGTTTTTTTATACAGTGATACACATAGCAAATGCAGTAATGCAGTAATTTATTACCTCGCTTATTGCTAATTAAAAGAATACCGACGCAAAAAAGTTAATTTAGACAAATTTAGAAGCCATTTGAAAATGAAAAATACATTAATACATCGAAAATATTTATCTACCTAAATATATATATACTAACGTATTTCCTTCGTAATTGCATATATTAAGTGTTTACATAAATTAGGCCACTTGTTTACATGCCCCTGCCTAACTACAACACTCTGATAAGGTTTCTAATGATCCTACAAATCAATAAACGCTAAAGCTATTCCACTATTTCCCAATTCATGTTATTCTCTCAAAAATAAAATGAAGTACATATGACGTCGTAGCGAACGAACACCGCGACCGCGAACAAGTAGACGGAAACAGAAGCCTACATCGTAGCATCAGAAATACAGTGAGTTTCCTTTCATACAGTATTCCTTTAGCCGTTAATTCCTTCATTAGTTTACAATTGCACGAGTATAAAGTGTATTTGAAACAAAATACAAACAAAAATAGTAAGGTTAGATACTAGAAATGTCGGACAAAAATAAAAGAGGCGCATTAAAAGCAAAGTTAACTACCTTTTCAAAATTTATGAAAGGTATACAAGAGAAACAAAACGTAGATGAAATTGATATCATTCAAATAAAGGAACGGTTGAATAAGATTTACAGCATAATTGATGAGTTTGAAGAAATACAAATTAGCATTGAAGAGGAGTCCGAAAACATCGAGACTGAACTAAAAGAACGGCAGATGTTTGAGGATAATTATTATTTAGAAATATCGCTAGCGATCATAAATTATGAAACCAACTACAGTACGAAAGCTAACACAATAGCGTCGGCACATGCGCAATCGTCAAGTGTATCGAATATCAAGTTGCCTACTATTCAGTTACCTAAATTCGAGGGAAAATATTCAAATTGGCTGGAATTTCGCAATACATATGAATCTTTAATACATACAAATGAGAGTATTAACGAAATTCAGAAGTTTCACTATTTGCGGGCATCATTAGAGGGTAGCGCATCGCAAGTCATACAGTCGCTAGAATTTACGGCGCGAAATTACGCGGTTGCGTAGGCAGCTCTATTGGATAGGTATAATAACAGATTATTGGTAATGAATCACGTGCAAGCCCTATTTAATATTGAGTCAATAAGTAAGGAATCAGCGGAAAGTTTAAGGAAAATCATAGATTCGGTTTCAAAGAATTTACGGGCACTTGAACAATTGGATCAACCGACATCTAACTGGGATACACTTATAGTATATTTGGTTACGTCGAAATTAGATACAGTAACGTTGCGTGAATGGGAAAATTATAAGTTGGATAAAAATGTACCAAATTTTAATGATTTACAAACGTTTTTAAAAGCGAGAGCTGATTTATTAGAGACACTTAATTCAAATCAAGCAGAGAAAAAGCAAATCAAGGGTAGCGTAAAAGGTTTTTTGATTACGGAAGATAAAGAAACTTATGTAAAATGTAGAGCTTGTCAAAAGGATCATTATATACAGAATTGTCCGGAATTTCTAAAATTATCTACTAATGGCAAATATGCGAAAGTAATGAATTTAAGATTATGGTTGAATTGTTTGAGACCGGGGCACATGACAAAGGTGTGCAGAAAGGGAACTTGCAAAAAATGCACTTCAAAACACCATACTTTACTACATAATGATAAGCAAAGCGCAGAAAAGGAAATTGTTGCCAGCACTTCAAGCAGTGTGACATTGTCATCCTGTCTGTCTGACAATTATGTGCTCTTATCTACAGTTTTTATCCAAGTTAGAGGTAATGTGGGTAAAATGCACACGGTTCGTGCTTTGTTGGATTCGGGCTCGCAGCCGAGCTACTTAACAAAACAACTGAGTGACCGTCTTCAGATTCTTACATCTAAAGTCAATATTACCGTCCTAGGACTAAATCAAACCACAACAAACCTCGAATCAGAATATGACCTTGAAATTCAATCACTCCATAATGCCTTCTCGGTCAACTTAAAATGCTTTGTAGTACCGGAAATTTCTGGACTGTTACCGAGTTTTCCTTTGAAGGTGACAGACATCGACATTCCAAAGAATATTAAGTTAGCAGATTCATCTTTTGATAAACCAGGAAGGGTCGACATCCTTATTGGTGCAAATTTATTCTGGCGAATCTTGAGCATCGGTCAAATAACATTTGGAAAAGATAAACCAATACTACAAAAGACGAGATTCGGCTGGATTGTATCTGGACCGGTATCTAACAAACCCATGAAAACCACAGTTTGCAGATTTACCCAGAATTACGATGTTCAACACCAATTAGCAAAATTTTGGGAAATGGAAGCATGCCAAAATGAAAGACCTTTCACAACCGAAGAATTGGAGTGCGAAGCTGACTTCAAAAAGCATGTTTCGAGAACACCAGAATGGAGATTTGTCGTGACAATTCCTTTGAAAGATTCAGCGGAGATGTTAGGTGAGTCTTATGAACATGCACAAAAAAGATTTAGTGCACTGGAAAAGAAGCTTGAAAAGACACCGGCCTTAAAGAACAGATATGTAGAATTCATCAACGAATACAGAGATTTAGAACACATGTCAAAATTGGAAAATAATAAAATTGAAAAGACTGGGTATTACATGCCACATAGAGGTGTAATAAGAGAAGATAGCCTGACTACAAAGCTACGAGTTGTGTTCGATGTCTCAGCTCCAACAAGCAATGGAATTTCTTTCAATAACATTCAAATGACAGGACCAACACTTCAAAATGAGCTATTCGCCATCTTGTTGATTTTTTTTTAGACAATACCAATATATAATTGCTGGAGATATCGCCAAGATGTATCGCCAGATATTAGTAACACCAGAGCAACGCAAGCTGCAGAGGATCCTATGGCGAGAAGATACTAGTAGTCCGATTGAAACGTTTGAACTGAATACTGTCACTTATGGCACCACAGCTGCACCATTTCTTGCAATACGGTGTCTTTGGCAGTTAGCAGAAGAAAACAAAGATGACCATCCGACATTAGCGAACATCATCAAGTCAGATTTTTATGTTGACGACTTGCTCACTGGCTCAGATGACCTCGAGGAAGCAGCTCTCATAGCCAAAGGAGTGTTACAGATTTTGAAGCAAGGCCAGTTTGATCTACGTAAGTTTTACTCAAATAATAGTGAAGCATTGAAGTATGTAACTGAAACGCATTGCCCAGCGATGATTTGGTGAAAGTTTGGTGAAAATGAAAATACAAAGACATTAGGTCTGACCTGGTGTCCTGGAAATGATAATTTGATGTATACTATAAGCGATGTGCGAAAAGAGCAAAAAATCACAAAGCGCATCATTTTATCGACCATTGCTCAAATATTTGACCCACTTGGCTTACTAGGTCCTTGCACAGTAAATGCAAAAATTATTATGCAGCAATTATGGTTGGAAAAACTTACTTTGGATGAAAGTTTACCTGCTCACATCCATGCCGCATGGAACCAATTTAGGGATGAGCTCCCCTTGCTAAACCATCTGAAAATAAATCGACTAGTGCTATGCGAGAACGCTAAACGAATAGAATTGCACGGATTTTCTGATGCCTCGGAAAAGGCATACGGGGGATGTATATATCTAAGGTCGATCGGAGAAGATGGAAACCCACATGTCCGCTTATTGTGTTCAAAATCCAAGGTTGCCCCATTGAAGACGGTAACGATGCCTCGTTTAGAGCTTTCCGGAGCATTGATTTTGGCGAGATTAACCAAAAAGGTCGTGAGTGCGTTACGCTTAACCCTAACAAAATGCACGCTGTGGTGTGACTCCACCATAGTGCTCGCCTGGCTGAAAATTAGTCCAAACAAATTAAAACCATTTGTAAGTAACCGTGTGGCTGAAATTCAAGAACTGACTGCCCAATATACCTGGAGACATGTACCAAGTGCTGAAAATCCAGCTGACCTTTTATCCCGAGGTTTGATGCCAGGATGGTCCTGAATTTCTAAAGGAAGAAGAGTATTTTTGGCCAACCAAAGCCGATTCAATCTTAGCAAAAGATCAAGCCTTAGCCGATACAAAGAAGGTGACCACAACGTTACATGTACAACAAACAGAAAGTTTTTCAGAAAGATTTTCAAAATTAAATACATTGAAACTAGTAGTAGCGTGCATAATAAGATTTAAAACAAATTGTTTACAAAAGTCAGAAGAAAATTACTCTAAGTGTCTTTCAGCGAACGAAATACACAATGCTTTTAAGAAATTAGCAAAGTTAGCCCAGACTGAATTCTTTGAAAAGGAGATCATTGCTTTGGAAAACGGTGCATGTGTTGCTAAAAGTAGCAAGATTTTAAACCTAAACCCGATTTTAGACAATGACAAAGTAATCAGAGTTGGAGGACGCTTAGAGAATTCATTATTAACACCCGATGCAAAACATCCTCTTTTAATGCACCATAAGCACCATTTCGCACGTCTAATCACAGAAGAAGCACATATCAGGCTCTTACATGCTGGCCCCACAACAGCTCCTGGCAACTGTAAGAGAGCAATTCTGGATTGTAGGAGGACGTACTCTTGTAAAATTGGTGGTGAAACGCTGTATGACGTGTTCTAGACATCGCCCAGTTATACAACCAATAATGGGGCAATTACCTGAGGAAAGACTCGCACCAAGTCCGCCATTTAGTGTCACCAGCATAGACTATGCAGGTCCAATTCTAATTAAGGACGCGGAGCAAGAACTAGAAAGTGTTACATAGGCGTCTTTGTATGTTTCACCACAAAAGCTTTCCGTTTGGAACTTATATCAGACTTAACAAAGGATTCGTTTCTTATGTCCCTAAAGCGTTTCATAGGAAGACGTGGCAAACCTAACCAAATTGTGTCTGACAATGGTCGAAATTTTGTGGCTGCGCATAAGGAATTGAAACAATTATACAATTTCGTGAAAACGCAAAACGATTATTTAACAGATGCTTGCTCAAAACAGAATATTGTTTGGAAATTTATACCTCCATATGCACCTCACTTTGGTGGGCTATGGGAGCAGGAGTAAAGTCATGTAAATATTCATTTAAAGAGAGTGTTGGTAATGCTAGCCTAACGTTCGAAGAGTTAAACACTGTACTCGTGCAAATTGAAGCAGTGTTAAATTCGCGTCCACTATGTCCTCTATCTTCCGATCCTCATGACCTGACTCCTCTTACCCCAGCTCACTTCCTCGTAGGAAGACCTCTTATTGCAGTACCAGATCCAGATTGGCAACAGGTTCCGGAAGGCAGATTATCTCGGTGTCAGCACCTTCAACAATGCCACCAACATTTTTGGGCTCGATGGCACAAGGAAATATTTAACAGAGTTGCAGCAGCGTACCAAATGGAAGAAGGGAACCTGAGATCTCAAACTTGGAGCGCTGGTTCTAATCAAGGAAGAGAATTGTCCACCTCTGAAAATAGAAGATGGGCAGAATCATCCAATTACACCCAGGAAAGGACGACGTTACCAGAGTCGCAACAGTTCGTACTACAACCGGCAACACCAAGAGGCCATATACAAAACTGTGTCCTTTACTAGATGAAGACAATTAAGGATTGCAACCCCATGGAGATTGCAAGGCGGGGGGCATGTTTAAGACAAAATACTTAAGTTTCGCGCCAGGCCCCCACCCTTGGTCATATATACTTCGCAACGGTTTTAAGATGTAAAAAAAAAGTAGAGAGTAGGTGTGTCCGAAAAAAAGGTTGTAATTGTGAAAATAAAGTTTGAAATACAGAACAAGAGTTTATGTAAAGACAAAGTTTTTACAGTATCGAAATATATGGAGTTTGTATATGATGGTTATGACTACATCGATGGCATACCTTTTCAGACATTTAAATTATTGGAATAAAAACAAAATCCATATTTTGTGTCACATCTGCTGCTAATAATAATAATAACAATGATAACTAAATTGTCAATACTTCTTGTAACAACGCAAACCCAAAGTAAAATTTGTTTTACCATATTTTAAGTTTTATTTTGTGATTTCCTTAACCGAAATATACAATAAGATTAAGAACAATAGAAGTTCTGTTCCTTTTTTTTTTGGTAATATTGGTAATTAAAAATAGCTTAATAAAATGCCTAATAAAGGAACCATTTTAAGTTGATGTGCATACTCAGTTGCCTACTCTACAGGTAAATTTTGAATTTGTTAAAAATGGCTATAAAAAAAAAAACCATATTAGCTAAAGGTGCTAATTTGTTAATTCAAGCTTACCTGGTATTTTTTTTCTATTTTATAATATTTTGCTGCGGATAATTTATCATTCTACGGGATGCTTATTCGGTAACAATTGCTGTATTCCCCTCAATCTAAGATGAATAACGGTATCTTAATATCAATTACTAGTTTCTCCATTTGAATTGTGTTGGTCTACCTGATAGCAATAACAATCGAAGGCAGATTACTGGTAATTTCTGTTCAACCTTCGGTCGGGCGCGATATCGGGAGTCACATAATCAAAACGCTCGAGCTGTGCCTGCCCATATAGCACACAATGTCCGATATAAGTCCATTTTAGGTACAAACGTACATGGACAAAAGGTGGACGTACATTGGATGTACTTGAATGTATGTACAGCGGACAGCTTGAGTTTATGTACGATGGACGAAACAGGTGGACATTGTTGTCGTTAAGATAAAAATAATATTTTTTATTAGTATGCTTAATGAGAAATATAATAGTAATAATTTTAATTACTTAATTTGATATTAGGACTATGCTGTGGTAATATTTACATATTATACGCAAGTATATTCTAAATAATGTTAAAAATGTTTAAAATTTTAACAGCTTCTCTGTTCCATGCGATTGCATAGGGGCTACGCTGATCATTTTATGGACATTAACCTGGTAAAAAATAAATATACGCAGAATAATAAAGGAATATTTAATTTTAACATGATTGTTAAAATATTCTTTCATTTTTAAATCACACCCACACTTTTAACCGCGGAAGGACGACGAGGGCCGAGCTGAATCGAGCGTCCCGTAAACAGCCGGCTTACGTTTGAAGATGGTTTGAAGTGCGTGCATAACAGTTTCTAGCGTTTCGATTTTCGATGGCTAATTTGTAGAGTGAGAGTGTGTGTTAATAAAAGGTAATTATAATATATCGCACGTTTGCTTATAGTACTTAGGGTATAAACAATTATAGTTCAATTCACAAATTGTTTACCGATGCCTGACAATAGGTTATGTTCTGTGATCACAACAACTTCCATAAGCCGAAATGGCCGACATTGTGGTGCTTCGGAAAACATTTGTGAATTGGACCACATCTACATAATATAAGTATGTATACATATTTTCGCATTGTATGAGGATCTCTATCATCAATATAATTGTTTTGTAGATAATTTTTGCACGTATGAATTAGTCTGTATGTCATTGTCATATCAATAAATTTATATGCAGGTATACATGGTATTATATAAGAAAGGAAGTATCTCCATAGCCGGCGCCGGCTTTTAATTTTTAGGCATATTGTAACCGTTTCTTATGCCCTTAGCCAATATAATTTTGTTACCGGCGAAGAAATAAAACATAACCTATGCATTGTTGGTGAGAAGGTATTCCAAACAGTTTTAAACACTTCGAGGGTATCCCAAACAGTTTTAAACATTTCAGTATCTATATTTATATTTTTTAATTATTATTTATATTAAAATTTGGTATCAGTGCCGGTTAAAATACGCGTAACTGGCGCGGGATACGGAGGCAAATAAAAATCAACTTCAATATAGTATAGTCGTATTTAGGTACCCGTTGCTCCTGTTTGTGATCTATATAGGTTGTATTATCAAAATAAATTATGAATTATTTATGAAATAATAACTTCACGCATAATTTTGTGTACACCTCAACGAAACTATGTACCTAGCTTAGCCGGTAAGAATCGGATGCGCATTATAAGAGAACTCGATGATTCTCGACAATTCAACTTACGTTTGACAACCTGTGACAACCTTTAAACAACATTTATCGACAGATCTAGTTTTATCTATTTTTTAAACGGTCTTTTCGATTTTTTGATCAGCAAGTACTGCCAACATTATATTGTAGTAATACCTTCTATAAATATTCACTTCACTTGAAATTGGTGAAGTGAAATTTGTTTTGCGCAAGAGTATTGCAATATTCTCGATTGTAATTATTGCTTGATTTATTATTACGTTTTCTAATACTCTGTATATTATGACTATATGTATAAATTTGCAGGTAAGGGAAATATCCAGGCTAGGAGGAAACAATTTTTACGATTTTGTGTACCGATCAGCAGGGAAATTGATCACAAATAAATTTGCTGGAGTGTAGTACAGTTTTTTTGGGATGGAAAGCAAAGAAAAGTTTTCGGGAACTGAAATTAGCAACCTTATTATTGGGTGACTCAAAAATAAATCAACAATTTTTCTTTTGTATAAACGATATTAGCGGTATGAAATTTTATTAATGCTGGTATAAAAGGACTGTTTGCGTAATCTGCATGTATGAAGCATTCATGATTCTTTAGGTTTTTTAAAGTAACTTCTAATAAAATTTTCGATTTTCAGAAAGTGCGCAAAAGTGTTTTGCCACCGCTACGAATAATCAGGTGGAAACCGAAATAGCCAGATGGCTACGTCGCTGCAGCGAAAGGAGGAAAAGGAACTAAATAAATGATTGTAATAAACATAATTATTACGTGAACTTCAATAATAATATATATTCTCAAGTATTTCTCTTTAATTAATTAATTCCATCTTATCGACTGATATAGCCTTGAAGTTTATATAAATAAGCGATATGATAACTGATTTACATCAATCAAAATAGGCTCCATTTGTACCCATATAAGAGCCACAGAAGGTGTTATGCAGATCTTATATTTATGTTTAACATACTTTTGTCTTTATAATTAATGTAAATAATCACACTCTTAGGTATTTTTTTAATTTATTAACCAAGCGACAATATTTTAAACTGCAATCTAAAAGAAGTTCCAAATATGGATGTTCACTGTACATCCACGTTACGTCCACTCAACGTCCACATATTGTGTGAATGTACTTGGATCAACGTACATTGGACGTATACAATGTACATCCAGTGTACATACAACTTTGTGAACTTGGGCGTCTATTGTACGTCCACAAGACATCCACCGTACCATCAACAGGACGTACACTGTACGTTGATTTGTACAACTGGACGTCTGGGTTGTTACGTCCATTGATGTTATGTGCTATCTGGGTGATAGATCGGTTGCGCCCGACGGAAGGTTAAATGAGCATTCTTCCTGTGGCTACGAGAGATGGCGGTTGTTGGTGAGCTCCTATAACAATTTTTATGCCACACACTGAGAAATACCGAAGTTCCACAATGTGCTTTCCTAAAAAGTATCAATATATCATCTGAATGATATAAATCCATATCATTACCTGAATAACCTTCGAGAATTTCCTATGAAATTTCCTGAGAAGAATCCTGGGTAGATTACCATTCCTAGATCTGACCGTCACTGGAGCCCCACGAATTAAACGTCCAACTTGACCCAGAGAATTACCTGCCCACACCTGTATTTTGAGCTGTCCATATTTACATCCAAGATATTTCATTAAATACATTCTACCTAAAAGAGAAAATAATTAATTATGTAGTTCCGATTCAATTTTAACCAGCAAATTAGGTTTTTCCATTTATGTTTACAATACATCAATTTTGGGGTTAAGTTTATATGAACCGCCATTATTTTTAGTTATTTTAGGAATTTTAATATTTAAAGGTTGTCATAAAAATCGGCACTAAGAAGGCTATTTATTATAGGGATTTTTACATTTATCGATAACACAGGTATTTAAATATTATAGTTTTTACTGATAGATGATTCTTATTTTCAAATATTTACCGAATATTTTTCACGATTTAACCTCATTTATTAAAGCGCCAGGCAAGTTTGGATATATATTTTGAGTTATACAAATTTTGTTTTATATAGTACCTAGATGATTCCAACCTACGTACCTGCGATTTGAGAGTCTCTGAATTGATAAAACATAGCATCATTTGGTATTTAAATAAAGAGTTACGCCTGTATTGTTTTGAAATATTCTTTTATTGCACGTTTAGTCTGTTTTCATAACGATAAACGATAATTACATTCTTCCAATTTTAAACAAGCCTAGAAGGGGCTTTAATCACATATTTAATTTTAATATAAACCGTAAATTAGTTTTCTACAAACGTCTTAAAATTTTCTTCGTTTGCTAAATTTAATTTCATCAATTCATCTTTAATTAAAATGACCAGTTTTCTTCTTAATTTAATTATCCAATTTTAATGTATAACATTAACTTTAATTAAGAAGTTTTTACTTAGGTAAGATGTATTTTCGTGTTAGAAAATATAGACGTGTTGTTTGTCTCATATTTTACAAAATGTATGTATTTTTTCAGCTTCAGGATGATTAAATAAATTAATCAAATCGTCGCTAAATTGCACATAGTTGCTTTTTATTGTAAATAAATGATGCCGACGATGCTCTGTTTTTCACAACAAATGCCTGGGATTTCAAATTTTCAATACATACAACATATATTTCTTTAGTTGTATATTTTTTTTTCTTTTTCTCTTTTTTAACAATAACAATAAAATACAACAATGTAGTGGTTTTTATTCACCTAGTGACTTCTCTGATAAATCAATGAATATTGTGGTCAGTGACCTTCTACCCGCTAGGTGGCACGGGAAACTTGTAGGAGCATCAAATCACCTGTCAATTTAGCATTCCAGGCACTTGCTAACGAATAGGCAATAGCACGCCCCAAAGCCCTTTCTCGAATTGTTCAAATTTGAAAAAACGTAATTATAATAAATCGTTGTAAAAACACACTAAACGTACAATAAAATAATGTTTTAAAACAACACAAACGTAACTCTTTATTCAAATACCGAAATGCTATGTTTTACCAACTTTAATCGCAGGTGCGTATGTTGGAATCATAGATACTATATAAAACAAATTATTTAATACAAAAATCCGTATCCAAACTTGTCTGGCACTTTAAATAAATGAGGTTAAAGAAACGTCAAGATTATACTTGGTAAATTTAAATGAGAGTCATCTATCCGCAAATGACCAAACTCAATTTCTAAGAAAATTATCATGAACTATTCATGTTCATAATCATAGTTAGACCATCTTAGTGACGATTTTTAAACATTAAAAATTCCTAAACTAACTAGAATAATGGCGGTTCATATAAACTTAACCCCAAAATCAACGTATCGTACACATAAATTGCGAAAATCTAATTTACTGGTTAACATTGAACTGAAACTAATTAATTATTTTCTTTTTTAGGTGGAATATACTTGAAGAAATACCTTGGATGCGAATATGGGCAGCTGAACATATAGGTGTGGACATGTAATTCTCTGGGTCAGGTTGGACGTTCGATTCGGGGGCCTCCAATAACGGTCAAATCATGAAATGGTATTCTACCCAAGATTCTTCTCGGGAAATCTTATAGGAAAATCTCGACGATTATTCAAATGAAAGGTGTGGATTTATATTTTAGGTAAACACTTGGTGGAACTTTTATATTTCTGAGTGTGTGGCGTCAAAATTGTTATAGGAGTTTACTAACCGTCATCTTTCGTCGTCACAAGCAGAATGAACATTTAAACTAAAAGTAACAGTTATCTGTCTGCGATTGTTATCGCTGTCACGTAAACCAACATCGAATTCAAATGGATAACCAGTAACGGATATTAAGATACCGTTATTTACTCTAGTTTGAGGGGAATACAGCAGTAGTTACCGAATAATCATGCCGAAGAATGAAAAATATCCCGGAACAAAATATAATAAAAGAAAATAAAAACATACCAGGTAAGCTTGAATTTACATATAAAATAAAGCTTACATTATATATAAGGCTATGTCTAGCACCTATTGCTAAGATGGTCTATCTTTATAGTCATTTATAGTTATTATAGAGTAGGCAACCCAGTATGCACTTCAACTTACAATTACTTCTTGTTTTGGATTTGAAACCAGTTTTATATGACTCTAAATTAATTCACACCTGTTTCCATAGCAATATGTAAAACAGGTGTATGGATTATTACAAAACATCAAACAAGTCATGTCAATTCATGAGAAATTGGCAAAAAACATTTCGTTTTATCAAAAATTAATTAATATTCAGAAAATCGAAATTAATAGCAATAAATAGTAAAACGCCATCTGTGGATAGTCAGAAAAAATTCATAGAGGGATACATCAAAAGAAATGTACAATTGTCCAAATTTAAGAACAACATTAATTTAATGTAAATTTCTAAGCAAAATGTAAATAACAAAATGTAAAAAGATTATTAGCAATGACTTAGCAGTTAAAAATGTTCTTCTTTGCGACAATTCGGAAACGTCATTTGAATCTTGGAATGTACATTCAGGAACGCCGCAAATCTTCATTTGTCGGAACTCGTGACTCGAATTCCGATAGCTGATTGAAGATCCGAAAAACTTGAAAGGAGGCGTTGAAACCCAGACAGCGGAAAGTAAGCGTCTTTTGTTGCCGAAAAATTGAGCAGAGATCATAGAATAACCTGACTAGAATGGTAACTCTCATACGCTAACTCGGACTGCGTTTAGCGACGCCTACTGACTATTGTTGTTACTAAAATCGTTTTGGCGGGCGATTTAAATGTTCGTATAGTACTATTTATTCCTTTATGTTTATGATTTAATTTATAAAAGAAAACACGTGATCTTTTAATAGAATATCTGTATTAGTAATACAAGAATACAATAAATTATATATATAAAATACAATTTCCTATAAATTTTTCAATTACATAATATATTTTTGGTAATGAATTGATGTTCAGGTGCTGCCACATTTGTAGTTAAATTGTTATAGCAAATTCTACATTTCTTAGTGATTGCAAGTAAACGTTTCGCAAAATAACCACATACATAAGTTTTTGCATATGAGGCCAGAATGTTTGCAGAAGGTGTAATTGTATGAGCAATGGTAGGAAAAAGAGGTTGCACATAGTTATTATTATTGCACTTGTTTGCTTTACTACCATTAATAAAATCGCTAAAATTGTCTAGCCCACTATTTGCCAAAGTCATTTCGCAATTTGATCCAATTTGACTTATATGACATAAAATTGTTTAATGTAAATGTTTTAAATGATGTTAAAAATGAAGTACAAGTCGGGTTTGTGTTTCTTACAACATGACTGCGAATAAGACTAAAGAAATTCTCAACAGCGTCTTGATTAAAGTTCTTGGGTATCATATATGTAAATCCCTTCTTCTGTAAACTTTGCCACAATTGTTCCATTCCGTTTATAGTATGTATCCCATTCTTAATAGTAGGAGGATGTGTCCTTTTCTTTGTTCTTAGGCATTCAAAACTGATACTTCGCAATAGATTCTTTGCCTCTTTCCAAAAGTCCAAGTGCTTGGAATTTGGTGTGACAACACAACGCAGCTCATTTTGTGAAGAAGAAGTTTTATTGACACCATTAAAGGAATCAAATAAGGTATCAAAAAACTATATTACTTCCGCTGTTCCTTCTGCTTCTTCAAATGGTTCTATTTCTAAAATACAGAGGCAAATGTAAATTCACACTCAATCAAAAATAAATTTAAGCTTACTGTTTTCAGCCAGAAATCCCATCGGTGCTCCCACAGTTCTGCTTAGCACTTGTGTGCATACGCTGACTTTCATTTTCTTCAATTTTTCAGGATAGACATGACAATCTGTTAATTTTGGACAAACTCTCGTTCCTAATCTGCTGCTGTCCATTTCATAAAGTTTTATGATGTACTTTCCATGATGCTCTTCTCTCCACTCCATTCTTCATAAAACACAGGTCCTTTGTTAATAAATTGTTTCGAATTTCAGTAAATGTGGGTAATCAAACAAGGGAATAATTTCTTGGTGATCAACCTCAAAACCAAAAAAAGGTATAAAACCAGAAGCTGGATCGTTTCGCTGCGTTTATTCTGCAATTTTCGCAAAATTCTATAAGAGGCCATAAAACCAGGCTAATGCGGGAAAAGATGGCGTCAAATAGGTCGTTTCCCTTAGCAACGGTATTTATTTTACTTAGCAACGACAATTTAAAAAAACAGAAAAGGATAGCCATACGGAATAAATGAAATAGAGCGACATTAGTACAAATTACCGCTTGTAGGGTGCGACTAAATAATGTTCATTGAAATATAATGGAAGTCCCACCCCTCTGGCAGAGATCAACGAACCATCATCGAGGCTAAACCTATTTTCGGTTGCGCTTTTAAAATATAATTTCACCTCTGCAAATGCAGATTTCACGAAAAAAATGTTCGCTCTTGGAATAATGAATGAAGAAGAACGTTCGGTAATTTTTAAGCACGATCTATTCTATTACACAATTCCTAAGCAACGTTTCGATCGTTACGTCGATCTTTTTCAAGCTGTTTAAACCATTTTAATATAATTAATTAAGAATACATCTAAAATTAATCTTAATAAAATTACCTTTAGAATTAATTTTAAATTAAAATGAAGTTAAATTTAAATTTTGACAACACATCTTTTCTTGGGTAAGACATATTATTTGGAGAAATAAATTTTAAAATTATAATAAATCAGTTGTTGTATGTTAGGAAATTCAATAGTAAATGTTTAAGGTTATAGATTTTAAGGAAAACAACTTTTTGTGTTACTTAAACAAGAAGTTGTAGTGAGATTTAAATCGGAATAAGATACAAGGATGACTGAAAAGGTACAATAAGCGAAATGTGAAGTATAGCCAAAAGTAACATTAAAGATTAAATTTTTTTTAACAAACAAATTAAAAGAAAAAAAAAAAAAACATGAGTATCAACACAAAAGTAGTGAACATGTACGTCTTCCTGACAACACGAACAACTAAATTTTATTATAAAAATAAAACACTGTAAGAGTTACCGAAATTTCCTAAATCAGTTTGATTGTATATAATCTCTGAAATCAGACGGTTTTGGAAGTCCAGTAATTATAGAATGATTTTGAATTCTTTTTTTAATAAATGAGAAATATGATGATTTAAATTTATACTTGTATAATGCAATTCAGACCAAAATCACATTTTAAAAAGCGAACATAAAATGAATTAAGTGAGTTATTGTGATAAATAGCGATGAAGTTGAGTATCCAACAAATAAATTAATTTAATGTGATCTAGGAACCTCTGCACAATGAAAGTAGTTCTTATTCATTTACTTTCTTAATTCTTGTCCTGTTGTATATAATAGATTCATTCGGAAATCCAAAGCAACTGCGACCATCGTTAACATCAGAATTTATCTTGCAAGAGTGAACAGCACAACAGCATGATGCCCATTGGCGTTTTCTTTCGTGGTTATTTCAGTTAGACCTGACAATATAATATATAACAAAGTATGTAGTGTTATGGCCGCTAACCTTACCTTTACACAATGCTCCTTATCAAGGCTCATTAAATGTTTAAGGCTACAGGAGATATTCAAAACTAATAAAATACGTAAAATAAATAAATAAAGCAAGTTAAATCATGTAGATTAAACGGACGAGTAAACTAATTTATGTAGGTACCAATGTAAACAATAACAAACTGCCATTTGGGAAGCTGTTGTTTGAAGTGAAATTAGGCTTAGAAATTTGAACGCCGGTGACTCATCCATTGGTCGAACTGTTTAAAATGTAATATAGATAGATCTATAACGTTATTATCGGTAATTGACGACCTATTCACACTATAGATCAACGAACCTGCAAGGCACGGGCCCGTCACCGTCACCGTCAAAGCAAAATTTCTTTTCTACTAAACATATGCATTTCACGGTTGTATACAGGGTGTATCAGATATAGAGGTAAATATGATAATGTGTAACAGCTGTAATCATGTACGATCAAAATGCACAGGGGGTCTATCTGTAAGCATTAACGAGAGAAAAAATATTTTGTAAATGCCGTGGGCTAGAGCCGCACCTGTGCCCAACCTAGATGCTGTCCCGAGTATACCCCCACATACCATTACCATTCAGCCATTACCGCTGTTAGTTTTGTGTGGATCGCCGCTTGGAGTGTAAGCCACTTCGAACGTTTTATTTAAATTCTTCCCGTCTCGAAAAAACGATCCTTTTCAGGACCATCATGATTACATTTAAAGAAAATCGAAGCTTGATGCATCGGCAAAAGCGTGGGAATGTATACATTCATTTTCGCGCGATATTATAGTAAAAAGGAGTGTTTGCAAATTTTCTGTATCTACATTTATTTCTGTGTAATTCGATTCAATTCATTTTGCGTTATATGATTAAATAAATCCAAAAGAAATAACTCAGATTCATGTGGTACCGTTTATTAACAACTAACTCTCGATTCGACAAAGCAAAAGAAAAATATTTACGTTTTTTGTAACTACTGAAGTCGCATATCCGGTGAAATGCGAACGTTATCCAGGATATTAAAAATAATACTTTGTAGACTTACGTAGAATGCTCTTAACAAAAAAGGAATGTTTATTTTATAAAAAGAAGAAATTTAAAATGCCTCAGTTTTGCTATTTTTACAAGGGCCTTTATTTATTCAGAATGATGTTAAATGAACTTACCGCATACCATTAAGAATAATGCTAAATGAGTGCAATGTATTTATACATAATACCACGTTTAGCGGGTGCTTAACATGACGTTTCCTTGCATCAGGCCCGGAGTAAAGACTTTTTGGCTCTAAATTTTACTTTTTTTATTCTTTAATGATGAAATCCGGTTTCGATGGGTTTGTGCTTTATACGTCGTGTAATTAACACCCAAGCAAAATTTACTTTTTTATTTGATACATCCTGTATTCACACTTGCAGTATCCCGGCGATAGTGCGACGGGCAAGTGACTGCGGCGATCATTTGAAAGAATATTAGACCGGCACAAATCCGTCGCTTTCCGACGAATGCCTGCCAGTGTGAATTATACTGTAGGCAATCGCCAGTCAATTGACGCTAAAAATTATGGCCAAAGTGAAGCGACACAGAAAATTTACTTCGAAATGTTGGATTTTCATTTTTAATACCATCGTTAATTGTTCGTAAATTTTTGAGTGACTTTCTGAAATGTTTAAAATATTTACTTTCGTTGTCTAAGAGTTGATTGCATAATGTGACATATTCTCCTTCTATGTTTCTGCGTTTTAACAGTTGATTAACCCAGAAACATTTTCTCTTCCGCACCTTCCTATTTTCTTTCTCTTCTTTAGTGTTGTGAGTTTTCGAATTAAAATATTCGTTGATTTCGATCATTGAAATACTCGGATGATTCCGATTCTTAGAATCCGATTCGGAATCGGATGATCCCGAATCGGATGATTCCAATTCCGTAAAATTTGTACAACGATTTCATACTGAATGAATCCAGCGAAACGTTTGGTAGGTATACGTATTCGTATAGTTTGTGTGATTTTGGAAATTTTCAACTTTCCGGTTTTGACTCGATCATTCGAAATTTATTATTTGGACTGACGGGCTGTGCGCACTTAAATCACACAGTCACATTCACTCAGTATTAGTAATCTGCAAAATATTTTATTAA
This sequence comes from Protaetia brevitarsis, assembly GCA_004143645.1. Lineage (NCBI taxonomy): Eukaryota > Metazoa > Arthropoda > Insecta > Coleoptera > Scarabaeidae > Protaetia > Protaetia brevitarsis. Next base: position 383,041 of record RXPK01000057.1, on the reverse strand, counting down.
GAAAAAAATAATAAACTTTTGTTATAAATAAGTTTAATAGAGATTTACACCAAATATGATCCCATATTCCACCGTGCTCCATGTGAATTATTTCGATTTTTAAACTCATCCAAATATGTACAACTTATACGAGTATGTCTGGTGGAATATGAATCGGAATATTATTTTGAATATCAATTTATTTGCTCAATACGGAGTCGATAAGTGCTAGACAGCAGTACTGTCCTCAAAGACCTATAGAAAACTTATCTATTGTAAGTGATTCTGAAATATATTGCAGTATTTGTGCTACTACTATAAAGTATCCTGACAACAACAGTGTTAGCCAACATATAAAAGCTAAGAAACACCTGTAGAGTATTAATCCAAGATGTAGAAGATGTTGATAATTTTATCCAAGATTTATGCAAAGCTTTTGCGGGGGTCAATGTACCATTAAAAAAAAATCACTCGGTGTTAAAGAATTTTCTTTAACACCGAGCATAAGCATAAGCATATTCCCCATGAAGCAACTTTGCGCCGATATCGATTAAAATGCTACGACAAAGTTATGCTTAAAATTGAAAGTAACTTTACAGATCACTACTTAACTTATGTGTTATGATGAAATCATATTTTGAGTGGCTGCGTTGTGAACGTAGAACATAGTTGTTGGTATATTGCATCATACAATTCAAAGTACGTCTTATTTAATATGTACTAAAGTAAGCGATGAAGTAAATGCGGTATATATCAGCAAAATCGTCTAACGTAGCTTAGAAGAGTTGTTTAGCGGAAATCAGCGAGAAAAAAATTTACTACTTGTTTCCCATTCTGAATAAAAATATATGCTAAGGTGGGAAGACTTTTGAAAAAAATTATTCCTAATTTATTATATGTAACTTGCGTAGCACATGCCTTGCGTCGTATTTGCGAATTTATACGCAATCAGTTTCCCAATGTTGATAAATTAATATCAACATGCAAAAAGATCTTCCTAAAAGCCCCTTCACAAATTAGCATCTATAGAAATAAATTCTCATCTATACACTGTTGAAAATATTACGGTGTTGGCGTTAATTTTGCGCTAGTCAAATATTTTTAGTGTTGATTTTTACAAACTTTGCCAGACGAATTGACTACATGTGTTTAGTAGAACAGAAATTACTAGAATTTGGTGTGAATTCTTTGTTTAGATATGAGGATTTACTATTTTCGCTAGACATTCAGAAGCATCAACCAATCAGAATTCTTCCCTCGGATAGAAATATAGAAACCTCACCTAATCTAATACAGTATTGCATTATACGCACCACCTGCATTGCACGTGTATCTGTTTTCGAGTTTGTTTCTGCGTATTAACATATCCAAACAAACCACCAAATGTGACTGACCTGCAAAGTGTAACCTTGTGTTATTAAACGTTAATTCCAGTGGGCATAATAAATTTCAACATCTTAAAGATGTATTGGGAACAACTATTTACGTAATTAGTTCAGATTTGAATCAAATAGCATAAACATTCACTTAATTTTATAATGGTTCTCAAAAAATCATTTTAAAATTAGTACGTTTAGTTGAAACCAAAACTATTGAATGAGTGGTTCTATATATTTATACTTGAGAAAATGTCTTAAAGAGAGAATATTATAGCACTAAGAAATAGGAGTTGCATATTAAAAAGACGTTGTGTTTAGAAAACGGTGTTAAATCATCCAATAGATCGAATTCATTTAGTTAAACAGCTAGTAAATTTGTCTAGTCTAGATCAAATAAAATGTGACTAGAAGTATATCGTAATTCCACGTGTTAGTTGGACAAAATAACCCCTTAGCAATAGACAATACTTGACTATCTTTGTTCGTCAAATTTAAACTTCTGTAGTTCTCGACAAAATAACACGAAAACAGTGTGGACCTCTCCTGACTATTAAATTAGTCAAAAAAGTGTTAAAATTTTCAACAGTGTAGCATTACCACACCCGTTGTAATAACTCAATGGGGCACATGCATAGAAGCTTCTCTTTTTTATTGTAATAATTTCGTTGATATAAAAGATTTGATTCTGAAGTTACCTAACGATGCCAATCGTTGATTGAAAGCAAAGAAGTTTTGCAAAATAGTGAGTTATCGAATGAACTGCAATTTATTAACAGTAATTTTAATCATTTAACAATTACAATTAATTTTTTTGAACAAAATCATCTAAGAAATACTGCCGCTTTGAGTACCTTAAGGCGAATCTGGACGTCTAAGTGTGCGACAGAGATAAATATATCGGAAAAGTATTCCGCGCTTTTTTGGAAAACGATACGACCGATTTTTAAATTTTAAACTGTATTTGTCTTAAAATAATGTTTGAAATTGCGCCAATTTTTTTATTTTGGATGTATTTAAATTTTTAAATGTTATACGTTTGTTATTAAAAACAATTTCTAAAATCGGCTCAACGGCGCATTTGAACACCAATTTCTTAATGCCAAATTTTTTTAATTTTTGAATTTGTGAGGTTTGTATGTTTGAGACAGTGTATGGCATCGTGACTCATTTATCACAAGTTACTCTATTGGAAGTTGCATTGTAAAATCAAAGATACAGGTATAGAATAACACTCAATGAAACGTAGCGAATACTCAAGGCATTCTTAGCAATTCATTTTGGGAACATGTAATAGAAAAGCAAATAATTCATTCAAAAAAACAAAAGGTATCTTTCTTTTCGATCTGATTATCCCTTGAGGTTTATTTCTGCAATCACGTGTTCAACAAATGTTGTTCACATTTGTGCATACCTCGAGATAATTCAGTTCTCGGAAAACAGCAGTTACTCAATTTACAAAATAAGTCACTGATTCTACTGATTCATAGTACTGATTATATTATCAGTGCTATAATTATTTATTTCTGAATTAATAGCTTTCTTTGTAGCCTAGTAATACAAATAAAATTACTGATAATACCTTATTAATTTGCATTTTAATTTTGATTTTTCTAAAAAATGAAATAGTGTTACTTCATATGTACATTCAAGTTCATGTGACAAACTAACTAAAATTTTGAAAAGATCTGATTACTGGAGCCGGTATCATTTCTGTAGCGCACTCAATTCGACGCTTGTGCTACCGTCCTAGTTATGTTGTCCCAGCAGACGTTTTCAAAACAATCTCTTTATCAAATTTAAAATATTTTGATTGGTATGTCTAAAAACAGCGGAAAAAAAATCGCGCCATCTACTGGCAGAGAATCTGATTAAAAGGGCGTCCAGATTCGCCTTAAATAAAGTAATTTCAGAAATGAAAAATATTCCCAGGGATTTTGGAAATAAACGAAATGAAAAAAATTACTGCAGAATTTAAGATAAATCCTGATTTGGAAACATTATCTCACTTGTGTGTCAGTGGAATGCAAGCTTTGACGATGTATCGCAGTAAAGCAAATTCCTTCAATTATTTTTAGTAACTTAAACACTAAAGCATGAAGTTACCTACCATAATAGTATTAAATTAATAGTTATTTGAATACCTTTAAGTTGAGGTTGCTAAATACAATTGCGGGAAATTTGAATTTTGTTTGCTGGGATGCAAAGTATAAAACATTTATACCAAGTTTTACTACCGCTCCATTGACAAGCTGCGACGTGTAAAGAACGTTTTCTAGATTTAAAGATGTGCTAATTTCAAAAAGGAGGAGTTTTATATTGGAAAATTTAGAGGAAACCATCATAGTAAGCCTCAATTCGACTCTCCTCGATCCAACTTGAAAGCCATTTCATTTTTGTTTATATTTTGTTTTATTTTCAATATTCATCGCTCTATATATGTAATGGACTCATCGAGCTACTGCGTCCCTGAAGTTACCGTGTATATCGATGCGAGCCGAAGTACTCAATGGTGAAGTGAGTCATTCCCATAAACAATGCCTCTCACTGGGAATGAATATGACTTTGCACTTTGGTTATGGGAAACTGTCAAAAATAAATGTTTTTTTTCTTTTAACCAAGCAATTTAAAAATTCAAATGTATAGACGCTACATAATTCTCTGAATTTCCAAATTTCTTTTCCTTTATTAAAAAAAAATACATTCAAAACTGTATTTAAAAAAATAGTAGAAAAAACACGTTTCACAAGACTTAATGCACACATTTATTAGAAAACTTGACGTACACCACTTGAATTCGTGTTTTAAAACGTGTCTTATGAAACTAGCTTTTTGATATAGTATTTTAATCTTTGAGAAGATGGTTACAGGTCAACACCACGAACCAGTTAGAAGTAGGTCTTTTCATTCACTCTCCATGAAGAGCTTGTTCTCATCAGAAAGCCACCAACCCCAAATGAAACAGTACAACGTCGGGATAGGAGCAAGAAGTGCAAGATCTCCAAAGAAGCCCAACAAGAAACCACCTGGTGCCCGTAACCGAACCTTCTTTCGTGCACTGTGCACGATTTTATATAAGAACCATGTACCAAGCTGCGGTGATCCTTACGCAGACGGTACTCAGCTCAGTATTTTGCCTGATAGTAAAAAGGAGAATTGGAACCATCACGCCAAAATAGGATTTAATTTTATTTGTAAAAGGTTCGTTCCCAGACGCTGTATACCTTAAAAAAATTGTAAGCATTTGCACAACATATTGTACCTTTTAAATAAACGAAATAAACAAGCTATGTATACATATATATGATGCTATTTATCTTATTTATCTAAAAGTAACTGACCAATTTAAATTTTTAAATAATGACGAACTAAATTGTGTAGAAAAGCAAAATAAACTTTCAATTGTACTATATTAATATACAAAGTTACAGTAATTACTTTAACAATATAAATATATTCCTCCAGGAAGAGAAGCTAAATCTAGTATGTTTGAATGAAACTGTCTGTCAAAGCATGAAATTAAGGTATGTAGTACTACTGCTGCGGAAATCGCCAAATATTAAAAACCGGTTAATCGATTTTTAATTAAAATGGGTTTTGAAAATCGGTTTGAAAAAAAAAACGGTTTTGAAATGGGTTTTTGAAAATAGTTTTTTGAAACGGTGACAAATTTTTGCATTATGACTAAAGCACGCGTTTGGAGAAGCGGGGAAGCGGAAAACTCAGTGGCGTTGCCTACACGCAGTCTGTGCTTAGGAACTTGCATATGTATCTACATACATATGTACCTACATAGTTTTGCCAACTTACCAGAGAAAATATTATGTAAGGTTCTGTATTCACATGTAAAAGAACACTTCCCTTACAAAGGAATATCTGGAAAGTATTATGTGGTTACAAATTTTAAAAATTATTAAATTACAATTAAAAGTAAGAATAACATAATTTAGTGAAAAGAGCTTCCCCTGTTTTTGGCATAGTTGCATCAATATTTTGAATAGTAGTCTTGAGGTAGCGGTCTTTATTGGGTTTATTAAGATTTAATACATTTTTTTGATAATCGTTTAAATTTAACATGCCGCTAGGTATAACAACCTTACTATCATTTTCAAATGTATCGTTGTGGAAAATTACAATGTTTTGATATTAATAATACGTGAATTATTTCTAATCAATGATAAAAAGACTTACCAAGTTTTTGTTTTATTATTTTAAATAGTAAGTGACTCTTTATTTCTGCTTGCTTTATCTTTTTTTTTAATAAAAAACAAGAAATAAAGAAAATGTCACTATTACCCATTTAATTAAGTAATACAATTATATATATTATCTTGTTACAATACTTAAAACGTATGCAAAATATAAATTATTTTAGCAATTCTTACTTTTCAATGAAAGCCTGAACAGAGATATTTGAATGCTGCACAAATACAAATAAATAGCTACATCTAAGACGCCGCCAATGCGTAGAATATTGCGAAAACACAGCCGCATTGTGGTTCGTACCGAACAAACAAGGATTTATACGGGCAATCGGGTAACTTTCTATCGATACCCGTATATGCGTGTGTTCGCTCGGAACGCAGACCTCCTTGCTGTGATTATGACATATAACTATATTCAATATTCATGTACAATTCCTACCAAAAAAAAGTTAGCGACTTACGCCAAAATGTATGTGGCAAGCGCATTTAGGATGGATTATAGCTTTTACTACGACTACGACTTAACAGTGTAAACAGATATTATGTATAGAGTTGGGCAACTTTTCCGGCGCGGCAGGTACGTATTCAGAACGTGCACTCCAACTTATGTATTCCAATAAAGCAGATGAACGTAGAGTTGCAAGTCAGTAACAACAGCGCCTGTTTTTCTTATAAAATGTATTTTTTTTTATTTTATCTAAATATATAGCGATGTAAAAGGCGAATGCACCGCAAAGTGGCCCGTTTGTTCGCCCGTTTTGTTTGATTTTGCCCCCAAAGAAAATTTATATAATATCTGAAAAGACAAGAAGGGCCCCGGGAGGAGGGGCCACGAAAGATGATAATAACGACGAAGTTTTTTCAAACCAATTTGGGCAGGAGATGGGCGGCTCACGACCTAGCATATGCTACTTCCAAGCAAATGGATATAGACATCTTTATTGTAAGTGAGCCACATAGAAATGTAATTAAAAGCAATGTGTGGGTGAAGGAAAGGCAGGATGTTGCCATAATGTTTCTGAACAAAGCAGTGAAGGTATCAAAAATAGTGCGTCATAAAGGTTATACAGGGTGATTCTCAATATATGCGACAAACTTTAGGAGCTGATTCCTGAGGTTATTTTGATAATAAAAGTTCATATGAGTATATGTCCAAAATAACATCTAAGAAGAGTCTAAAGTACCTGGGTATAATCTTAGACTATAGGTTGACCTTTAGTGAATACATAAGGCAAGTTTCTAAGAAAGCAAATGAAAGACTTGCAATCCTGACTCACCTTATGCCAAACATCGGTGGACCCAGTAGTGCCAAGAGACTCGTCCTTAGTGAGGCCATGCACTCCATCATGCTTTATGCAGCACCTGTATGATGCACGGCTTTGGGTAAGAAACAAAACGTGTGTATTCTAAAAAAGACCCAACGTAAGGTTTTGCTAAGGGTATCCTCTGCCTTTCTCACAGCCTCCACCTGCCCTGTGTCATCACGGGGAAACCGCCCATCGACCTGTTGGCGTATGAAGGGGATTTTATGCATCGAAACGAGGGCCAAAAATCAAGAGAACAGGCAAGAGGCAATACGATCAAGATATGGCAAAACAGATGGAGCAACAATGAGGATAATGCCCAGTGGACAAAGAAACTGATACCTGATATTGCAGTATTGATGGTTCGTAAGCATGGGAGTCTGGACTATTTTTTAACTCAGTTGTTGACGCGCCACGGATGTTTTAGAAGCTATGCAAAAAGGTTTTGAAAGGATGATAACGAGAACTGTCTGGTCTGCACAGAGATAGATACCGTGGAGCACACAGTCTTTTATTGCCACAAATGGCGCTTACATACTTATAAAGAAGTCGGGATAGTACTAACCCCGGAAAATATAGTGGAAATTATGTTAAGATCCGCAAAAAACTGGAGGCATATAGCAGACATGGCACGCAGTATAATGTCTAAGAAGGAAATGCTGACAAGAGAATACATAGCAAAGAAGTGACTTACCTGAGCCCCTAATCACCATGAACACCTGGTGGATGAGTGACGTAGGGTCTACCTTTTCTTCTCTTCTGTTTTGATGAGTGAAAGACAGCCTAGTGCCCTGATGTTGATGTCTGGATGAGACGGTTCCGGGGTACTGATTCAATAGGCGGTTCGGTAGGGTCACTTGAAGGGTTAGTTTTATGCCCTCTAACGTCCTGAAAAAAAAAATATATATTAAACTGGAAAGCTTAAACGTATAAACATATTGGAAAGTATGCATCTAATTATTACTGTTGTAGTGGCCATCAAAAAAAAATCCTTTCATGTGCCATAAATATTTTGAATTAGTTATAGTCAACTGGCGTCGGTAAACCAATTTAGGTTACCAAAGGTCCAAAACTAAGTAAAAAGTTAGTATTGTGTTTGCATTAATAGCTTTAACATTGACCATAAAAATCCTTTTTCAGATGTAAATGCGTTTTATTTTATGAGACTTGTTTGCCTCAACACGTTAATGTTGGATTCATTTTAATTAACAAATGGCACTTATTGTTAGTTGCAATAAAGAAACATTCTTATCATCTCGAAAGTCCTGCATCAGAGACATCTCAACAAAAACGTTTGCTTCACTATGTCAAGATTATGTTTCAAACGAAACATTAAATGGGGCAGGCATTAGCAGTTTCAGGGATCTTGCTGATACGTAAAAAGTTAGTTCTTGAAACACAAAAATGTTTACTGAAATATATACGAAAGAAATTAAGGCAACAGTAATATTTTGACAAAATCCGTGCGTGGAAAAATATTACAGCCTTGGACAATAGAGCAATTTTTCAAGTTAAAATTTATATCACTGACGATAACGAAGATTTTCAATGGAAACATCATACGCAAATCAATCAAAATTTTTAGCGATGGTCAGCTGATGTTGGAAATACTAAAAGCGAATCAATGCAATTCAAAATTGACCTAGAACGGCAAAAAAACATTTTAAACACATAGAGAGTGCTGTGGAGCTGTTTTAGGCGCAAAACCTGGAACGACGTCCATGGCAATTTTTTATAAATATAAGTATAAAATCTATCCTCCCCTAATTTAAATATATGTTAACGTAGTGCTGTGTACTGAAGGTACAAAAGAAAAAAAAGTAAAATGAAAACTAAAAATGAAAAATTAAATGAACTAGCTCAGCGGATAAAAATAAAGGGCGCAAAAGAACAATTAAACTCAGGATTACTCTCACAATTAAACCTATCATGAAAAGTAAAATGTGGGCGTTTGAAAATTTGATTTTCTTAAATACTCCAAAAATTGAAATGGTTGATTCAAAAATAAAAGAACAGAAATTTTGAATGACGTTAACAATCATAAATTTTATTTAACAAAAAAAAAACATTTGTTACAAATTGCAGTAAAATTTAACCTTGGACTGAAGGTCCAGGACGAAAACAAAAACTGCATGAATCTACAATTACGAAAGGACAATTCAAATCCTTTAACAAAGCAAAAAGGTAAATTTGTTCTAGAAGAAAATCCTTTTTTCACAAAAAAAATCCACGTGGTTTCAAAAATTAATGCAAACTAAATTAATTTAAACGTGGACAAAACAAATAAACTTACAAAATTGAAATTTAAATACAAGCACAATGCTTCTTTTCACCTATACCGTGGTGATTAACTATCAAATACAAATTTGTAAACTAAAAAACGCAAAAATTAACTCTTTAAACTTAAATATATCTTCCTACACGGATCTTATATCTAATTTGTGTACACAAAAATATAATACCAATTATTATATAAATGAGTTCTTTGATGGATGAGATAAATTCAAAATACGAATTCAAAACTAAAATCAAAATGTAAGGACAAAATGGCAGCAACGAAATTAAAAATACAAGTACTTATTCGCTCGTCAATCGAGAAACTGCCTCTGAAGGTAAACCGGTCGCATATATATAAAATAACAGCTGCGTGCGCTGCACCTTACGCACAAAGATCATAGAAAACAACTACAAGAATAACATAAACAAAACTGGTGAACGCAATATGTACAATTGAATGAAATTAATTTCAACAACTGAACAATTAAAAGAATAAATAAGATCAATTCAATTAACAAAATCTTACCCAAAAATAAAACATTAATTTCTGAGAGAATTTGCCCGACACATTGATAAAGATTAATCTCAATAAATAAAATAACACTGAATATACGAACCCCCGGGGTGCCAGACCACAGCAGTAGTATCGTTGTCGCACGCGACTATCTCACAATCCTCTGATAAAATAATTTCGAACACATTGACATTGACGTTGACGTTGACATTGACGTTGACGTTGGCATTGACGTTGACATTGAAGTTGACGTTGACATTGAAGTTGACGTTGACATTGACAATGACGTTGACATTGACGATGACGTTGACATTGACGTAGACATTGACGTAGACATTGACGTTGACGTTGACATTGACATTGGCGCTAACATTGACGTTGACATTGACATTGTCACGTCTGTTTTAGCGAAATCGTACGTACCCCTCCATCCGTTAGCGATTTTAAATAAATTACTTGGGCAACTTTTACGCCCTAATTTTCTATTTATAATAATTTTCTGGTACCAAGCATTATGAAAAGCAATAATTAATTATTGAATTAATAATTTAATATCTAACAAGATGACCGTACTATATGCTTTTTGTAACCTAGGAGTTTTAACAAAATTTACAGTTACCGCTACCAAATCCATATTGGCTTACACTCATATAACATTTTGTGATCGCATAAGCAATTCTATTATATTTATAATTAACCTATTTACCGCTTTTCCGATAACCGGTAATGGACTACCTAACTAATAGGCCTATAACTATATGGATCTGTCATATCAGTTTTATCCGGTTTAGAAACAACGGAAGACTTTGACAGAAAGGCGAACTACAAAAGCTCATAATTTTTATACACGACATCAATATTAATGAAAATATAATTATAGCAAAGCGAGAACGAAGCTTTACGCAAGTAAATTAAATAGATATTATTGATCCTTAGACTACTTTAACAAATACGCTTCAATATTTATTCGAGGCAAACGCATGCTTACCTCATTTTCATTCATTAATTTTCTAGAATCAATATCTAATGTAATTAGTGTCCAGAAGTTATTTAATTTTAGACGTTCACGCTTGGTGTAAGAATGTCCTTCCGTACCAAAAATAATTTTTTTGAATCTGCAAAACTCGTGTGTATGTTTAGTAAATATTTTGGTTATCTCTCGTACCAATACAAAGCAAGTGAAAAGCAGTACTTGAAAACATCAAATTTTCATTTGGTGACATGGACTATCCTTCAAACGGCATTTGTTGCTCTAGAAATTCGATTAACATATGAAGATATTTTCGATTTCCTATCCATGATGGAGTACTGCTTCTTGTTAATATACTATACCATTGAGATATTGACAATGCTGATCGCACAGATTTCCAGTAAAATTTACAACAAGAAATTGTTAGATATCCTGAATCAATTATATGAAATCGAGGAATTTTGGAAAAGCAGTGGGCAAATGCATTTCAAACGAGTCCAAATCAATATTATAACGTGGATTTTGATTACTGTAACAGCCGTGTTCATGACACTCACTTTCTTTGTAGCTGTCACTTTAAAACTAACTCCTTTAGCTTCAAAAATTGGGCGGATTGTCCTAATTTTCGCCGTGTATTCGTCTCATGTCGTGCCAATCCTGTTATTCTCCACAATCCTGTGTGCCTTCAAAGAAATCCTGCATCAAATCGATAATTACTTTCAGAAAAGTATAGTCAGAAATACTCCAGCAAATATCTTACTGCACTCTGAAGATTTCATCAAATATGTGGGAGACGTCTCGTCAAGTTATCAGAAAATCTTAAAAGGTGTCAGAGATTTGAGGCAAATTTTTGGCTTGACAATTCTATGCGTGTCTGGCATGACCTTTTCCATAATAGTTTGCCATGTGTACGCCTACACATCTGTCAAGCACCTCAATTTTAATTGGATTCTAATTAACTGGTTCATGCTATTGTGTTTTTTCGTTATTATTTTCAGCGTTTATGTGGTTGCCGGCCAATTGTACGCAAGAACGGTGAGTACATTTGTAAAAGATTTAGAACCGAATTTATGAACTAAATTATGTATACAGTGTGTCTCCGGATGGGCTAAACAAGAGGTTTTTTTTTTTATTTGAGACATAACGCAAAAATGTCATACTTTATAAAAAAAAATTGCTTGTCTCAAAATCACCAATTCTAAAAGAAAAATCTAAATATTTTTAGCAGCTAAGCAAATTACAAAAACACACCTGAGATGAAGAAAGAACATTTTATTTTATTCAACGTGGTATCCTCCAGCCTCCACACACTTTTCAGCTCTATGTACAAATTCTTTCTAAACACTGTGAATCATATCTTCAGTGACAGAATTTACCGCTTCCGTAATTTTTTATACCTAACATCACACATTAAATCCTTTTGTAATACTGACTTTTAGTTACAATTTCAATTTGCTCTCGACCAAAATCTACAGTATTCTAACTTGCCCAATGGTTGTAAATGTCGATTTATCTGAAAAAATAATGTTTTTGCGGAAATTTCGATGTACAAACTAATTTTCTCCTACCTACAAGCAAAAGTCTAAACGCAAAGAATTATCAGCATTTCTTAATTCATGCACAAAAATCGGTTTCATTCATTCAGTCATTCATTCATTCATTAAAGTTAGGGTGGGCACTTAATGTCTGGGCACTTGAGCTAGGTGCTCATTGTACCATCCTTATTAATTCTCTTATTTCCACTAGAGCAGTTTGGTATTCTCTATAAAGCCCAATATCTTGCCCAGTGGAAACTTGAGAACCTTCGAGAGCTCCAATAGATCTCTCCCGAAATATTTCTGCCTGAGTACCTTCAGCTTCTCACATGTGCAGATTACATATAAAGTCGTTTCCTCCTGTAGTTCGCATCTTCTACACCACGGTTCGCTTAATGGACCTGTGTTGTATAGATGCTTTTTCAGGGGACAGTGTCCAGTTACCACGCCAGTAATGGTTTTAACTTCTTTCTTACTGCGTTTGAGTAGGTTATCAGAGAAACTACCATCCCCATCCCCTATCAGCGTTTTGGTGTGGAGTTGACCTTCAGTCGACCTCCATTTCTTTGTACTTTCTTTATCTAACCAGGTCCAGATCTCCCTTCTTGCGGAATCCTTAGTAATCCCTCATACGGGCTCTGGACCCATGAAATGTCTCTTAGAGCCCTCCTTCGCTAGTTCATCGGCTATTACGTTGCCTTTTATATCGGCATGTCCCAGCACCCAAATCAGAGACACCGTGTAGTCTCGTGCAAGTGCATTGAGGGATTGTTTGCAGTCCTTAACTACGGGGTTCGAGACTGCCTTAATGACAGCTTGGCTGTCAGTCACTATATTAATTTTCCTCCTCATGTAGCTCCCTTTTGCAATCATTTCTGCAAAGGCTGCAAGCACGAATACCTCTGCCTGGAAGACCGTAGTATATTTCCCCAGGCTTATGGATATCCTTTGACTAGGACTGGGCCCACAAATACAGGCTCCTGTACCCTGGCTGGATTTGGATCCATCCGTGAACCAGTTTTCAATAGCAGTGATCTCACTACGTGTCTGGTATCTGTTCGGTATGGAGATTTTCACCTTTTCAGTGAAGATAATTACGAGGTGCCATGCTGTCCATGGGCATTTGCAGCAATGGCCCGTCCAGCATCGTGCCCGTAGTATAAGTGTGCCCTCCCACCGTGAAGTTGGGATGTCAGAGGTTTTTGGCTTTCAGTCTAAGGATCGCATTCATTGCCTCCGCTCTCACGTAAAGCTCCAGCGGGGGGAGGCCCACAGTGGTTTCCAAAGAGGCGGTCCCTGTACTGTTAATTGCATCATACCCAGCAATACCTGTCTCTGGAAAGCGGTTAGCAGCTTCGCTGTGGAGGACACTTTTGTCCTCCTCCACCAGACTACTGCCCCATATGTTATCGCTGGTCTATATATAGCCAATGGATCACCTTCGGCTTTAATCCCCAGGTTTTGCCAGCAACTCTCCTGTAGCGCCAGAATAGTTGCGTAGCACTGGTCGTTGTTTTGACTTAGTGATTTTTCCAGCTCAGTTTTGCATCGAGGGTAACATCCAGATACTTTGCTTCCTTGGTAAATTGTAACTCCTGCCCAAACAGTCTAACGCCGCCTAGGTTATTGAGTTTCTTCATTGTCTTTTGTGGATCAACTGAGAGTCCTTGTGAAAGGCACCATTCGCAGTGCATTACGCCTGATGCCCGCCACCACGCTCGGGAACTTCCCCCTAGCTACGATTACAATGTCATCAGCGTACCCCTGTGTCCGTATTCCTTTGTCGTTTAATGATCTGACGAGATCATCCACGACCAAGCTCCACAGCAGTGGTGACAGTACTCCATCTTGAGGACACCCTCTAGTGGTTCTCATGGCGATCTTTTTATTTAGCATATTGGCATCGACCTCTCTGCCTCTTAGCATGCAGTCAACTCATCTGCTAGTCGTTTGGTCAATGTTCCGGTCCATTAGAGATCTGTTGATCGAGGGCGTTGATATGTTTTCAAAGGCGCCCTCGATGTCTAAAAATACTGCAAGGGCAATTTCCTTTTGATGTAGGCTCCTTTCGAGTCCTTCCTCCAAACTATGCAGGGCAGCCTCTCCTGATTTGTAATGTTCTGTAATGTTTAGATGTATAATTTTTTCCATGGTCTTCAGCATAAAAGATGTGAGACTAATTGGTCTGAATGGTTTCGGATGGTAGTATGTGTCCTTTCCAGGTTTCGGAATGAACACAACCCTAGTATCTCTCCAAGCCTTGGGAATGTAGCCCAACGCGTGGCCAGCTCTAAATATCTCCAAGAGGAGCCCCATGATTTCTCCAACTGCCTCCTGTAGCAATCTTGGAAACACGCCATCTGGTCCCGGAGATTTATACGGTTCAAACGACTCAACTGCCCAACGCAAAAGATATGATTTGAAAATAGCATTTGATTTCCTCCAACCTTCTATAAACGCCCTCGTCCTCACTGCGTCTGATTGGTTTGTTTTACCGAAGTCCACCCTGTCCGAGCCGGGAAAGTGCACGCTGAGAAGGTACTCAAGAGTCTCCTCCGCAGTAGTTGTGAGCTAAATGAACCTGAGTGTATTAGAAGACTCCTCCTTCAGAATCCTGTGAATTTTGACCATGTCAGGGACACCTTCTGTGCCCTCACAAAAGTTTCTCCAAGTCTTCTTCTTCGATTTTTAATTCTTTTGTTATAGGTACCTAGTTTAGCCTTATAAGCTTCCCAGTTTCCCGTTTTTATAGGATAGTTACGGGCTGCAGAGAGGACTTCCCTGTAGGACACCCAGTTAGTCCTTCTGAGATCCCTGTACGTTTTTAGCTCCGTTGCGTAGTTAGAAATTTCATAGGATATGTACGCATGATCAGACAGAGATAGATCATCCGATACGTGCCAATTGCTGATGTTTTCCCGCACCCCTAGAGTGCAGAGAGTTATATCAATTAGTGATTCCGACCTCGATGTTCTAAACGTCGGTTTGTCGCCACGGTTCAGACAGTCAAGTTCAGTACTACGTAAATAGTCAAATAGAGACTTACCTCTTGAATTATTGTCCGTACTGCCCCATGTCACCAGATGAGTATTGGTATCAGCTCCAACAATTAGTTCCAGTTTATTCTTTCTAGTGAACGCCACTCGGTCTCCATATTAGATCCTAGTAGTTCTTCTAGTGAGTCGATGGGTAGGTACAGAGATGCAACGATCATCTCTAGTACCTCTTCATCTATTGTCACTTTAAGTCTGGCTGTCGTCATATCTCCGGTACACAGTTCCATGATTGGCATCACGTCCAGATCAGATCTGAAACAAATACAAATTCTGATTTTAGTGTTAGCTGCACCCACTATCAGCTCTCTTCCCCTAATCTGCAATCCTCCCACTTTACCTTTAGCAATCCATGGTTCCTGGATTAGTAGGATGTCAACGTCTTCAGCGCCATTTTAGTTCCCAGATGTCGACGTCTGAGGTTCCTCTGAGAAGAAGAGGGAACTTCCCGCGCACTGGGTTCATTTTTCTCCAGAGTCCCAAACTGGTCCTCTGATCACGGTAGTACGGTCCCCAGCCAGCCCCGCACCAACATTTCCTCAGAATCTTTGTCAATCTGAAGACTCACGTGCAGTACCTTGTCGGAAGAATTGGAGCCGAGGGTTGCCCATTGGTAGACCCTGCGTCCTGGATTCTGTCTCTCGAGCCGCTTCAAACCTACTGTCAGATCCTACTTCGTAGTCTCTGGTAGGAATGCCAGCACTCGCTGTTGCTTTGGAAGCTCTTCACTTCTGATCAGCTTCCAATTTGTTGCTTGTGCGAGATAGTCTCTCGTTGTGTTAAACGAGTCCTCTTCCGTACAGATTACTCCATAGTAGTCGTCCATAAGGCGGGAGGATTCAAACCTCGGCGCCCTGTCCGCCCTATCTATGATGCCCATCAGGGCCTCTCTAATAGCTCCTGCGGATTCCCCAGTCACCACACTGGCCGGGTAATCCTTCGGGATTATAGCTGCTTTGATCCGCTTGAGGGCAGCCTTTTAATCCGCGACCCCGGGCGCAAGTTTCGTCCGTTTGGTCGCCTTTTTTCTCAGGAGTACCTCTGGTCGACACGGTTCGCTTAACAGCCCCTGTCGATTCAGGCGTACTCTTTGGTTTTCCCTGTGAAAGGGGGAGCCTTATATTGCTGGTATCAATACCTTGCTCCCTCATCTTTTTCAGTTTCTTCCGTTGCGCCCCCGAGAGAACTCTTCTTTCCTTGGGTGCCTAGTTCTCTTCTCAGCGGTCTCACTGTCAGACCGCTGTGCCAATTCTGTTGTTTTAGTTTCTGGAGTCTCTTCAGTCTCCATACGTTGTGGATTTTCTTCAGAATCCAGTGTTGAGGGTTTTGTTCCCTTCGGCTTGGCCCTCTCCACCTTGGGATTTAGGTTTTTCTTGAGGTTGTCTCCTCTTTGGTCCGGACGGTGAGCAAGCCAAGACCTCCCACCCGTCCGCCTGTGAGACGTGTCCACAAACAGCAGAAGGACCATGGTTTAACAGCAACCGTTTACTCAGTGGAACAGAAGCTGGCATTGTAAAACCCCGGTGCAAGCCCTAAGCCACGACACTACAGCTGGGCCGGGGGGTTGGTCCGCGGACCGGCTTTCACCTAGGCCATATTGCGAGTTTAGTCGCAAAGGCACACCCAGTTACTCTCCATCATATTGCGGGATTTAGACCGCTCAGGTCTCTGGATCACTGTGACTGGTAGGCTTATATCCGCTCAACCCAGGGCATCTGTTCAGGATAAAAGAATCGAGACAGGTGCGCTGGGCCTCCCTATCCGCCACCTGGGAACGCGCCCGATGGGTACCACCACACGGGAAAAATCGGTTTATAAGGTTGTATTTTGTTTCTTTAGAAATTCTTTCTAAATTTCAAATTTTTCTACCAAGTTTTGTAAAGCATGTTCGCACACGTGAACATTAGGAAACTTCTATTGAGATTTTTGAATGCCAAAGTTATAGGAGTGTTCTAGTCACTATTTAGTAAGTCTCAGTAAAGATTCATAAATGCGTATGACATTGACAAGTAATACGTAACTTGATTTACTTAATAGGTTATCATGGAAGGTAACAGGAAATCTGATTTAAACAAAAATGTGAAACAGAAACTTTTCTACTTAAATTTTTGTGTTTTTGTAATTTTCTCAGCTGGTAAAAGAAATACTTAGATTTTTATTTCAGAATTGAGGGTTTTGAGACAAGCAATTTTTTTTATAAAAAATGACATTTTTGCGTTAAGTTCCAAATATTTTTTTTCTCTTATTCAGTCCATCCGGGAACACATGGTACATAAGTTCTACGGGCCTTTAAGACCCATGACTTAAATTATTTTATCGCTATGCTTCTTCCTCAATTTTCTTCACCATTTTCCTCCATTTAGTTTTGCTCTGTATGGTTTCGCGATATTTTTCTTGTTTCTCCCATTTTTTTTACTATCTCTTCATATTCAACCCGTTCACCCCATGTCTCTACTTTATCTCTCTTGGTATCTCTTGTTGCTCGCTCCTATTTTCTCCTATCCAATAATTCCGATTCGTTTCCTTTTTCTTTGCCGTGTCCTTTTTGTCTGATTTGTCCTTGCTCGGTTTCTGCCGATATTGTTTTACTTCCATTGCCTCCTTTATCCCATTCGTGGATTTCCCCGTTAATTACTATTTTCTTGTATCTTACTTTTACATCGATTCCTTTACTTCGTTCTTCCCCCGAGATGCTTCTTAATTCTTTTTAGATGAATCATTCCTCCACTGTTAAATCGTTATGTACGTATTTCTTTGTCCTTTTTAATTTATTTTTCGCCTTAATTATTTTTTGTTTTCCTTCAAATGTTTCCAGTTCTGCTTTTATTGATTTGGAGTCCCTGATGTTACTTTATTAGGTTAGCCTTTTTCCTTTGATACTCACCTGTAGCTTGTCTCATTAGAACTGCTCTATCCCTTCGTTTTCTAACTTCTCATGTCTACCCAGCCGCCTTATTACAATATTGTTCCTTCTTTCATGTTTCCCATCGTTTCCTGTTTATCTCCTAATTTCTCGATTCTTTCCTTTAATCGATTTCTTCCAATCTTCCACTCTCTCCCGTCCTGCTCCATTCGAGTTTGTTGTCCTTTATTTCTTCCTTTAGCTCTTTTATTTCGTTCTACTTTTAGTCAAGCCTTCAATTATCTGTATCATCATTTCTTCAATTCTTTCATCATTGTGTTTCATCCTCTTCCTCTTTATCTCTTAGGTTTACATCCCCTTACACACATAAAAAGAAATGTTTCATTATATCATTGTTTCATATATACGCAAATAAATATATTCTTGGAACAAAAATAATGTTTATTTAAGTTTTAAGAAAAAAATATATTAATCCAAGAAAATCATTCATTGAATTAAATAAAACTTACTATTAGTTGAAACATTGCAGTCTTAGCCTAGGTCATTGATTATATATAATATAGATAAACCAACAGCCACTTTACCAAATAGTCAATTAAAGTGTCACTAGATGTCACTTATATCTACATATTCAAATTAAATTTTTCGTGAGATTTATTTTAGCATTTATGAAAACCTAACTACATAGGCGTACTCTAGCGGAGAGTGGCACATTCATTAAATTTACGACTTGTATATCTACGGAACAAAAAACAAAGGTGGTTTTTTGCATGTCTAAATCTGGATACGTAAAAAGTAATAAACAGATGTTAAAAATGTGATATATGCCGGTAAAAATATCGAGTACAAATTGTGTTGCGACTAATAATTTTAAATCAAAATTTAAATACCTTAAATCAATATATACTTATAATCTACAATATAATTTCATATGAAAAGTAAGAATATTGAAAAACAAGCGGTTTACTTGCTTCCTCATTCAATTAAAAAGGGCAAATTTTCTATGAAAATCCCGAAAACAACAAAATAATTATAACTAAATATTTTTAGTGCTTTTCTAATAATAGGTTTACCAAAACAATTTCATGTAGGTATAATATAGGTCTTTTATTGTTCATATTTTCAATAATACTATTAAGACGAAGCATCTTAATTCTTAAAGTTTTTAAAATTAAAACATATAATCCACATTTTATGCAGAAATTCCAGAAATTGTAATTCGATTTATGCTGTCATAAAAAGCAATAGAAATAAAACATCAAGAAAGAATAACAATTTCTTCAAAGTGTATAAGATTTTTTTAAACTTTGTTAATATAAAATGCCTGATAAATTATTTTAGACATCCACATTAAGAAATTCATATAAAACTAATCCTTTGTATGTTTGATGGTACAATGAGCACCAACCTCAAGTGCCCGGACATCAAGTGCCCATCCTAACTTGAATAAACCTTTGTAATCGAAGTAATGAGTAGAGTTGGGCAAATTTTCCGGCACTGCAGGAACGTATATATTCAGAACGTGCGCTCCAACTCATGTACTCTAATAAAGCAGATGAACCGTAGAGTTGCAAGTAAATAACAACAGTGCCTGTTTTCTATAAAATGTAAAAAAATAATGTGTCTAAATATGTAGTGATATAAAATGGAAATACTGTGGCCTGTTTCTTCGCCCGCTTTGTCCGATTTTGTCCCCAAGCATAATTTGCAACATCTCTATTAATATGATTTATGTTTTATTAAATACATACTAAATTACAAATACGATTGATCTGCTTTATTATATTACATTATTTGAGGCCCGCATCGCAATACGTATCTGTTCCGCCGGACAATTGTCCAACTCTAGTAATGACTTCAGCAAATTTATTTCCTTAAATAATTATAAAAGAATGCATTTAAGTATTAGCAGATTACCATCTGAACACCCGCGAATAGTCGACAGCTAAAATACACAATAAAAGAAAGGTAATATGCCGACAATCGTTCCGAAAGATATCCCCTTGATGTTATGCGACAAGTTTACGCAGAAAAATCAAAAAAATAAATCTTAGAATCTACACACCCGCAATGGCTGGTGATTAAGGAGATGTATTTTTCTTTTTATTTCCATATAGCTTATTTTCCCTATTTATCTTTTTTGAGTCGATAGTATCTGTTTATGAAAAATCTCAGAAGATTTTTTAACATAAATATTTACGTTTTTGTTCAGCATATAATCAGTTATTAGCAATGTTACAGTCGTATACGTACCGGCTTTTAAGATCCATTGTTTTGTGCGAGCCGCGTCTTTCACGGGAACGAAAACATTCGTAGATTTTCATGAAGACGCCTGGTTTTCCACATCCGAAATACTGGCATCAAATTCCAGACATCTCTCTTTGCTTTCGCCTTATAAAGAGCTTACTTCATAAATAACAGACCCTTAGACATTAGATCGAGTGAGGAGAAAAGACATTCACTCCTCTCCTTACTTCGAACAAATAAAAAAAATATTTGTTTACAAATACCTACGTTATCACAACATGCAAAACACGTGTTCTTGGTTCAATACTTATTATGTCTTAAAATCGACACAGAACTTTTTAAGGAGAAAAAATGTTTTTTTTGTGGTTGTTTCATACTTTTTCAGGGAAAACCGGAGTGAGAACTTAATAATGTTATGTAAATAAACGTTTACTAATACTATTTATTCAATCTTACAATGAAAATTTAAAATTAAAGTATTTCTATATTCGTCGAAAACCGAACGTAAACATAGACTTATACTGATTTTCACCTTACGTTTATATGTCTTGTACGATTTATTTTATATTGTAGATAGATAGAGATATTTGCTCTACACTGGTAAGCATGGTAGCATGATAACAATATAATAATAATAACAACTGCGGCATGAATGTATCGATAGTTTGTCTGCATTTTTTTACAATTTGAATATTTCATATAAGGTGCGGGCAATATATATGCGTGGTAAACAGCACCATCTATTGTTTAGAAGCGTAACACTGTTCAAGCTAATGAGTTAACATAGGTTGAGATCTTAGATATGCCACTTATATTTTGGACCAGAAAACAGTGGCGGCTCTATAGCGGCGTGGTCCAAAAGCTCAAATTTAAGCGTTGCCATTGGCTCTTATGGACGTGGTTTATCTATATTATATATAATCAATGGCCTAGGTATGTAAATATCTTAGTACAAGAATATTTTTCATTGAATGAAGCTTTATTTCTTTGTAAAAAAACTTGAATTTTACTCTAAAAAAGAAATACACTTTTAATTCAAGAGATTAGCTTTGGTTGGGAAAAGAAGACTTTTACTTGAACTAAATATTTGTTATTTTGAAAGAAGATTGTAATTTTATTTACAACAATACTGCTGTTTTTTAAAATGTATTTTTTTTTATATGTATATAAAATCTGCCACCAACATCAAACTGGATACTAGATATATATCTCTATCTAGTATTCTATTTGGTATTAGTGGTAAATTTTTTATATATAAAAAAAACGATTTTAGAAAATATAGCAGTCTTATAAATAAAACCATAATCTTCTTTCAAAATATATTTAGTTCAAGTAAAAGTCTGCCTTTTAGATTGTTTTTACATTTCTTTACTTACCATAGTAATAATGTTACTACTATTATCATTTATATTTCAAAAACAAAAAAAAAAAACAGGAAAAGCAATTCGGAACATAAATTTATCTTTTATTTATAATTTTGACGTTATAGGAAAAAAAAATGTATTACAGCATTATATCACACACTTCACAAAGAGACTATACATTTTCTAATTTTCCGCTACGTGCAGTCGAATTTTCTGCATCCTTTAATTAGACTTTAATCTTCAGAGGTTCTTCCGAATATCGGCAGTTAGTTGTTGCTCCTTTATTAACATTTCAAAATCTTCGGGTATACGAAGAGATACATTATTTTACAATGAAGACGTATACTTCACAAAAGTATTTTTCACCTCGATTATATAACATAATTATACTTATTTATTTATTAATTTATACAGCTTATAGCTAGCAAACATTCTATGCTGTTCTAATTATTACTTTTTAAAGGTTTGTTGCAGACCAAGAAAGATTAAGATTACTTAAGTCGGAGAAATTAGGAAATTAGACAGGATTATGTTGACTTACAAATGCAAAACATACCTTCGCATGGATAAAAATGTTGTTTACAGTTTCCAAAGCTGGTGTTTTCAATGCTTTTTTTCGACATTTTGCAGGCTCGTTGGAGGCAGTAAATGCAGAGGAATTAAGAATTGGTAGGCAAATTTTAGATATGTAATTAAATATACGTTAAGTAATTCATATAATTAGCAAAAAATATACCTTCAAAAACTTCCATTATCAAGATGCTTAAGTACGATTCTGCAGTTTAAAAGTAAAGCAGTTAAACCTTGAATTACTTACCGACTTCCTACTATTATATATACAATTTAACGTATGTATTTAGCACAACCGCAATTCACATTTCTATCTTCGATGCATGCACACAACTACTGCATTATTGGTAATCGTTCGAGTGTCACCCAGCCAAATTCACCCCACCGCGAAATTGACATCATATTTTTTAAAATGAATTTTCACCTTAATATAAGTACTTACAAGGTTTACCACAAATATTAAAATCCTTAATAAAAGAATTTATTTTCTTAATTCAAAGTCTGATCCACTCTTTCGCTGCCTCTTTTATTTCTTAGATCGAAAAATTTGTTTCTTGGAGAAAATATATATTTCTTAAAACAAACCTTATAACCAAGAATATTATTGATTACAACCAATTAAAATATTTGTTTCTATACAAGAATAATCTCTTATTTTAAATACAGATATATTTGAAAGAAGTAAAACTTTTTAAAGAAATATATTTACTTACCTGAAGAAATCCTTTTTATGTGTGTAGTGGTAATTAAATTACAACCACCTTTCTCAAACAGTGCAAGCGACAGAATTTTTAGAAAATCAAAGATATCTTGGAAATTAATGAGTTTAGCGCTAACATACGTCATACATTATTTTTTTATAATTCACTGGCCCTTTTAAAAATGTAATAATATTGGGGATAGTGTGTTTAAAAAAAGAAAGGTGAAGAAATAATACATTCAGGAAAAAAAAAATATAGATTTCCTATTCATTATACAAACACATTCATACATATAACTGTAGTTACAAATCAAATATAATGTTTCTTCTAAACTAAAATGGGTTATAAACAAACTTGCACAACTTTCTACATTTGCTGTTCTTCCCTCTAACCAGACCTTAACGTTTAGAAACTACCCAAAGCCTATTTAGAAATATTTTGTCACTACAGGTAGAGCAATTGAAGAATACCTTATACAAAGCTTTCGTCAAAGTTGGAGATGGAGATTTGCGAAGGCTGGTAAGTGATTAGCGTGATTAGTTAAAAAACTGTTATTTAGAATCTCTCAGAATTTGCTATAATCTTACAATTAGTGAAAGTGTGAATTTTGCAAGCAATCTTTCTTATTACAGCGAACAAATGTATAATGTTTATTTTTAAAGGCACCTATTCTGTGTAGACTGTACAGTAATTTATTACCTCATTTATCGCTAAGGGTCGTTATTACAATGGCGATTTAAGGATTAAATGTGGTGAGGTAGAGTTTATTTTTTTATTAGACAAATTTAGAAGCCATTTTAAAAATGAAAAATAAGTTCTTATAATACTTATCTACATCTACATAAATATAAATACTAACGTATTCCCTTCGGAATTGCATATAGCTACTTATTGTTAATCTTTAAACTGCACGTATAGCGGAATTCAAAATTGGCATCTCCCTAAAATATCAGTACAATTATTACTGTCCTAAGCTACACTCGGTTGAGAGCCAGCACATCGTCAGCTAGTTGTCAAGATGGTTGCCTCATCATTCGTTTGCTGTGAAACCTTTCAGTGAAGCTGGTGTTTTTCTACGATCCACTCAGCTACTGCACTGCGTATCGTAGCTTTAATTAATCCCAATCCCGATTCAAGTTCAGTGAATATTATTTTGGAGTCTCTTTTTGCAAGCTTGTTTTGCAAGAATAGCCTTTTATTAAGTCACTACCAAAGTAACCTTGTTGTATTTGGCCAGCATTCTTAGGTTTTCAAATTTCCTTGGCTCGAATCTTTTTGACATTAAGATTTCCGGTGTCGTTTTTTCCGCATTTGGTATGCATGCCTCCCTCGCCTAACTTTATCCGTATATACGATGCATGAACAAGGTGTAGTCTGTGTGACTACTTGACCTCGTAGTGATCCCTTCTCCAATGGATTATTCACCTCTCACATCTTCTGATTCAGTAAATGCTTTGTTTGCTATTTACTTCCAGCTCCATATTCCGCTGGATATCTGGTTTAAGTTTGTCGAAGATAATTCGTAATGGTCTGGAGAAAAATAGCTCACTAGGAGATCTTCCAATGGATTGATAGACGAGGTTACGGTAACCAAACCAAAGGTTATCCGTACTTCTTGTTGGGTTATTCCTGTTTATCGAATCCCCATTCTTTACACTAATCCATAGGATTTTAGACGATATGGAGTAATTTTGATATGTGTGATCGCAGAAAATTCTTCTGACGTTAACTGAGGACCATTATCGGAAACTATAAATTTATGCAGTCCATACCTTGCAAACCTCTTAGCGCAATAATTGTTATTTTTATAGTAATATTTGCCATAGATGCAATCTTTACGCAACGGGTATAAGCTTCATTTTCTTGCTGAGAAGCCCGGCAAAGTCAATGTGGAGACTTGTACAAGGTTGTGGTGGCGCAGACACCACATCTCTGTCAATGCACATAGTTCTTCTGTTTTTTCACAAAATGTAAAGTGTTTTTCTAAGCGATTAATTTCTGGCCATTGAGTCCTAATGTATAAACCAACGCATTTCATATTCTTGTTGTAATGTAAGTAATTGATGCCTTCTTTTCAAAAAAATCGTGGTCTTCGCGCTTTGATTTTAGTTTAGTCTGCCAGTGATAATCTTCATAACAGGTCCACTAGGCTGTTTTCTTTTCCAGGATGATATCGAAGCGTGTTGTTACATATATTCAATATCATTGAATCATTTCAGAAGACGATTACTTGCTACTTTCGGTGTTTCTTTTACTTGTTTTTTATGTGCTCTGTTGAAAATTTTAACACTTTTTTGACTAATTTAATAGTCAGGAGAGGTCCACACTGTTTTCGTGTTATTTTGTCGAGAACTATAAGAAAGTTTAAATTTGACGAAACACAAAGATAGTCAAGTATTGTCTATTGCTAAGGGGTTATTTTGTCCAACTAACACGTGGAATTATGATATACTTCTAGTCACATTTTATTTGATCTAGACTAGACAAATTTACTAGCTGTTTAACTAAATGAATGCGATCTATTGGATGATTTAACCACCATTTTCAAACACAACGTCTTTTTAATATGCAACTCCTATTTCTTAGTGCTATATATTCTCTCTTTTAAGACGTTTTCTCAATTATAAATATACAGAACCACTATTCAAAAGTTTTGATTTCAACAAACGTACTATTTTAAAATGATTTTTTGAGAAACCATTATAAATAAGTGAATGTTTATGCTATTTGATTCAAATCTGAACTAATTACGTAAATAGATGTTCCCAATACATCTTTAAGATGTTGAAATTTTTTATGCCCACTGGAATTAACGTTTAATAACACAAGGTTACACTTTGCTGGTCAGTCACATTTGGTGGTTTGTTTGGATATGTTAATACGCAGAAACAAACTCGAAAACAGATACACGTGCAATGCAGGTGGTGCGTATAATGCAATACTGTATTAGAATAGGTAGGGTTTCTATATTTTTATCCGAGGGAAAAATTCTGATTGGTTGACGCTTCTGAAATGTCTAAAAAAATAGTCAATCCTTATATCTGAACAAAGAATTCACACGAATTCTAGTCATTTCTGTTCTATTCAATACGCGTAGTCAACTCGTCTGGCAAAGTTTGGAAAAATCAACACTAAAATATTTGACTAGCGCAAAATTAGCGCCAATACCGTAATATTTTCAATAGTGTACGTTGTCCGACTTTAGATAAATGGTCAACTAATATTTTGAAAGGTTTAAGACCTACTTTAGAAAGTAATGTGTTCCTCGTTTGTATTGCTATTTCAGTGTTCCTAAGCAATGTGTTTCCAATTCAACCTCAAACCTTTCGCACCGCCTGCGCCGCCTCTCTGTTTACTTAGTTTGGCTATGCCACTTCTTTTATTACTTTCCTTCTGGTTTTATTTGCTTCAGTTATTTCCTCGTCCCTGATATCTTGAATTTGTGTATTTGGTGAAACAAAAAATAAATCACAAATATCCTTGAAGCCCAATTCTTTTATTTCTCTTTTGTGACAAACTAGTATATTCATTGACCGCAAATTCATTGAGAGATTAGCACATTAAATAAATTCAACCTTTTATTAAGTAAAATAGAAAGGTGATGACTTGCTTGTTATTTAGATCTAAGTAAATTAACAATAAAATCCATTTTTCAAATGCAGTTAATATCTATATTTTAATTTTTCCTTTTGTTAAATGCTCATTAAACTGGACAAGATCAACGCTTTATCAATGCAAATATTCCACGAGGATTATCAAATTACGGCGGCTGGATTCTTTGTGATAGACCTGAGAATGGTGACGTCTGTAAGTCTTTTAAGCAATCATAATTATAATAAGGTAAAGTCAGGTAAGTGTGTAGTTTGGCTATATTTATTTTTAAAATTGAAATACGGACGTCCTCTTGTTATAATACTAATGTACTAAACTTTATACTGGTTTTACAAATAAAAGTTCGCATCTCCTAACGTGTAATAACTTGAATATCTTGTGAATATATCATATCTTATTAAACACTCTTGGCCGAACTAAAGGATATGCTATTAATATATAAAATGCGGAACGATTACACACTTGCCCCATTTACTGGGTAAGTGTGTAGTATTGACAGTGTTTAAAAATTCTTTTTTTTTTCTAGTAAACTGTTGATAGTTATAAAAGACGTATCTATTGAAGGCTTACAACTGGGCATATATTACGTACTTCTATGTATAAAATTTATCAAAATGTCTTATTATGTGATCAGTGTTACATTTTCTTCGCACTATGCAATTTTTACTACACACTTACCTGACTTTACCTTACCTTTATTAATGTTTTTGGTTTTCTTCTTTGTTTAAAAATTGTTAAAGTTGTGTTTGGAACTTGTATAATCACATGTACAGCTACCGACATAAAGTGCGCAGCATACCGAAAATCTTTTTTCCTACAAATTACCTCTGCATATCTTGAAACTAAAATAATACTCATCAAATCTCATCAAAATTTAACTATATCAACTATATACGCTAAGAGTAAAGTATATATCAGTTTTTGAGTTTAGAAGATTCTTTCATTAGGGAAATTCCGAAAAAACGATTAAATCTCTTTTTTTTCTAAAATTTTGCATATAAAGTTTCGCTTTGAAACAATATTGATTAATAAAAGAATCTTCCAAACTCAAAAACTGAAATACTTTACTCTTAGCATAGTTTAATATTTTTGAAATTCAAAGGCAAAAAGTTTCCCATATGCTGCGCACTTTTTGCCGGTCACCGTACATAATAATAATAATATACAGGTGTCCCACCGAACTGAGACATTCGATTTTTTTGAACTTCTAGTATGAATTTGATTTTGAAACTTGCAGTATAGTCATGGCCTACTACATATTTAAGGAATATATTTCCAACTTTATCGCACTTTCGGTATACAGGATGTTGATATTAACTTTATTATTTTAAATGGAATGATATAATCTTTATCGGTCTAATGAGTTTGCCGAATCATTTACAACTAGTTTATATGAAGGTTCCCTATCCCTAAACTCGACCGTTTTGGAGATATTTTCATTTTCGTTGAATTTTTGACATTTGTACTCTTTCGAATAAAATCAAATATTTCATGAGATAACACATATTTAGTGGTTCTACTAACGTCGATGTAAACACAAGGACGTAGATATAACGTGTTATAGCAATAATCACTGAATCACATAGAGCGTGTTAAAAAACGCGCCTCCAATGTGGATACCTTTAAGTTAACAAAACTTTTTTCTTTCAGATGGAACATGGTATTTTTTGCTCAGCGTTGTATGCAGAGTAAAATTCTACATCGATTGATATTAAGGTTTAGTATACCTATTCTTAATAGTTTTAGCAGTATTAGCATTTCTTGCACAAAGTTACTAAAAATATGCCTAAATTCCAAGTTTCAACCAAATAAAATTAGTTTTTTTTTCGTACAAAACACTCTGTACATTATTTGCCTAACCTATTTAAATATTTATGTTTCGGATAATTATGTTCTGAGCGTTTCTATACTGATAGTAATGTCTTAGTCCATGATGAAACGTACATTATTAATGACTAGATACACTGTTGAAAATTTTAACACTTTTTTGACTAATTTAATAGTCAGGAGAGGTCCACACTCTTTTCGTGTTATTTTGTCGAGAACTATAGAAGTTTAAATTTGACGAGCAAAGATAGTTCAAGTATTGTCTATTGCTAAGGGGTTATTTGTCCAACTGACAGGTGGAATAATAAAATACTTCTAGTCACATTTCATTTGATCTAGACTAGACAAATTTACTAGCTGTTTAACTAAATGAATGCGATCTATTGGGTGTTTTAACACCATTTTCTAAACACAACGTCTTCTTAATATGCAGCTGCCTATTTCTTAGTGCTATAATATTCTCTCTTTACGACGTTTTCTCAATTATAAGTATGCAAAACACTCATTCACAAGTTTTGGTTTCAACTAAAACGTACCAATTTTAAAATGATTTTTTGAGAACCATTATAAAATTAGTGAATGTTTATGCTATTTGATTCAAGTCTAAACTAATTGCGTAAATAGATGTTCCCATACATCTTTGATGTTGAAATTTTTTATGCCCACTGGAATTAACGTTTAATAACACGGGGTTACACTTTGCAAGTCAGTCACATTTGGTGGTTTGTTTGGATATGTTAATACGGAGAATCAAACACGAAAACAGATACCTACACGTGCAATGCAGGTGGTGCGTATAATGCAATACTGTATTAGAATAGGTGGGGTTTCTATATTTCTATCCGAGGGAAAAATTCTGATTGGTTGACGCTTCTGAATGTCTAGAAAAATAGTCAATCCTCATATCTGAAACAAGAATTCACCACGAAATTCTAGTATTTCTGTCTATTAAATACGCGTAGTCACTCGTCTGGCAAAGTTTGTAAAAATCAACACTAAAATATTTGACTAGCGCAAAATTAACGCCAACACCGTAATATTTTCAACAGTGTAGTAGGCCATGAGATGCGATAACAATTAAGTGATATTTATTCATTGTTGGTAATTTACGAAATATACGCAGTGAGTAACCTATGCAGTATTAACAAGTCATATATTTTATAGCAAGTCCTAATGCTGCCAACTCCTTCGCACATTTTTTTCTAACAATAAGTAAAATATTGTAAATCGAAAGAAATACCAAACCCTAATGTTAATCGATGTAGAATGTTATGCTACATTCAATGCTGTAGTAAAAAATACCGTGTTCCATTTGAAATAAAAAAGTTTTGTTGGTTTAAAGGTTTCCACGTTGGAGATGCGTTTTTGAACACCCTGTATGTGATTCTGTCATTATTCCCATAACACGTTATGCCTACGTCTTTGTACTTACATCGACACTAGTAGAACAACTAAATATCTGATACCTCATCAACTATTTAAATTTATTTGAAAGGGTGCAAACGTCAAAAATTCAACAAAATTGCAAATATTTCAAAAACGGTTGAGTTTAGGGATAGGGAACCCTCATTTAAACTAATTGCAAATGACTCGGTATATTCATTATACCGATAAAAATTGTACCATTCTATTTAAAATAAGAAAGTTGATATCAACACCCTGTATACCGAAAGTGCTATAAAGTTGAAGATTTTTTTCCTTAGATAGATCGCAGTGGGCCAAGACTACACTGCAAGTTTCAAAATCAAATTCCTACTACAAGTTCAAAAAAATCTAATGACGCAGTTCGGTGAGACAGCATGTATAATGATCCTACATGGACGTTAATATTAATTTTTTTTTCTAGTTAATATCATCTGTAACTATGTATATTGTAATTCTAATACAGTTCGACCCACAATCGAGGCTTTTTGAGGGATATTCAAACTACTAATTTCATGTCTGTTGTATTCTATTGTGGTATTATTATTCTACATATTAAAGGAATTTAGAATAAAATATTTAAAAAGAAAACTGTACGGATACTTTACGGATTGCATCAAATTATTAGGTATACACAAAAAAAATAGACAAAAGTTCTTTTACTATAATTTCAATATTGATAAGAAAAAAAATATTATACTGAGAAAAAAAAATTATTTAGTCAAAGCAAAATGCATTAATTTAATACACTTTTCGGGTTGTACATAAACCACCTAAGCATTGGATTTATTCAACGTAATGTCAACGCAAAATATGCTTTCACTGCACCAAGTTAATTTTTCGAGCAGAGCTAAAGATCATAAAAAAGTACATATGACGAAATAAAAAATATATGATGTTCAATTTAAAATAACAAAGTAAAAGCCGTTTAAATATCAAATTCATTGCTTTTGAAGGTCACCTGTATAATTTTACCAAATAACATTCAATTCATAAGAAAGATCTAAGCCTTCCTAAGCTACTCAGAAAATTTTAGAGCTTAATTGGCAATAGTAATGCCGGAAAAAAAATATTAAATGAACACGTGCATTTGGAAAACTTTTTGTAAAAAGTTAAATAACCGCATGCCACATCGACCAATATCGGATTATTAATTCACCCGGTATAATGCGTCTAATGGATATGTTATCTACGATGCTGGTCCTCTTAAATTCGTGACAAACATGCTCACCAATGGTGACAGTATTGTAAATACTATGTTATTTCCAGCACTGTGTCCGCTATTCAGCATATCACTCGCAAGCATAGCATGCCATGTAAACGAGCCCGATTTTGCATTGAAAAGTTAAGCACTTAGTCGAGTTGCAAACCCTCAGTTCTACCTCCAAACAAGAGAAGCGCTACAATCGGAAAGTTAGTATTTTTATTTTTTAAACGTTTACATGACGCATTAAGTTGGCAGTCCCTACAACAGCTGTACTCCTTGTCCCTATCTATTAGGCCAACCAAAACGGCTGCCCAACTACGTGTGAACTAGGTTACACTACGTTGCGATTCTTATGTCAATCATTTTCAAACCTTATTTTTTTAACACATTTTTGTTTTTAATTTTATTATGAAATTAATATCTTTCACGATGTAGGTCACATTACATTTGTATAAAATGAAAATATTTAAATTTTAGCTTTCAAACATATACTACATTACAAACACATTACTACACTTAAAACGCTAATACACAAATTTATGTTTTTTTTTTAATTTTCCTGCAAGTACCTATTCATGAGTAATCCAAAATAATGTAGATAATTAAGTTTAGAAATGTGATCTTAGATTTTAATAATTAATATTAGGGGTTCAGAATTGCTTTTTATAATTTACACAAACTAAACAAGACTTTACAAGCAGATATCTTCATGTATGCCTAACATCTAAGTTGCTGAAGTTAGATATTCAGTTGTTATAAATTATGGTTATACACTGAGATCGAGAATTATTGTCCTGATCCCACACTATACTTTCCACGATGCGCAAATCAATATTTTCATCCAAACATTGTAATAAAATTAGTAGTACCATACATACAGAGTTTCCTCGAATTATGCTGTCAAAAATTGACATATTTCTATGACGTTGGGGTTGGTCGAAGCACGTCTTCTTGTAAGTGCTCAGAACTCAAAATAAAATTAAAAAAAAAAACTCTTATTAATAAGAATTTACTAACATATTGTAAAATTAATGAACAAATTATTTTA
Organism: Protaetia brevitarsis; assembly: GCA_004143645.1. NCBI lineage: Eukaryota > Metazoa > Arthropoda > Insecta > Coleoptera > Scarabaeidae > Protaetia > Protaetia brevitarsis. Next base: position 350,967 of record RXPK01000057.1, on the reverse strand, counting down.
TCAGGTTTCTTTTAAAGTTTTAAAATTTTCAGAAATTAATGCTAATTTAACAAGAAATACAAAGAAAAATACTGGCCTTTTCTTTTATATTAGTGATATCACTACGGTTGAGTGTACTATGAACTTTCTAATGCAACTAAAATTAATATGAAATTACTAGCGCGAATCAAATATCTTAAACACAATAAATAAGTTAACCCAGATAACACATATACATTCAATGGACGTACACCAGACGTCCAGTTGTGTACAAATCAACGTACAGTGTACGTCCTGTGATGGTACGGTGGATGTCTTGTGGACGTACAATAGACGTCCAAAGTTCACAAAGTTGTATGTACACTGGATGTACATTGTATACGTCCAGTGTACGTTGATCCAAGTACATTCACACAACACGTGGACGTTCAGTGGACGTAACGTGAATGTACAGTGAACATCCATATTTGGAATTTCTTTTAGATTGCAGTTTAAAATATTGTCGCTTGGTTAATAAATTAAAAAAAATACCTAAGAGTGTGATTATTTACATTAATTATAAAGACAAAAGTATGTTTAAACATAAATATAAGATCTGCATAACACCTTCTGTTGCTCTTATATGGGGTACAAATGAAGCCTACTTTTGATTGATGTAAATCAGTTATCTTATCGCTTATTTATATAAACTTCAAGGCTATATCAGTCGATAAGATGGAATTAATTAATTAAAAGAGAAATACTTGAGATATATTATATATATATTATTGCAGTTCACGTAATAATTATATTTATTACAATTATTTATTTAGTTCCTTTTCCCCCTTTCGCTGCAGCGACGTAGCCATCTGGCTATTTCGGTTTCCACCTGATTATTCGTAGCGGTGGCAAAACACTTTTGCGCACTTTCTGAAAATCGAAAGTTTAATTAGAAGTTACTTTAAAAAACCTAAAGAATCATGAATGCTTCATACATGCAGATTACGCAAACAGTCCTTTTATACAAGCATTAATAAAATTTCATACCGTAATATCGTTTATACAAATAAAAATTGTTGATTTATTTTGACTCACCAATAATAAGGTTGCTAATTTCAGTTCCCGAAAACTTTCTTTGCTTTCCATCCCAAAAAAACTGTACTACACTCCAGCAAATTTATTTGTGATCAATTTCCCTGCTGATCGGTACACAAAATCGTAAATATTGTTTCCTCCTAGCCTGGATATTTCCCTTACCTACAAATTTATACATATAGTCATAATATACAGAGTATTAGAAAACGTAATAATAAATCAAGCAATAATTACAATCGAGAATATTGCAATACACTTGCGCAAAACAAATTTCACTTCACCAATTTCAAGTGAAGTGAATATTTATAGAAGGTATTACTACAATATAATTTTGGCAGTACTTGCTGATCAAAAAATCGAAAAGACCGTTTAAAAAAATAGATAAAACTAGATCTGTCGATAAATCTTGTTTAAAGGTTGTCACACTATAAGTTTGCTCGCGTCGCATGAACTATTTGCACTATTATGCACTTTTTAGAACTTTTGTGTGCAAAAGTGCATAAAGGTGCAAATAGTTCATGCGACGCGATATGATTAGATTAAATCATTGAGAATTCAAACGTAAGTTGAATTGTCGAGAATCATCGAGTTCTCTTATAATGCGCATCGATTCTCACCGGCTAAGCTAGGTATTATATTCGTTGAGGTGTACAACAAATTATGCGTGAAGTTATTATTTCATAAATAATTCATAATTTATTTTGATAATACAACCTTACGACTATACTATATTGAAGTTGATTTTTATTTGCCTCCGTATCCCGCGCCAGTTACGCGTATTTTAACCGGCACTGATACCAAATTTTAATATAAATAATAATTAAAAAATATAAATATGATACTGAAATGTTTTAAAACTGTTTGGGATACCCTCGAAGTGTTTAAAACTGTTTGGATACCTTCTCACCAACAATGCATAGGTTATGTTTTATTTCTTCGCGGTAACAAACTTATATTGCCGGCTAAGGCATAAGAAACGGTGCCGGCACCAAAAATTAAAAACCGGCGCTGGTTACAATATACCTAAAATTAAAAGCGGCGCGCGGCTATGGAGATACTTCCTTTCTTATATAATACCATGTATACCTGCATATAAATTTATTGATATGACAATGACATACAGACTAATTCATACGTGCAAAAATTATCTACAAAACAATTATATTGATGATAGAGATCCTCATACAATGCGAAAATATATACATACTTATATTATGTAGATGTAGTCCAATTCACAAATGTTTTCCGAAGCACCACAATGTCGGCCATTTCGGCTTATGGAAGTTGTTGTGATCACAGAACATAACCTATTGTGAGGCATCGGTAAACAATTCGTGAATTGAACTATAATTGTTTATACCCTAAGTACTATAAGCAAACGTGCGATATATTATAATTACCTTTTATTAACACACACTCTCACTCTACAAATTAGCCATCGAAAATCGAAACGCTAGAAACTGTTAAGGCGCGGGGCCACTGCGCGCAAAGAGAAGCTAAGCTCAGCGAAACTAATTTTCTTGAAAATAGTTCCCATGTAATCATATGCGCATCTTCGCTAGCCTAACTTCGCTTCGCTTAGCTTTAGTTGCCGCGTCCGCGTAAAGGCGCGAGGCCATTGCTCGCGAAGCGAAGCTAAGCTCAGCGAAACTAATTTCCTTGAAAATTAGGTCCCATGTAATCTTACGAGGACGCGGCAACTAAAGCTAAGCGAAGCGAAGTTAGGCTAGCGAAGATGCGCGTATGATTACATGGGAGTTAATTTTCAAGGAAATTAGTTTCGCTGAGCTTCGCTTCGCTTCGCGCGCAGTGGCCCGCGCCTTAAGATTACATAGGAGCTAATTTTCAAGGAAATTAGTAAAGCGCGGGGCCACTGCACGCGAAGCGAAGCTAAGCTCAGCGAAACTAATTTCCTTGAAAATTAGCTCCCATGTAATCTTACGCGGACGCGGCAACTAAAGCTAAGCGAAGCGAAGTTAGGCTACGAAGATGCGCGTATGATTACATGGGAGCTATTTCAAGGAAATTAGTTTCGCTGAGCTTCGCTTCGCTTCGCGTGCAGTGGCCCCTTGCCTTTATGCACGCACTTCAAACCATCTTTAAACGTAAGCCGGCTGTTTACGGGACGCTCGATCAGCTCGGCCCTCGTCGTCCTTCCGCGATTAAAAGTGTGGGTGATTTAAAAATGAAAGAATATTTTAACAATCATGTTAAAATATAATATTTCTTTATTATTCTGCGTATATTTATTTTTTACCAGGTAACGTCCATAAATAATCAGCGTAGCCCCTATGCAATCGCATGGAACAGAGAAGCTGTTAAATTTTAAACATTTTTAACATTATTTAGAATATACTTGCGTATAATATGTAAATATTACCACAGCATAGTCCTAATATCAAATTAGTATTAAAGTTATTATTATTATATTTCTCATTAAACATACCTAATAAAAAATATTATTTTTATCTTAACGACAACAATGTCCACCCTTGTTCGTCCATCGTACATAAACTCAAGCTGTCCGCTGTACATACATTCAAGTACATCCAATGTACGTCCACCTTTTGTCCATGTACGTTTGTACTTAAAATGGACTTATATCGGACGTCCATCGAACATTGTGTGCTATATGGGAAACCGAAAGCCCTAAGAACACAAAACTTCGCCGGCCGACACATATTGAGAAAGAACAGGGCCAGGTGTTCATTATCATCCATATAAAATTTCTAGCGTGCAGCAATTACTGCCACTAGATTTCGAAAAAACGTATGGAATATTGCCATTGGTTTAATGCAAATCTAAGGAATGACGATGTTTTAAATCTTCCTTTTTTCTGAGGAAACCTGGTTTAATTTAACATGTGATGTAAATTCTTAAAATATTAAGATTTGGTCCGCATAAAATCCGCATTTCATTCGGGAAACCCAAATTGCATCTTGTAAAAATAAGGATATGGGTGGTTATGTCCAGGAGACGTATAATAGGACCGATATTCTTCGGGGATACAATAACAACAGCCAGATATAAACTTATATTACATGAATTTGTGAAACAATTATTTGGTGATGAATTACAGCTAGGCTATTTTCAAAATGACAATGCTACTGCTCATACAGCAAGAGAAAGTAGAGTATTTGCAGGAATTTTTTGCTAACAGAGTTATTGGCTTCGAACGTTGGCCACCTAGATCACCCGATCTTACACCGCTTGACTTTTTTTTATTTGGTACTCTAAAAAATAAAATTTATCGGAACCGCTTACATAATATCGATCAATTAAAAGAAGCAATAAGAAATGAAATAGAGAATATTACAAAGGAGCAATTATTGTTTCTGAAAACATGAAGATGAGCTTGCATAAATAATGGTGGTTCCAACTTTGAGCACAGCATGTAAGCAGTGTAGGTATGTTAAAGAAACATGTTCCCAATTTTTTAATTTATATTATATTTTTGTTGTAGAGCGTATGGCTATGAAAAGCATCCATTCATTATTGTCCATTTGGTACCTCGTATAAATTATAAAGAATGTATGATATAAGTTATGTGTAAAATGGGTATTTTTATATATTGTTGAAACCTTCTATACCTATAATTAAACCTGGTTGTATTTGTTAAATCAGAAATACACTGTTTTGAAAAATGTTTACGTTTTTTTTTGCATGGAAGTTAGTTGAATGACTCATACCTTAGATGCAATTTTGGTGCACTACACTTGATGTTCGGGTTGACATTAGTGAATATCTTAATATTTACTAATGTGCAACTTATTACATACGTACAATTAGACAAAAATCGCACATGATCACACGTTACTATCTTTTATTAACTAACTTCATTCGAAACAGTGGATGTAAATATTAATATAATCTGCTACAGAGTTCATGTACTTATTAATAACTTCAAAAACAGGCAAATTGCTCCAACTGGAGTATTATTTTTTATGTTAAAATTGCGATAGATATGTTTCTATTAATCGTATAAACAATTATAATAACTCCAAAACGAATATCTCATGGATATATATCCAAAATCTGTAAGGTTTGTGATTATCTAAAATATATACATGATGAGATAACTGCCTCAGGTCGAGCGAGGAGTTTTTAAAAAGACGTAAACCTTGTTAACAAATTTATTTGCAGGTTCACAACACTTAACAAAACGGTAATGCCAGTTTGAAGACTAAACTACATATATTAACATCGAACTGCACTGTTTTAACGTCAATATTTAAACTTAAATCTAAATCCTATTCAGCGCCTTTTTATATTGTCAAAAATAACTAGCTTGCAATTCTAACCCTATGTAGCAGAGTGACGTTTAATAGACGTCAATATGACGTAATAGACGTAATATCTACGTCCATTAAACGTCATTTTACGTTACTCTGCTACCTGGGCAACCTAATCTATTACCTATCATTCTGGAATACGCTATTTAGGAGCACATCTTTTTCTTATATGATATATATTTAATACAAAGAGTTTCTTATCTATGCCACACGTAACTCATGTATTTGGATTGTATTGTATTTTCCTGAGATGTTCAAGGTTTAAAATATTCTTTAGGATACTTATAATATTTTTAATTTATATTTATGTGCTGTCTGCGTTGTCAATGAAATAATATATTACCGTGATTCTCTTCACCTAAATGGTCTAATAATTGATGAATTGGTGGCGGTAGTACAATATCTTCTATCTATCTATCTATCTATCTATCATAGGATGAATCGGAATGGAACGCATAAATATTTAAATATTAAAAAATTCTTGAATATTATGGGGGGGGCATATTTATTATCCAATGCGTTCCACTTAACTGTGCAAAGTGAAACACCGCTGTCCTAACTCAGTTATAGATTTACTCTTTTTGGTTCTAGTACAGTTCTAGTGCAGAACTAGTGCAGCACTAGTTCAGCTATAAGCTAAAAACAAACCTATTGAAAATGAAATAAATTTACTTTTTCATAATCACCAGCCTTCAAAATGGCTGGCATCATAATTACAAATAAAGTCAATATATGCTTGTGGTGCATTCTCATCACTCTATTTCTATGATTTTTTCACATGTAGTGTGTAGGAAATTTTTACGAAAATATTTGATGTTGGCCGTAGAGGTTGGCTATTATGAAAATATTCGCGCTTTTTATGTTGTGTTTATGGTTTACATGTTTACGTCAGTGCACGGTGATGGTGTAATTAATTATTGGTTTGTGATGTTATTCTGAGTCTGACTATTATCTTATTTGAAACAAAGTATTTAATACTAGACCGTATATTTCAAAGACTTTTAACCATGACATTCGAATACAGACGTGTTTCCTTAAATACCACACTTAAAAACGCAAGAATCTTCGATGAGGTTTGTGATAACAATTCACAAGCATTCCAGTTGTGAAGCTAATTTATTTTTATTACTAATTTTAGGATTCTTGGGAATCAGACCAGGATATCTTGAATAAAATAAAGAAAGAACCAGTTGATAGTGAAGATACTAATCAAAGCTGGTTTGAAGATAGAATTGCCACAGCTCCTCTTAAAGAGGATCCATGGGATTCAGATGATAATGTGGTCAGTCCCATCAAGCAGGAAAGGATCGATTTTGAGAACAAGTTGAGGTTCGATTCAAATGACAGTAAAGATAGTATAGGCGCTGATAATGAAATTAGCCAGGATAATACAGGCAAAAATCGTGTAAGGAAAAATTTGAAACGGAAGAATGACATGTTTATAAAACAAGAGTCAGGAGTGGAAGATACTCCATCCACTCCTAAGAAGCGCTTGACATCCACTTCTTCAAAAAATTCATCACCCGAGCGGAAAAAATTTAAAGATGGAAATAAGAAAAAGTAGGGTTACTTTGAAGTACTGATCTGATTTTATGCATGTTAATTTTCATTATTTTGGGTGTTTAAGGAAAAAGGAATTTGAGAGAGATCCTGTTGTATTAAAACGCAGGCAAAAACAAATTGATTATGGTAAAAATACAATCGGTTATGATAAATATCTTGAACTGGTACCAAGGTAAGTTTTTCAAACAATAAATTTATCTTTCTTAAAAAAAGCAAATTTTCTTTAACGATATAGTATAAAACAACTAAAACAGTACAAAATAATATATAAATACTATTATTTTTTCTCTGACTTTTATCATAAAATAAACTTCGTTATTGACAATTATTCAATAATTCGATTATGATGTTGGGATTATGAATGATCATTCAATTATATCCACCACTAGCCCTTGTCACAAGTGACTACTCAAGGGTTAAGGGTTACTATTTAATTGTTTTTGTTTTTTTTTAATTTTAATTGGAATTTAATGGAATTTCTTCCATATCCTTCCTTAAGACATCCTTAACACATACAATTGTTACACATATTTTTATGTATTCTTAAGCTACATTTCCATTAAAGCAACATTGGTGAATTTTTGTTGCATTGTGTTCTTTTTTGTTGCAACAAATAAGAAACTTTCTGAAACATTGAACATGAACACTTAGTATCAGTTAGAATTGGTTACACAACAATGAGAATATTTAGGAATATTATGAATCATTTTCGGAAACAAACACAACAGCTCTACAATGTTTTTCAGTGGAAACATAGCTTTACACTACACTGGTTTCTGAACTTTTCTTTCTCTAAACAATTCTACGAAATGTCAAAATCTTTCATATTATGAGTTTATCATTGATTCAGTGGTTAATGGAAGGTTAATGTTTCTCTAAAACACCTCATTTATTTATAACCTTAAGTTAATCACATTTTAGAGACCACGACCTGCTTGATAATTTGGACAGTTTACTTTATACAGCCTGTCGAATCATTCAAATTTACACCGAATTGAATAGGTACTTTCTTTTTAACAGTGATCAGTGAACAAAACCGATTTTGTTCAAAGGTATTATGTTCTATTTGAAAAATTTAATGTTGTGATTTATCGTTATGGATGCGTTTTTAGCAGTTTTGAACATATTGAACCTAAAATGTTCCACAAGGGAAAGGGGGCTATAAATCTCGCTATAGTGGGGATAAATCACAACATTAAATTTTTCAAATAGAACATGATTTCTTTGAACAAAACCGGTTTTGTTCACTGATCAATGTTAAAAAGAAAGTACCTATTAGTAGCGTTCTTTTTACAGCTCATCTCACTCCATTTATCTCTCTAGAGAATTGATATTTATCTGAGGTGATATCGACTAAAAGAACGCAATTACATCGTACTCAATATTTTATAATTCGTAAAATAGTCACTGTGTGGCGTGCTAAGACGTGTATATGTTTAGATTGTCAAAGGCCCTTAAAGTAGTCAAAGTTAACCTCAAAGTTTTAGTCCATACTCCATATTAAAAGAGTACATTATAGAAGTGCATAAAGAAAATTTAATAATTGTTCGTTTTACAGTTGCTTTTAATATCAAAATTAACCTGTACTATACGCAACAGGCATAGAAAGCCCAAACAACTTCGTTATATGTAAAATCAAGTTGATAGAAACACATATATGCTTTCCAATCAGAATTGACAAACGAAAAACTGACACAAATAAAGGGTTGTAGAAAAAAACGAGGTTATACTTGTGATTGGCATCCCCTCCACCCAACTGAGTTTTTACACTCACTACTGCACACCCTTGCCAGGTTGTGCACTAGCGGTAAGGGAAGAGGTAAAAATCTCAGATAAATCTCAAAGCGAGACATTTAACCCTTCGTTAGTGTGGTGTGGTATGCCATACCCCAGTATGTTTGCCTACATACTGGGGTACCACACCACACTAACGAAGGGTTAAATGACTCGTGTGCTCCATCCCTATCATTTTGACGTGTCAAGAAACTAGTTCTCATGTTCTCAAACGTCATGCAGATGTCGCTACTTATCGAAATCTGGTTTAACATTAGTAGCGTTCTTTTTACAAGAAATCTCAGATAATCTCATCTCACTAGAGATATTTTGCTAAAAACCCCGTTCTTTTTAACCCTTCGTTAGTGTGGTGGGGTATGCCATACCCCAGTATGTAGGCAAACATAGACACGTCAAAATGATAGTGATGGAGCAGACAGCTGATGACTGCCTGGTTTATATCGAAACTAAATAGTACAAAACTATTAACCAAATGACTATACAACTGAAATAACGAATAAAATGTGAAGCACAACTTTAAAAACATTATTAGTTCGATTTTTAACAAAGCAAACAGGTTATTTAGAATAATTTTGAGATACGTTAACTTTTGTACTTGTCAATATGACATTCATTTAAATTAGATTGACATTTTGCTGCCACAACCCTGCAACCGAAGAGTAAGCAATTTTCCAAAGAAAAGTCCGGTAAATGGCGTCAGCGGTGAACACGCACAACTCATGATTCGACAGGCCGTATAAAGCAGTCATCAAGCAGGTCGTGTTAGAGACATTTACCAAACTGTCAAATTAACATAGTTCTGTACCTCAGAGACAAACTATGTTAAGTCCAAATATGGCGAAATCTGCACCAGCCGCCACTGCACATACTACCTACAATTCCTGGTACTACCAACCAAGGTTTAATGATTCGTGTGACGAGAGCGTTTCATGAATTAGCCCAGTCGAAGTGGGAAGTAGTGTAAAGCCGAGTTATCGTAGGAGCAGGTTTTATGCGTCGCGTACAACGTAAAATGCCTAGCGCAGTACGCCGTCCACTCAATTCATCGAAACAGTTGGCGTCGTTTTCGTATAAAACGCAACACGACGCCAACTGTTTCGTTGAGTTGGGTGGGCGACGTATTAAGGCTTTACGTTGTATGCAACGCATAAAACCTGCTCCTAGGAAAACCCGGCTTAAGTGACGCATTAAGACGTCGAATAATAAAATGCTTAGACGTAAACGGAGGTCACACTGAGCAATTTTTTTGATTCTCTATTTCGTTGTTCAATTTTAAGCTGCCTTAAAATATTCTTCATATTAAAACTTTTACAATTTTGAAAATACTTTAATACATCACAAACTTTAAGATTTAAGACACTTGTCTGATAAGCACGGGTTATACTACATTTTAGTAAAACAATTCTTGTTATGTTGTTGTAGTTATCGTTTATGCTGTTTTCCTTTAATTTAACCCTCCGTAGACACACTACAATTTGCGCACCTATCTAGACACACATGAGTCTGTGGTGTCCGGCTATTTTTTTACCATACTTAGGGCGCGTACCGTAAATATAAGATTGTAACCAAATGATTAGTTGCGGTTTATTTGCGGTTATTAACGATTGCCGAGTATTTCAGAAAATTTACGGGACACTTTGGTTGATGTCAAGTATGTTAATTTTTTTTTTATTTAGTACCACTTTTAAAGATAACCTATATGTGGTTTCCATGTGGATTTGTATGATTAATGATTAATTTTTTAGTGATTATAAAACAATGTAAATATTCCAGAGGTTGTAACGTAGAATACAAATCATAGATACAGGTGCGGTATGGTGTGCGTTTATGTTTCCGCAGTGGAGGGGATAGAAAAATCAGAAAATCGTAAAATGAGCGAGGTTGTTTTGGTGACAACTAAAATAACCAAACTTCAGCAACCGCGTTCCGTAAATATCATAATTTTCAGGAATCCCCTATATTCGGGACACAAAACCGAGAATTTGGTTGCTATTTGTGAATTACGGTACACGCCCTTAGACTTTTTTAAAAAAATTGAAAAAAATCAGGAGAGTAGTTTGAGATCTATTGTAAGAGATCATGCATTGCGTTATGGATAAAAATTAATTTTTATTATTATCTCAATGGAAAGTGATACGAAACGCGAAAAATGCATATTTTCTAAAAACGGCCAGACACCACAGACCCACGTGTGTCTACGGAGGGTTAAAACCAAGCTATTGAGAGAAATCATTTCAAAATTTTCTGAATTTCGTTAGATATATTAGCGACAAATAAACTCCTTTAATTACATTGAATTCTCTATAAGTTCTTCTTGCAATTCTCAGTAAATATAAAATAAATTTAAAGTATCTAGTTATGTGATTCATAACTTCCACAATAATATGCACCCATCTGAGCACATGACATGTAACAGACAATGACTATAGCAATAATATTTACTAACAATAATAAATTGTTGTGATGTCAAAGTCTCATAGCCCACCATATAGAAATTATTTGACTGTTTGAAAGCGGTAATAAGTAAAACGAATAATTTAAAAGAAAGAAGATGGGTATAGGGAATGTCACAGCAAATCGGTGTAGAATTTATTTCTACATTCAAAAATATACAGGATGTTCTATTTTAAAAAATGAAGATTTGGAACTTTCAAAATTCTATGATATGTCACTATTTTTGTATAATTCCACTGAATTTTTTTACTATGTTTTGGTGAAACAATGTTAGTACTTGTTAATTTTAAAGTGGGAGATTTCTGACAGTTAAACCAAGTGAGAATTAATCAATTACATACAACGATGCAAATCTCAAAATTTTAACATATTTTGACAGTACCGACTAAATAAAAGCAAGCTACTATTACCTAATTCAAGCCGTTTCTGATATAATGAACTATTTTTAAAAATCTAGACCAAAATTTAAGAGAAGGTCCCATCTTGTATGTTTAAGCTAGATATTTCGAAATATGCTCAAAAATTGTACTGGGTGAATAAAACCTTCGTTTAATTTTCACTGTCATTAAAAGCAATTAATTATTTTTCTTTTCCTATTTTAAATGAAATACCCTGTATTTATTATTTTATTTAGATTTAGAATTTTAACGGTGCTTAATATTGTATTAAGGTTTGCTATACCTACCTATTTTCTTATAGTTTCTTAGTAATTTTGAATTTTCTATCTTTAAATATTATTAATTCTTAGCCATTTAGTTTTAAAAAGCTGTTAAAAAGAAAGTAAATGTAAACATCAAATATATTAGTGATGGGTTACTATTTTGTACTTGGATCTACTATTTTGTAACAGCTAGTTACCGCTTGCAGCTTCTGGCAGCTAATTAATATCAAAGGAAACAGCTACTTCCTATATTTTTCTGACACCCAAAGCAATGACAACCGTAACGTATTTTTATAAATATCTTGCTTCAACAAGCTATTTCCTTGCATTAGATATTAGGCACAAATAATCGAATAGTAAACAAGTGCTTTATACGTATTACGTAGGTTTTTAAAATGAATAAAAAAATAATACCTATTCTTGAAGGATGTCGAATATGTCTGCGAATGTAAATATTACTGTCGTGTTGTCACAACGACAGTTGTGAGAGGAGAAATAAAGGTGGTTTTTATTAGTTTGTGTGTTTGTTTATTGGGTTGAATAACGACAATACGTAAGTCATGGAGGATATCAAAGATGCCGGCAGATATAATTTTTATGCTAATGTTACCCTCATTTTTTAAAGTACTAAGAGGAAATAAAATGTAATTATTAAGTTTGAGGATTTGTGTATTGACTTCAGAACCAATAGGTAAATCTTAGAGATCTCGGCGAATATAATAATTACTCCTATCAGATCGACCCACTTTATTGACACTGTGCCTTTAAATGCCTTTATGTTTGAGATATTGCGCAATCGTTTTCATATAAAAATTGGCGATGCGAATTGAAAACTCAAAATAAAGGAAAATGTCTGAATATACAATTATTTTATTATTATTATGATTAACCAACGTTCAACAATTTCTTATTTAAGGGCGCGTACCGTAATTCACAAATAGCAACCAAATTCTCGGTTTTGTGTTCCGAATATAGCAGATTCCTGAAAATTATGATATTTACGGAACGCGGTTGCTGAAGTTTGGTTATTTTAATTGTCACCAAGACAACCTCGCTCATTTTACGATTTTCTGATTTTTCTATCCCCTCCACTGCGGAAACATATACTGTGCACAAACCAACCTACTTTATGCATAAAACGTGGTCAATCAAAGCGCGTCGCATCCACTAAAACCACATGGACGATGGTGGTTATCTTTAAAAGTGGTACAAAACAAAAAGAAACTTAACATACTTGACATCAACCAAAGTGTCCCGTAAATTTTCTGAAATAATCGGCAATCACTAATAACCGCAAATAAATCGCAACTAACCATTTGGTTACAATTTTATATTTACGGTACGCGCCCTTAATATTAATAAAATATCGCCAATGTGGGTAAAATATTTTAAATTCTAATTTTTAACACAACAGTAGAAACATGGAAACAGATTTATCTAGGTACATACGTAAGGAAAACTGCCACAGAAAGTAGCATCTTTTTTAAACTGCTAATCAAACGTAGCAGTAGTAGGTTGTAACTGTTAACGCACAATAGCAATTTTGTACAACAGTAAAATACGTACTTCATTAAAACCGATAACTGAAACAAAGATATCACATGAACTGCAGCGTAGTAATAGACACATAAAATATCCGTTCCTTCCGGACTGCACAAGATTTTATTAATTGGGCTGAATTGAAGCACGAAAGAGTTTTTTCGAATTTATAAAATCTTGTGCAACGCGAAGAGATCGGATATTTAATGTGGATAACTAAAATAATAAAAAGTACTAACAAACATTCAAAATGATAACCATTATAAGCGCGAGTATCATAAAGATTCGTTTTAAGAAAGAGTTCGTCTATGTGTTGAAAATGATGGTCATTATTTTCGTAGATACGCTGACTTTAAAGATCCTTATGTTTCGCTATCACAGATTATTTCCGCGTAATAATGTAGTAAAAGTCTTCAGTTTAGTAGTCTTAACTTTTCACCAATATAATTGAGTTAATCTTAATCCTATGGTCATGCTATTTTCAGTGTCATAAATCATTCCACTTAATAGACTTTATGTTGTCGTAATATTTTCTTTTTTGCATATTTTAGGCATAAACGGACTCCTACAGATCCACAGACTCCTGATAAATATGGAAAATATTCAAGACGAGGTTTCGATGGTTTAATAAAGCAATGGAGAATCAAACTACATAAGTATGATCCAGATGATAATATTAATTCACTTAACGAGCATCTGTAGTTATTTTTACATTAATTATTTTAAAGAATATGTGATACGAATCATGTAAATATTTTATAGTAAAGCGACATATTGTAGTTTTTATTATTTTAAGAAATTAGGGGTTTCCTTAAGTTAGTTCTTTGTTTGTTTGCATAGTTTTTAAGTTGCAATGTAATATTTTAAAAGTTTTAAAAACTATATATTATTACAAAATCTTTAGTATTAATATAAATAAAATAGTAAAGCAATTTTTTAATTGTATTTCTAAGATTTGACTGCAAAAATAAATAAATAAATTCAAAAATTGTTTAGTTGTCTTAAATCTATATTTACATTTTTATATCAAATACGTACATTATAAAGAAAACTTACTCTATTCAAATTTTAATACTCTTATGATTATAATAAAAAAAAATATCTTAAAATTCAGATAAAATCACACCTGCTTCATTTACGTTTCAAATCCTCTGTATTTATCCCATATTTCGATTTCATCTTATCAATTTCCTCTTGCTTTTTCTCGAGGTCAGTCTTTTTAAATGCCTTGCTCGCCTGGTAATAGAGAACTACTAGATACCTATTACAGACATTAAATCCTGACAAGTGGTCGCAAGCATTTTTTGCATCAAATATGTCCTCGTACACAACGAATGCTGTGCCCCTTGTGTCTGGTGTGTTACCCACCCTGATTTGACGTATTGCTCCGTATTTGCCGAATATATCGTACATTTCCTCAGCCGTTATCTTATAGGGTAAATTTCGGACATACAGGATTCTATTGATTTCAGGAGGTAGCCTAACCTGAAATAATACAAATAAATTAAAATGTATCTATGACGTATTGAAGGTACTGTAAACTTACATTGGCTTTTCTTTGCATAGCTAAAGCCATTTTGTAAAAAGTATAATATTATATCGCAAAAATATGATCTTCAGCTATATCACGTAAACACAACACTATGCTGCGACCAGTGATTAAATTTATCCCCGACTGTGACAGGTGGCGACAGTGACACTGTGGCCCAGCGTCGCCAACCTCTCGAAACCATTGATAGTCATGAATTCTTGATAATTTCTTGGATAAAAAGAAATAAACTATGACACAAAACGTGTAGCGGATGAAATTATAAACCTACATCACTGCACCATTACTGACGTCATTAGGGGAAATCCATAATCTTAGTAAGAAAATAAAATAACTAACCAAGTGTTCGAGAGAGCACTATTATTAAAAATGGCGCGTACATACAAAATACCTTCTATAGTTAACTAATATAGAATAGCTTGTGTATTTTTGTGGGATTCAAACTAAGTTTAAATACACAGAGGAAATATTTTAATACTTGGGAGTTTAGTATATAAAGATAACTGATGGTTAATGAAGGCTAATTTTGACTCTGAAACTTATTTTTCCTTAAGATTTACGTTTTTAAGCTGTATAAAATACAGCTGTATACAATAACTGCGGACACTATAGCTAAACCAACTAAATAACTTAAATCTTATAAAGAAATCTCCTAACAAGCTATCTCGGCATAAATTGAAATCTCTCGGATAATAGATGGCTCCATATGTACTGATTTCATAGTGAAATTAATTATTTTACAATCTGTACAGCAATGAACTTTGAATTGCCTAACTATAAGTTCATAATACTCGATACAATTTTTAGTGGTGGGCACTATCGATATTTTCAACTACGGATAGTCGGACCAACTATCGATAGTCGCTATTGATAGTGCTCACCACCAACAATTTTACAGTGCTGTTTGCCTACGCTGAGGTATCTACAATTTCTCTCACGCAATTCATTCGATCTTTGATTAACAAAAAAGAAATATGAAGATCGTCTAAGAGTAAAGTATGTACCCTCATTTCGAAGAATACAGCAAAATGTTACTAAAATCAATTGTTTAGAATTATGAAATAAGAAAAATGAACCCAAATATAAAGTCGTAGCCTGCTACTTTAAAAAAGAAACTCCTCCTATAATACTTATTTTTTTTAAGTATTTAACATTATTACTTATTTAAATTAACTACAAGAGGATCTCTTTTCAACAATTTCTTTCATATTCTATCAAATTTGTTAAATCTATCTAAGAAAAGTTTTTCATAAGCCATCACAAATTTCATGCCTATTGCAATGACGCACTCAATGTTAATTTTGATAAGGTAAATATTTTACAATAATAATATCAATATTTAAAAACTCTCTTTTAAAGTACAAAATTTGTATTTTAAATTTACGATAAGGTACTAGAAACAAGGCTGGTATAAGTAGAAAACAGAGTAAAATTAATTTGGATAGGCCATGAATAATGAATAGAACGTATAAAATCAAATGAAAGCAAAAATTATAAACACCTAATAATTGAATGGTAAAAAATTAAGAAAAACAAACAGAGGAAAATTATCTAAGCATCACTGTATTGTCCACCTTCACGTTTGATGCATCTAATTGTTAGTACATAAAATTCATGAACTACAGATCGCAACATATTAACAGGAATATTTCTCCATTGTATTGTTATGGAATCTTTTAACTCTTCAAAATTGTTGAAAGGCCGATCCTAGTACAATCTTTCTTTTAAGTGCCCCCATAAGAAGAAACCTGGGGCCCTATTCTTGAGTCGTGAGAACACAAACTTCGCACGACTTTCGTGAGATAGAGGGCGTGGTTATGACGTGCTTCTCTCAAATTTAGAAAAGCCGTATTCTTGAAATTTACCCGTGTTCACATCTACTAAAAATTGAGAGAACGTACTTCGCTTGGTCCGGAGTAGGCGAAAGCGAAGATTTCAAGAGAAATGAATACACGCGAAGTGGGCGATAGAATCTAACGTTGCTCACATTATTATTATTCCATCTTTGCTTTGCATATAGTTAGGTTATTGTTGGTACGGCGTATATTTAGTGAATATAGAAAATTTAAATTGATCATTCGTTCGTTTTATCATGACTTCTCAAAATGGACGTGGAGGAATTGTAGATAATTAATCAAGTCAACCTTGATTTGGGGGCGACTAATTACAAGCCCTAGAGATTCCATGGGTGAGAACGGTTGTTAGACAAAATGCATTCGATATGCCAGATACACAATTTGTCAAAAATGTTCGTTTAACAAAAAACTGACTCGGATACTAAAGAGCTTGATCTGTTCATTTATGAATCCACCATCGGGGAATCTGCTTTGTCAATGGGAAACCAAGGTATGTTAACACTTAATGCAATTTAATGATGTTAGGTTTTTTAATATTATTTTATTAGGACTTGTTGCTTACATTTTTATGGCCATGGAACCTTATCAAGAAGGAATTGGAAAGCGTAGTACTGCTGGTGTTAGCCAAATCATATCTACGATCCTGTCATCAATTGCGTTTAGTATAATGTTTGAAGATTTAGTTCTGCCTGTTTCAACTGGATGCTTTTTTTAGCTGAGCAGCTTTTGTCTTCGCATTTTTCTTCGTATCCTGCCATTATCTATGAAACATTTTTTGTAAATTATAAATAACACAGATATTAAATTTTACATTACTTTACGCCCATGGTACCAGTCTTTTATTATAGCCCCTTCTGGCATGAAATGGAATTGTAATAATAATAAAAAAAAAGATCTGACAAATGTTGCGTTTTCTTTAATGTAAAATCTTTTGTGAATTGCTCACTTTGCAAATTTGGATTTTGTTGCATAAACTTAACTAATCAAGCTTCCTTTGAGTATTCTTTACTGGACACTCGTGGTTTGACATTTTGCCTGATTTTGTTTAATAATTAGAATTGTGGCAGATCGATATCATGTAATGTATTCACCACCCCAAAATGAATAAATAAATGTATAATCAGTCGTGTGTTATTAAAGAATTCTGTGAAGATCTAGACCTTGTTTGATTTCTTTCTCCTTATATTAAAAACTCACACATAGTCCAAATATGGATTTATCAAATGTGCAATCATTTTATAGCAGCGGGAAATTTCATATTGAACAAATGCAGCAAAGTTCTTTAGAAACAACAGTACAAAATATATATGGCAACAGCGAATAACGCGGATCGTGTAGGAACAGTATAGGATCGCGTTATCGCTTGGTGTCAAAAATACGGGTTAGCGGCCACCGAGAGAAGTGAGCGATAGGATGTGATGCGCTCCTTCTCCTAACAACGAACAACTCACTTCTCTCGAGTTCGAGAATAGGGCCCTCGGCGGCATATAACGTCTGGGGATCGAGGAAGCCATTGTGGATCTGTGTTTCGCTCTTATCCTTAATTTCCAAATGTCCGACTTAGCCATGAGTGACAACTCTGCTGCAATGGGCTGGGCATTCGTCATTTTGGAACCATAAACGTTGCCTTTCATCTAAAGGTGCATCCACACGCTCGGAGTTCGCCGAACTCCGAGCACTAGTTTGGTTTTTTGGTAATTTTAGTATTCATTATTACATTAAATTGATGCATTTTAAGTAAATTAAAGATCTTAAATTTTATAAAAATTAATCTTTAAAACTAACGTGTAGATAAAGTAATTAAATAATTGCAATGTTAGCCTAAATATTAAAAAGCTTACCACTCTTTTCATAATTCATCAAATTTCTTGAATTTATTAAAGAGGGTCGAAAAGTTTATTTGTTATGTGACGATCTGGTTTAAAATGCGTATATGATTTTTTGTCTAAAAATTGGCAAACAAATTAAAAAATTAGATGATATTTATTAATATATAATCATTTAAAAGAAACCACGGCCCTCAATTTGAAGCGATAAAGAATCCATACATCCCCAGTGGATCGTATTTGTGCAAACATATTCGCCTCATTGTAAATATACTCATACAGGTGTATGATACTCGTAGATAATTGGCTAAAAAATGGCGGAACAAATTTTGAGCAAAAAATATTTCTTGATTAACCTATAATATTTACGACGAACGTTTCAATGATGAACAATCACCTTGTTATAAAAAAATTATAGAAAGGTCAATAACTACTTTTTTTGTTCGAATCTTGTTCGCATTATAATACCCAATACCCATACATTAAAAATTAGATTGATATTTATTAAATATATAATCATTGAAAAGAAAACCACCCTCATTCCCTCACGGCCCTCAATTTGAAACGATAAAGAATCCATTACATCCACAGTGCAAACATATTCGCCTCATTGTAAATATTACTCATACAGGTGTATGATGCTCGTACGATAATTGGATAATAAAAATGGCGAAGAAAATTTGAGCAAAAAATATTTCTTTGATTGACTTATAATTTTACGATGATGTTTCATGATAACAATCACGTTGGTTCATAACAATTATATAGAAGGTCAATAAAACTACTTTTTTGTTCGAGTTTGTTCGCCATTGTATACGCAAAATGAATGTATGGGTATTCATCATCGTAAACTTGGAAAATAACAGAAATTAAAATAATAGCGTAAGTTGTCAATATTTATACCTAAAGATGAATTACTGGATCCGTGATTCATATTTAGTTTTCTGTCACGCTCAACAAAAATGAACAGAACTTCAAATATTATGATTTGCCGGGTTTCCCGCGAAACCAAAAAAAGAGTTTCAGTTATGCACGTGACAGCAATGGTTCATAAACCAGTCATAATTTCTGTACCAACACCAACCTATAATTCATGCAATCACTCAATGCTACCACACTAAACTCTCATACGAACGTTCGGCGTTTTCCCGTATCTGCTCGGAGTTCGGCGAACTCCGAGCGTGTGGACGGTCGCGTCCACACGATTCGGTAGTTGCCGAACATTCGGAGTTCGGCGAACTCCGAGCGTGTGGATGCACCTTAATGACGTGTTCTTTAAAAATTCTTCCAATTAATTTCCAAAAAGTTTAAATGGGTATTCCAAGTCACATTTTCTCGAAAAAAAGGTCCAATTAATATGTCATTTAGTATACCACACCATACGTTAGTTTTCTGATAATATTCATTTCTGTTGTCAATAAAAAAAATTGGATTTTCATTTGACCACCGTTTACAGTTTCGAGATGAAACCACGCCATTGGCTGTAAAAATAGATGCATTACCAAACAAAATATGTTAATGAAAATCACCTTCTTCTATTTTTCCTTGAACTCATATGGAAAAATCGTGCCTTAAATCGTAATCTCTTTTTTGAAATGCACAAATAAATGTTGGCTTGTAAGCTTGGTACTTATTTTACTTAAGTATGCGTTTAATAGAAGTTCTTTTAACACCAATTATATATATCAGAAATATCTTGTGTGGACCTTCTAGGGTTTTCGATAAAGACTTGAAGAACTTGCAACTGATTTCCTTCGGAATATGCACTTTTTGTACATTTATTTTTATGGTTGTTTTCCAATGAGTGCGTCTGTTTAACATGGTTTAAAATTCTACTGGTAGTTGTATAGTGTATACGTTTGTTTGGATGCCGTTCATTGACAATATCTGTAGCTTCACGTACAGATTTATAGTTCTCTCCACAAATTATTAACTAGTTCAGCTTTTTCAACTAAACTTAGTGCTACTGGACGAAGCATATTTCTTAAAAAAAGCTAATGTAATAAAGGAATGGAGGGAAATTTCCTCAGGGAATTCTGACAACTCAAAAAATGACAGATGAAATTAAACCTCAATTTGACATTTAGAGACGCGTAGATAATTTTGTTCAGCCTCATTTCTAGTACCTTGTCGTAAATTTGAAGTAAAAATTTTGTATTTTGAAAGAGAGTTTTTGAGTATTCATATTATTATTGTAAAATATTTATCTTCTCAAAAATATCGTTGCAACAGGCAGGAAATTTGTGATCGCTTATGAAAAAGTATTCTTAAATACATTTTATAAATTTGATGGAATATGGAAGAAATTGTTGTAAAGAGATTCTCTTGTACTTAATTTAAATAAGTAATGTTAAATAAAAAAATATTATACAGGGATTAAAACTTACAAAAGTTACCTTTTTAAAGTAGCCGGCCGTGACTTTATATTTGGGTTTATTTTTTCATTCTAAACAACTAATTTTAATAACATTTTGGTGTATTCATTGAAATGAGGGTACTTTACTCTTAAACGGTTTTCATATTTCTTGGTCTGCCCTGTAAGCTAATTGACTTTAAAACAGTCTAACCGTGTTCAGTTTAGAAGCCAAGTATGCACCAACGTTTGGCAGTATTTATTTTACAATAGCGCAACTAATAAAGAAAACTCCCATTTGTTGCACACTTATTGTTAGTGGACCACATTGTATATCATTGCAATGCTGTCTACAAATTCTACAAGTTTTTAGAAATCTCTTCAATTTCACATGCTCCCAGGTGCAACGGCCTCGAGTTGCACAGTGCTACGCAGTTTGAGAGGAGATGGATGGGTGTTTCATCCTGTTCCCCACAAAATCTACATTCAGATTCCTTTTCCAATCCAAGCTTACTCAGGTGTCCTTTCAGTCTACAATGGCCTGAAAGTGTTCCTATTAATATGCGAACATTGTTCTTACTCAGGTTGATGCATTCTGTAATTTACTTTCCAATTCCCTGGAAATTTTCCCAATAACTGTATTTTCTCTGCTCCATTTCTATTCTCAGTTTTTTTCAGTATTGTACTGCTACTTAACCTGCAAAAGGGTTCAGGCCCTACAAAAGGTATTCCAGCCCCCTTTTTTTGCGAGATTATCCGTTATTTCGTTTCCTTCTACTCCTGTGTGACGCGGAACCCACAGGAGGGAAATAATTTATTAGTATTACCATTGATTTCAATAAAACATTATAAAATAGACTCTATATAATTTAATTTCATTCAACAAAATAATTTGCCCATATACACTTACAATAATACATTCTCAATAATTTCTGATAAGTACCTACCCATACTTGTTATTAAAGTAAAAAATTGGAAGTAAATATATAAATAGAATAACAAAGAAACGATGGAAAATACAGATTTATGGCAATTACAAAAAAAAATGTTTAAGAATCGCTTTTAATGGTAACTTCTTCCGCAGTTCTTTGTTCAAATTTCATAAAGTATGATGAAGAAGTTGCCAGATCTACAGACTATTTGTTAAATTGACACATAAGACATACACAAGTGTATTTAAGATAAATACAAGTCAAATGAAATTGATTTCGTATTTGATGTAACTCTTAATAATATCAAGTGTTTTACAATTATAAAATTATTTAATTTAGCTTTGAAACAATTTAAGAGTAATTTAACTTGTATAATTTTTTTTAACAAAAATATTATATTTGATCTCACTACTTTTTCAGTGTACTCTTGTTGTAAAAATAAATTACTAGCTAGAAAGTTGTTTATTCACTCATATACATTTAGCTTTGAGAAACATGCATTCGTCATTTAGCTAAAAGTAATAAATATTTGTATAAATTGTAAGAAACAAAAAAAATTGTTCTTTGAACTTTGCAGTAGTATTTTTCTTTATATATTTCTTGTGTGTTCTCGTGTTATTTTGCTGCTTTGTTATGTGACATTTTTTTATGTAGTGACTGAAATTAAAGAGACTGTTTGCACTTTTATAAATCTGTAAAACTTTCAATTCCAAACAGTAGTAAATATAACCTTGTGTAGCCTTTCAGCCAGTGTATTTATAATTAATCTTAACACTACGTCAAAGCTTACGTTCGACGTCTTCGATGCCACTTCTTCAGGGCAACTGTACCTACTAATACTAAATCTCGATTAATTCAGAAAGAAATATGTAGGTTCTCCTTTGAGACAAAAAGGATTTATTTAGAAAGTATCTTAAAAGTATATACATATATACTCTAGTTTCATTAGCAAAATCCATTGAAGAGTCCATATAAAATAACTCAGCACATCTATATAGTTGAATGCCTATAGGGTTCGGAATTGAGTAGGGTTTAGCTAAGTGATACACGTGTATGTAAATTTTATTATCTTAACTAACGTTTTATTCTTTGTCGCTGAGATTACATTTGCTGATATTTTGACGTAGTAAATACTCTTATATGCGAAGGCTGAAATTTGTTCCTACAAGATCGTTCTGATGCGTTCATGAACTAGTCCACGGATTGCAAATCCGCTTCTTGTTATAATGAAACTCGGAGAAATATATGCAGGATAGTACTATTCATGTATTGTTCTATTTTATAGTTGAAGGGAGCGATATTCTGTAGAAGAGTTGTAACTGCATGTAAATGAGAAGATCATGTGCCGTGTTAAGGATTGGTGGATAGATTGGTTAAATTGACTTGCTGGTTCATATACTCCTTTTGACACAAATTACCGGCAATTCCTTGGATTATGTTTAGTGCAATGCGAATGGGTCTGATGTATATCTATGAGTAGAATTCTTGTAGGAACAAAGCTAATGTTTCTACTATGAAAATACTCCAAATTTGTCGTAAGTTGGTAATAGCTGAATAAGTACATTTTTATATGCGTTATTATTGTAACAATGATGACGAAAACTGCGTTCTCCACCATTAGCCATGAAATTATTAAAACTGGCGTCATGTCTTGTACTACTTTTCACAAG
This sequence comes from Protaetia brevitarsis, assembly GCA_004143645.1. Lineage (NCBI taxonomy): Eukaryota > Metazoa > Arthropoda > Insecta > Coleoptera > Scarabaeidae > Protaetia > Protaetia brevitarsis. The sequence continues at coordinate 327,425 of RXPK01000057.1, read as the reverse complement.
TGCTGTTGAAGATGCCATTGTCTTCACACCTAAAATATCGGCGAGATGAATTACGAAAGCGATAAAAACAATAATAAAAGTAATAGAAAACACAAAAGAATGCAATGCAATAAATTCATTTCATGCAATACCTACCGTAGAAAGCGTGTTTCCGAAATTCTGCCTTAAGTTCGTTTAAGGACGGTACCTTTTTCAGACTATACTTTATTTTATTCAGCGCCTTTAACAACTGAACGTAATAATAATCTAGAAAATAATCGACATCTTGAATAATATCATCAGCTAAACTGCTACTTATAAAATAATGTAAATCGATTACAGGACTTCCGTATGCACACAGTTGGAAATCGAGCTGTAACACAAAAGAAAAAAAAAAAACAAATTATGCATATGCAAAATTGTTTTATATTATTATACCTGTATTACCATGTTGCGGATTTCTTTATAACTTCTTTTGTTGAGATCCATGATGCTGTGTTTTTTTGGAAAGATCATATCGTTCTTTATTTGATAATATATCGTATTTTGATAACGCCAAATTAAGAAAAAAAATTGAAAACATCACTTCAGAAAATCTTTTAGGATGTTGTGCAAAGACAATAATAGCTGTCAACCAGCGATAGATTGATTTTGTAGAAGCACTCAACGTGAAGTACGAATTAGGTGCATCGAAAATGTCACAAGTCATAAGACCTATTTTACTAAGTTTAAATTTTGCCATCTCTCTTTTGTGATTTTATATCGTCGAAACGATACCACGACACAGAGCACATGAGTTATTTAAACGAAGATAGGTCGAGTAAAATATAATGGATAATTGTAAACGGACGTATTTCTCACAAAGAATGGAAAACACAATCTTTTTCTTTGTTTGTTTGCCTAAGCAAATGGTTCTTTTTCCTTAAAACACACAATGATGTATTTTTCAGGAATAATTCCCTTCATTCATTCATTCATTAAATTAGGGTGGGGACCTATAGTCCGGGCGCTTGAGCTAGGTGATCATTGTACCGTCCCTATTAAATCTCTTACTTCCACTCGAGCAGCTTGGTGTTCTCTATAAAGCCCAGTATCTTGCCCAGTGGAAACTTGAGATCCAATAGATCGTTCCCGAAATATTTCTGCCTGAGTACCTTCAATTCTTCACAGGTAACTCGTTTCCTCCTGTAGCTCGCAGCTTCTGCACCACGGCTCGCTTACTTGACCTGTGTTGTATAGATGCTTTTTCAGTGGACAGTGTCCAGTTACCAGCCCAGTAATGGTTTTAGCTTCTTTCTTGCTGCGGCTGAGTAGGTTATCAGAGAATCTAGCATCCCATCCCCAATTAGCGCTTTAGTATGGATCTTTAGTCGACCTCCATTTCTTTGTACTTTCTTTATCTAACCAGGTCCAGATCTCCCTTCTTGCGGAGTCCTTAATAATCCCACATATGGGCTCTGGACCTATGAAGTGTCTTATAGAGCCCTCCTTGGCTGGTTCGTCGGCTGTTACATTGCCCTTTATATCCTCATATCCCGGCACCCAAATCAGAGACACCGTGTAGTCTCGTGCCAGCCTATTTGAGTTTTAGAAACATTTTCTCCAAATAATATTGTTAACATTCTACTATATGTTCTAATAAACATGAAATAAGCTAAATATATATTTTTAAATAAAGCCGTCGACTCAATAATCCTTCGTATTGCTACAATTTTTTGAGAGAATATTTTCCTGTTTATTTTTTTTTGCATGTATTTTCTTATCTAAAGAACACGCTGCGCCGTTATCGAAACTACAATGTATTTTATTACCTATGTATAAAGCTTTTTTCTATGTATTTATGTTTCTGTTTAAACCTTGAATCAATTCATCCTGTTGAAATGTAACTACGTTCCCTGAAAGCTTTATTTACACCCAAAAAAAATCAAAATTCTCACTTCCTGGTGTCCCGATTTTTCTTGCGAGAACTGTACGTACAGTTTAAAGTAGTCATGGGGTAACGTACTAAATTTCTATGCGTTGATACAGTATCTCAAGCGCACATTGGTGTATCAATGCAATGAGTTAACAACGCAATCGCGCCATATGATGCATTGGGCATGGCCAACCTAGTGTATTGCAGCGATTGAACTAGGCGCAACGCATATTATATTTTGCAAGTTCAAGGAGGATGAGTTTTCGTATTCATTAGAAACAACTAGGCATATGAAAGATAAATATGAAAGATACGTAAACCTTGCACTCTTATTGTTAGAAAAATTGTAGAGAGCAGAATTTAACTTTGTAAGTTCTGCATATGAATACATACACAGTAAGAAATTGCGTGTAGAAATTACACTAAAAGTGGTCTATATAAGTCCACACTATCTTTGGTAAAATTTACACTGTGAATTTTGGTAAGATTTACCAAAATGATATGGTAAAACCTACATTCTAAAGCGTGTTGTCTGATACACTTACCCGTGTAAAATTCCAAGAAATTAAGTACACCCGTGAGTGTTAGAGGTATACCATTATGTGTATTTTTGTTTATAATTTATTTGGTAAAATAAAAATATTTGACTTAAAAAAAAGGGTTTTATTACATGTAGGATTAACATTAATACACGAATAAGTAATAAAACATGAAATATAATTATGCAAAATGTTCTAGGTTCAACGTTTCGTTGTCAGTACAATAACGAAACGTCGAGTCTAGAACCTTTTTTGTCAATTTTTAAGTTTGAAGTGCATACTTCTAGAGTTATGTTTGCGCCTGCTCTTTTTTGTGCAATTACAGGTGTCGTAAATGTTGCGTCATCCGTATTAGTATTACAATCTACCAGGCTCTCTTCCGATATCACACTACTCATACTTACGGTGGAAGCGCTGGAATGATCGCTTTCATCATCCGACACACCTAATAACAGTTATATACTTTGCTTTAAAATATTAAACAAAATAAATACTTTTTACTCTAACATGATTTTTCACCCAGTAATAAACAATTTGGATTTTGTTGAATATATAAATCAAAAGTCTCTTCATCCAACATTGCTCCATTTTCATCGCTTAAAAACATTTTGCGAGTCCCGGATATATCAAATTTTTCTTTGGCTACAAGAAACAATTTTGACTGTATATATAATTATAATAATATAATTACTACCAATATTATTTGTATTAACACAAGATATATGAATTAATAATTATGTTTAGGATGGAAGTAGTACGAGCCCTAGGTCAATAAACGTCACCTGCGGAATAAAAACTCACTACTCCTTTGGTATATAATATACCAATATATGCACAATGTTATTTATTTATGGAAACTGATTTGGGACATTGTGTAACATAATTTATCAATTATTTTCATCCTAAACATGATTATTAATTGAATTTGTGTTAATACAGGAAGTTAATACAAACAAAAAAATTGATAGCAATTAATAAGAATAACAATAGTCCCCAACGATAATTAAGGCCGAATAAAGTATTTTTAATGCAATGTCACTCTATAGTCGGTACGCTTTCGCTGATGTCCGTATGCTCATTAATAAAAAATAACAACTGCAAATTAGTAATAATTATACAATTATCATTGCATTCACAATTCACAATTTGGTTTATGTAATAAATTCGCAAAGATTGAATGTGATACAAGTTATAAATTAAAGAGAAAACTATTGTACAGCATAGCAATATTCTAGTAGTAGAAATTTCAAACTTTCGCCACCAGTTAAGATGAGGAAAGATACATAACACAAGAATATAATGGCGTCCGAAAATCAAGTGTAAAATATATACCTAAGCATTTGTATTTAGAGAGTGATTATCACATAATGTTTAAAAATAAAAAGATACATATTACATCTACAGAAGCCATAAACACATTACCATGCTACAGTAACAAGGAATATATGCGTATAATAATAGGGTTCTCTCTGCTACACACTAATTATGTTGCATCGCCTAATTACATTTATATGTTGTTATAAAGCATATACCAAGTATTTTTCAAAATTAAGTTGTTGAATACTAACTTACCCTTTGATATACAAATATTCATATGCCGACAACTCACCCATATTTACATTTAGCCACTTAACTAAATGTTTATATTGAATTTTCAGCAACATGGAACCGGTCATGATTAATGAGACATACTACGACATACGCCATTGCCATAAATAAATAAGTAAACAAGATTCAGCCCGAATCTGATCACGTGTCTTAATTATCCCTACCTCACACATCTTAGAGCTCTTTACGCGCAGGCGAAATAAAAAAATTTACACCCTCAGGTGTAAATGATGTAAATACTTGAAATACTGATGCCAACATGTTTTACCAAATTGCATTTGGTAACAAAATGTAACTTTCACCAAATTAGGTGTTACTTTCAACACGTAAACTTTTTACCACTTACACTTTAGGCTTTACACGCTGAAATTTCTTACTGTGTAGGCATAGTTATTTTTAGTATTTCGTATCTTATAGAAAATAGTAATACCAAGTATATTTGTATAATATTTGGTAATAGGTAGTAGAAATCTGCACAATAACAGAAAGCGTTTAATCGCCACATCCAAAACCTAAGTATCTAAAATAGATTGCTGCACTGCATTGCATGAAATTATTTATTTATTATTAGAAATTTATGTGCATCAACCATATGAGGTGTGGCTTGAGGGACGGAATGAGACGATTCAACGCGAGCTGTTTCGACGCCACATGCAATATACCAGTTATACTATACCATACTATATCATTTATTGACAAAACTACAAGCCACAAGCCTGATAGTATGTACATTGTCAAAAAGACTTCTTCCTACAGCCTACAGCCTCGCAGGTTAAATTCATCTTCACTCTTCGTGGTTAACGTAAGATATTGGGGCTTGAGAGATTACTACTATTAGAATTTAGATTATAGCTGAAATTATGTGTTAATTACTGAGAATTTTTATGACACATTTGACGTGCGTCAAAATTTTTAATATCACAATCTATAATAGTTGAATTTTATTTGAACATATGATACATAATTTTTTCTTTCTCTTTTTTGAATATCGGAAGAAGACACATTAAAAATGTTTCAAATTTATTTGTTTTAACATTGGAAGGGGTGAGGATGGCAGGGGCATTAGTTCTTTTTAAGTGATAATCTTTTTCTTTTATCCGAAAAATCGGGAGAGAGGATGCATTAGAAATATTTCAAATCACTTTTTTAACATTGGACGATGCGAGAAGGGGAGGGGGATGATTTTTTTTAAATGATAAATTTTCTTTTCTTTTAAACGTCGGGAAATGGCACGCATTAAAAATGTTTCATGTCATTTTTTAGTAGGAATAAGAAGATTTTTGATAGAAATGTCTTTAATGCATGTATTAATTATTGATAGGAATACGTAATAGATAAGTGACGTTAACATACTATTGAGTACATGTATTTTTGTTAGTAGTCTCCATGAGATAGGATTTGTGAATCACAAGGAAGAAAGAGATACAATATCTCCTTTTCAATCAGAATATTTTATATTTAAGAATCGTCTTTCTTTACTTTTATATGTCTCGGCCAAAGGCCATCTTCAGAAAGTAAAAGACAAATCGCTTACGAAGTATAGATGAAGAATAAAAATAAAAACATTTGACGTTGAAATTGTTTCAACATGAAAATAATTATAATTTAAATTAAATGTAGACAGCAGAAATAATACAAACATCAAATTACAGGAGAACAAATAACATGAAGCGTGTGATGGAATAAGTATTTGAAATGTTTCTACCAGCGTCGGATCGTGACTATTTGCGCAAGGGAGGCTACTGTAACCTAGGTAACTTTTCTCGGTGAATAAATTATATTTTTTATAGATATTATTGTAGCATTATAAGTGTAGAATAAAAATTGAAAAAGAAGATATTAAAATAAAATATAATTTACTGTCTAGCAAGAACTAAGTAGAGATGAGAGTGAAATCTTGTTTGGATAGGAAAAAAACTTAAAATAAATTCTTGAAAAACGTGATAACAAGCAAATCAATATTTTTTAAAAAGTAAAAGAAATAGTCTAATATTTTTCTGAAACGTGAAAAATGTTGCTGTATTGCTTACTCTTTTTGATAAACTAGAGAAATTCGCCTATCCTTTGTACTACAAAGTAATCGATTACCCACTCGTAAAATTACCTCATTTGCGTTAATGAATTAAGAAGACTTTTTTCAATTGATATTAAGCATATACATCATAGTGCTGTGGTTGTATTTTCTTTTAGCGTTGAAAAACGTCCCTCTACTGAAGCAAAAGCTACCAGTGTAATGACCACAATGTTTACAAGTTTACTCAGCTGCGGCATACATTCATATAAATCGTTCTTATTAATAAAATTTAACATCTCGGTTGGCGCTTTGCATTCTCCGAACATTTGAGGATTACGATTCAACACAGACTCTTTTTTATTTGAATTTCATCAAAACAAGAGCATTGTTCGAGAATTTTTTACCAGCCAGTCAATAAATCTTTACAACTTCTTATTTCGTTTATTTATCAATTTTCAGTGTATAACCTAAGAAAACTTCTTAAGTTGTTAGTATGGGAGTTGCACGGGCAGTTGCGTGCTAACGTTTTACAACCGATAACATACTCACCTAGGAGGCAAGCCTCCGGCCATATATAAAGTGTACTTACAGGGACGCATTGATTTCAGCGATGGTATTAATCTGCTATTATAGTGCGTACGGTAAAATTTCGTGCATTAATGGAAATTTGCTTACATTTTCAAATTAAGTATACTGTTTATAATTTTCTTTTTGTAAAATTTCTTTATTTTGGTATCTAGCCAATGCTTAAACGTTATTTTAATATACAGGGTGTATCTAATAAAAAAGTAAATTTTGCTTGGGTGTTAACTACACGACATATAAAGCACAAACCCATCGAAACCGGATTTCATCATTAAAGAATAAAAAAAGTAAAATTTAGAGCCAAAAAGTCTTTACTCCGGGCCTGATGCAAGGAAACGTCTTGTTAAGCACCCGCTAAACGTGGTATTATGTATAAATACATTGCACTCATTCAGTATTGTTCTTAATGGATGCCGTAAGTTCATTTAACGTCATTCTGAATAAATAAAGGCCCTTGTAAAAATAGAAAAACTGAGGCATTTTAAATTTCTTCTTTTTATAAAATAAACATTCCTTATTTGTTAAGAGCATTCTACGTAAGTCTACAAAGTATTATTTTTAATATCCTGATAAGACGTTCGAGTTTCACCGGATATGCGACTTCAGTAGTTACAAAAAAAAAAAAAATTTTCTTTCGCTTTGTCGAATCGAGAGTTAGTTGTTAATAAACGGTCCCACATGATTCTGAGTTATTTCTTTTGGATTTATTTAATCCAATAACGCAAACTGAATTGAATCGAATTACACAGAAATAAATGTAGATACAGAAAATTTGCAAACACGCCTTTTTACTATCTATCTATACATTCCCGCGCTTTTGCCGATGCATCAAGCTTCGATTTTCTTTATATGAAATCATGATGGTCCTGAAAAGGATCGATTTTCGAGACGGGAAGAATTTAAATAAAATGTTCGAAGTGGCTTGCACTCCAAGCGGCGATCCACACAAAACTAACAGCGGTAATGGCTGAATGATAGTGGTATGTGGGGGTATACTCGGGACAGCATTTAGGTTGGGCACAGGTGCGGCTCTAGCCCACGGCATTTACAAAATATTTTTTTCTCGTTAATGCTTACAGATAGAGCCCCTGTGCATTAAGACTTTTTGATCGTAAATGATTACAGCTGCTACATATTATTATATATACCTCTATATCGGATACACCCTGTATAATAAACGTCATTTATTTTATTAAAAAAAATAGGGGAGTCTTAGCCTCCGTAGCCTCCCCAGACGAGCCGCCCCACTGGTATCTACAAACTGTACTTTTATTATAAAATAAATAAAAATAGAAATACTTCCTTATTTCTTTTTTTGTCGTAATTTTCAGTACTAACTGTATGGAATAGAACGCATTCTTGGTAATCGGCATAGATATATGCATTTTTAATTATTTTTTTCTTGGTATAACGATGTTGAATATCATTTTCAATTTATTTAATAGAAAATATAAACATAATTCAATAATTGTTTTTAATTAAAAAGAATGATAGAATTATGTTTATATTCCTATTATACAAATTGAGAAAGAGAAAAGGAATGCGTTTTATTTCTTTCAGTTCTACATTTAACTATGTCAAATGAATGAAAAAGTATTATACCGAATGAATGAATCCACCTAAAAATATTTTGAAAAAAATGTCATTTAAAAGAATCATCCCATCTCCCGCTCATTCCGTCCAATGTTAAAAAAGTATGATTTCAAACATTTTTAATGCGTTCTCTCTCCTAATGTTTACAAAAAAGGAAAATAAATATCAATAAAAACGCCCCCCTCCTTCTCTCACCCCTTCCAACGCTAAAAAATATGATTTGAAACATTTTTAAGGGGTGCTCTTTCCCGATGTTTACAAAAAATTATCAATGAAAAACAAGTCTCTTCCCCCTCAGCCCATCCAACGTTAAAAAAATATGAATTGAAACATTAAAAAAACATTTGAAAAAATATGATTTGAAACATTTTTAAGACGTCCTCTCTCCTGATGTTTACAAAAAAGGAAAAAATATCAATAACAAAATATCTCCCTCTTCCTCTCACCCCTTCCAACGCTGAAAAAAATAATTATTGAAACATTTTTTCAGGCGTTCCCTCTCTCGATGTTTACAAAAAAGATAAAAAAATATCAATAAGAAAAACATCCCTCTCCCTGTCTCACTCCTTCCAACGTTAAAAAATATGATTTGAAACATTAAAAAAACATTTGAAAAAATGTGATTTGAAACATTTTTAAGGTGTCCTCTCTCCCGATGTTTACAAAAAAAGACAAATATGAATAAAAAACATCCCCCTCTCATCCCTTCCAACGCTAAAAAATATGATTTGAAACATTTCTAATGCATCTTTAAGGCGTCCGCTCTTCCGATGTTTACCAAAAAGGACAAAAATTATCAATACAAAAACATAATTTTGAATAGAAGGTATCCTCACTGCCAGACTGTTTTTGTAGGTGCATTTTTGTCTGGACGTATTCGTTATTTCTAGGTTTTTTTTTTATTTACCGCCACGCTTGTCATTTAACACACCACTAAAATACAAGTATTTTTAGGAATACCTCCTTTATCTTGTTTGTTAGTTCATTTTTGCATTTTTTTTACGGTAGAAACATCTATGGTGCATAAATAGTACCACAAAATAAACATGAACTGTTTCTTGCAATCAAATGTTTCCTGAATTTATAATATCAAATAAATATAGCCTTTATGCATTTACTAGGGCATATACAAGGATACCTTTGTTCCTTGTATTATTATATTAGCACCGCCCAAATTCATGTAAATAACACCATACACAAATTATTGTTACGGCCGTTTGCACCGTCTGTGATTAACATTTTAATTAACTAATCAAAAATTAAATTTAATTAGGAATTAAATATGAAAAGGATTGCACCGCACAAATTTAATTAATGATTAGTTGATTAAAAAGTTTGCGACCGAAATATAGGTTGGTAGTGCGTCAAGTTTAGTTTTTAGTCAAAAATTGTATTTATATTGAGAAAATTGCTACAGAATTAGATATTGAAATAATAATGGAATTCTTTTATTTGTTTGTTCTGCAAATGCTCTAATTTTTGATACTTTATTTGACCTCTGCTATTACTTGTTAGAATTATTTTATTATTGCCATCATTTCCTTATATATTTTGTTCCTTTTTTAACGAATAAATGGTTAATTACATACACAATATTTCTTTGAAAAAAATCAAAGTGATAATGCATTTAGAGTAAATAAAATATATTCCGTTTATACAAAAGCCAAAAAAACAAATACAAAAAAAAAATGTTCAAAAGTTAATTTCTAGCAATGAATTACAAATTGTTGAAATAATCATTAATTAGTAATGTCTGTGTCGCAGCAGGTACATCATCAACAGTGTCATAATTAATCTCATGAAGTTGTCCATTTAAAATTTCTTGATTTAATTTTTCTTCATTGATTTCCTCTTCACCCACATTTATGGCTATATTGTGCATTACTGAGGTACCAAGGTATCCAGCTTTAAGCGACAACCATATGCCAGTAATGGAAAACATTGTTCTTAGAAACATGCTTTCAATGACATTCCGTGTTGTAATATGGCTTTCATTTTAACGATTTTTCACAACTGTTTTAGAATTTAAGAGCGGGGCCAATAAATATGTTTTTGAGGCATATCCACTGTCGCTTATGGAAAATGCGTATGTAAATATGTATTCCCTGGCCATCGTACTACGATATCTATTATTTTTAAATTAGCATCACATAAAAATTGTGAATTTATAAAAAGATATCCTTTCCTATTACGAAATACCTCCGGGTCATTCCCACCTGAAACCACGAGTAATCCTCAAATACATTTATTGTTAGTTTTTTATTTCGGGAATTAATTTTTGATTTACCTTGGACTTTCTAAAACCCTGCCAAATATACACTTCTTGTACGCCGCTATTCCTTGTCCTAATCTTCAAAGTGAACACTCTAATTAGCCAGCTATTTCAATTTACAGTCACAGATATTTGATATATTATAACCAAACCGCATAACATAACCTATAATCGCCTATAAACACCGATTGTAAACAAAGAAACTACGCTTGCGCCAACTTTAATTATGAGTTAATTCGTACCTTGGAGTACCCAAGGTACCCAATTAGTAAATTAGTAAATTAAAGATAATCAGGAATTAAGGATTTAATTATTAGTTAAGCAGTCGGTGCAAGGGAAATTCAACTTTAATTATGATTAAATTTTATTTACAAGTTAATCACGAACGGTGCAAACGGCCGTTAGTCTTTCAGTTACAAATTACCACTAAAGTTTACTATTAGAATAAAATACAACTTACATATATTGCAATAGTTTTAGTGCCAATTATTTTCAAAAAGTAAGTATATGAAAGGCATTTAAAAATTTAGTTTACTGACATGTAAGATATCTGCAGATGGCTAATAAAATGGAAAAACTAAAAGTATGGGAAGTAGAATTGAAAATAGAAAGGCTGTATGTGATGTGTGCAATAATTACATGTAAATAATATTTTTTTTTGATTACATAAGCGCTGAAATTACAAATACAAAATACTCCAAATTAATAAATTATCAAGAAATTCAAAATCAATTTACTCATTTAAATTATTATTACCTCCATTCCTCATCGGTGCGGTGTTGTGAAAAAATAATTAATTTAACCATTGAAAAAAAAAATATTTTCTTCTGTGCCACGCGCCTCCCAAAGTGATCAAGACGATGTAAATACTCCTATATCACAAAATGTCCACGCTCGGGACGCAGCTTCGATCCAAACCGACGCGACACTCCCTTTACCGAACTGTACATACAACATATGTATTTGGAAACAGTTTATACACTGGTTTACTGCTATACTGCTAAGAATATACATGTATTTCACAATATTTGCACTTGTCTATTATATCAGGAAACTGCTACAAAAAGTAGCAGCTTCTTTTGATATTGAATAGCTTCGTAGCAATCCATCACTAGTACATTTACATATCTCTATGCTTCAAGTGTAAAGTGAGACGAGCGTTCAAGTCACTGGTAAAGGCCATCCGCAGGGGCACCCGCGGGTCGCAAACTTGACATAACGTGTCGTGACATGTCGTAAGATATCCAAAACTATCCCTTATGTGAGGCAGGTCCGGACGAAATTGTTATTCTCTAATTTGAAGTTTTAAATAAAAAGGCTCTGTTCCAATAAGCCATTGAAAAGTGCCCCTAAAACTATCGGGCTGAAATTAAAGCAAATGAGTACTACTGTCACACATACTGTAAATACCAACACTTAGCTCAATCGATGCCACCCCATTCGAGATATTAGCATAAGGGTGGAAAAATTGAATATTTTTTCTCAGGAATTACTTAAGGTTCACGTTAAAAAAATTAAGTAAGTAAACACTGATTATGAGCATTTTATAAAAAATCGAGGACTAATTCCATTCACTCAGTTCAAAGTTATCATTATTTTCCGCTTTTGAGGGGTGGTTTTTTTAGTTTTGTTTAAGGTGCCAACTTGTTATACATATTAGACTGCATACATTGAGGTTTATTATATATTATGTCATCTTTTTCTGTGTGTTTGAATATGTAAATAAAAAATAAAATCTCTTTGAATGACCCTAGTAGCAGCAAATTGTTATTGTTTATTTTAGGGTTAAAATAATTGTTCATCCATCAATTTCAGGATTATGTATTTGTATGTATGTTGGAGTCCTAGAAAATATAAAAGCACCGAAATATAAAAAGAAAATTATAACAACAAAATAATATTTATTTCCGTACACGCAACTGCAAGTTATTGTTATTTTTTCTTTTTCAGAGGCGGTTTTTCTTTTGAGTTGGGTTTAATGCACCAACCTGATTTTTTGTTATATAGTAATATATGTATTTGGGTTTATTATATATTTCTTTAAGTTCTTTCTGCGTAGTAGAACATACAAATAAAACAAAAATATCGAGGGTTTCAGGATATTTATATGTTGTACACTTCAGCCCTAGTAGTTATGAAAGCACTGAGTATAAAATAATTCTGTAAGAAATAAATAAATAAGTAGTAATTATTATTATATAATTATCTCGTTGACGTTTATTATAACATATATGTATTTATAATAAATATAAAATAATTTTTAATTCCGTACACGAAGTTCAAAATTCCCTTTTGGGGGCGGTTTTTTGATTTTAAGGTTCCAACTTGACTTTTTGTTGTATAGGAATGTCTGCATTTGGATTTACTATATAAGGTGTCCCGTATCGTTATGCTCAAATTTTAGGAGTGTAAAGTAGACTTCATTTCAAGTAACAAAAACGCAAAACTTGTATATCCATTTTTATTTGTTTCAGGGTTACAGATCTATGAATGTGATTGTCATATCATGAAAAACGCAAACGTAATGCTAAAGCCAATACAAACTGATTTTATTTAAAAAAATCCAATAACAGGCCTGTGATTGTTAAGGTCACATAACAAAATGTAATCCTAAAATAAATAAACACGTGTCGTAGTGCATACAGTAATTTCTTTGGGATCTACAAAAAAGAGTAGTTGAAATTGATTTACGATAAAGAAGGTTCTTAGTTATTTCCTAAGTACTAAACCATGAATATCATACAATAAAGCTTATTAGTGAGTGGACACGTTTTCTTTATTCAAAATGCCTTACCGATTTTCTTCTCAATAGTATGCGGACATGCATTTTATGTATGGCTACTGTAACGGCAGTTATCCATATCCATATCACTATTGCAGGGAACACGGTTTGCTTGAGGCAGAGCACTATGCTCGTGTAGTTTATTCTACCTGCCTATTAAGACAGTAACGGCTTCAGTTTAATTTTTGCAGAACAGTCCTCTGGACAGATGAATCTACGTTCACGAGAAGTGGTGTTACAAATCTGAGAAACCTGCACAGATGGTCATCAGAAAATCCCAAAGCTATACGTCCATCTAAATTTCAACATGAATTTTCTATTAACGTTTGGACGGCCCTAATCGATGACTTGTTGATTGGTCCTGTCGTTCTTCCTGGGAGGTTAAAAGCGGACAATTACCTTCAATTTCTTATTGACGAACTGCCAGGTCTTTTAGAGGATGTCCCACTGAATGTTCGACGAGACATGTGGTTTAATATGGATGGGGCACCTCCACATTTCGGAATTGCAAGATAGATTGGTCGAGGTGGTCCTGTTGCATGGTCACCCAGATCACCCGATCTTAATCCCTTTGACTTTTATTTATGGGGGTACATGAAAAGTTTAGTCTACGCGCAAGTTTCAAACACACGAGAAGAGTTGTTCGTATTCATCTGGCTGCCGAGCAAATCCGACAAAACAAGCATGAAATTCGGATAAGTACTTCTTCCTTTGGCTTACGGGCACAAGCTTGCATTCAACAAGGAGGTGGACATTTCGAAAATATTGTTAATTGAACTTTTTTAAATAAAATCAGTTTGTATTGACTTTAGGATCACATTTTTTTTTTTCATGATCTGACAATCACATTCATAGATCTGTAACTTGGAAACAAATAAATATGGATATACAAGTTTTGCGTTTTTGTTACTTGAAATGATGTCTACTTCACATTCTCAAAATTTGAACATAATGATACGGGACACCTTGATCTTTTCCTACTTTTTTCCAAATAAATTCTTTACAAGTGATATTATACCTATGAACTGAGAAATATGCTCTTGATTTGCAACCTTCACTGATTCTTCTCGGAAGAATGAATAGCTCCAAATATGTATTTCTATCATTTTTATCGTTTGATCTTTATTTAAGTTTTTTTTCTTCCAGATATTTTTATTAGTAAACCACCGCGATTAATATACTTATGTGAGAACATATTTTACACTTACTTTCTACAGTACTACTGTTTATTCTACATAATGATATTACATTAAACAAGTCTCCACACTCTCACAATCAAATAATTGTTATATTAAAGCAAATTATAGACGTCTCAGGGCATTGATTAAAGAAATATGACAAATATAGGTATATATCTATTTGGCAGTAAGAACAAAGTAAAATATGAATAGTGATTCTGTTCACAAGAAAATTATAACAACTATAAATAGTAGCTTGTTGCAATAACAAATGTGGGTAGAATTATGGTGTTACTAGAACAATAAATATTTAACAGCGATTTGATGTTTCATTTAATATGTTATATCATATAAAAACATATATATACTGCACCAAAACGCATACATTTATAAGTAACAAAAATATCAAGTTGAATTCTTAAATCCAACTTGAAAAACATCCCTCAAAAGGAGAAAATACTCATAACTTCGAACTGCGTGTATGTGGAATTCAATATTATTTTATTGTTATAATATTCTTTTTTATATGTCGATGCTTTTATAGATACGGGGGCTGAAATGTACATATAGATAATCCTGAATCCTATCGATGAATAATTATTGTAACCTTAAAATAATGAATAACTCAATGCCGCTGCTAAGATTACTCAAAGGGATTTCATTTTTTATTTGTATTATTTCGCTGAAAGAACTTGACGAAATATATAATAAATCCAAATATACAGTGACCGGCATAAATATTGCAACATATGGGAAAATATCTTATTATTAAAATATTCCAAATTTTTTTTGGGGGGATAGGTTGTGCATGGCTAGGAACCCCGAAATTTACTTCGACATACGTCACGTGACCACTAGTATGGCGGTAAATTTAGAAAATATACCTACTTCATTTCCAAAAAGGTGAGGTTAGATGACAAAATATCCAAAAAAGTTATTTGAAAAAGTTGCTTAGAATTCAATTCTGAGGCCGTGTGCAAATTTTTGTGAAGATATTTAAAAACAATGAAAAATCACAATTTTTCCAAATATTATTTAATTGAATTACATATTTCCCATTTTGTTTTCGTTTTTAGCAGCTTAACAGCAGCGATATTTCTAAATCTGGTTGATACTCAAAGAATTTTGTCAATTTTTGAATAATTAACTGAAAACTGAAAAGTACGTTTTCGGTATGACAATTGTTGTTGCAAGGTACTGTATATAGCACTAATAAATGAAAGATCACAAACATTTTCATTCTAAACCACTTAGCAAACATTATTTTTATTGAAAATTATAATACTTTTTTTTTGTTTTTTGCATTAAAGTGAAAACCGTTAGTCCAAAACTGGTAACACTACATACGCCCACCGAAGGTATTAAAGTAGATTTTGAAATTAGAGAACAACGAATAATAAACAGTAGGTAAAATAAAAATAATAGTAATTACTCAGTTACCAGAAAGTTAAAATAGTTTACTACACTATTTTGTTGTTTTTAATTTCAGAGCCTACTTTACTTAGAAGAAACAGAACGATATATGTGCCTAACAAGTTGTTCATTACTATTAGTTATTGTTTAAATATTTTTGCTTAATAAGTATTCATATCATTAGCTAGAAGTACTTTATTATTGATCATTTACTTTTATTGAGTTTTATAGACATTAAACTATTTTTATTTTACCTACTATTTATTATTTCTTGTTCTCTAATTTCAAAACCTACTTTAATACCTTCGGTACGCGCATGTAGTGTTATGAGTTATTAGTTTTAGGCTAACGATTTCCACTTTAATGCACAAAACAAAATAGTGTTATAATTTTTAATAAAAGTAATGTTTATTAAGCGGTTCAAAATAAAAATGCTTGTAAAATTTTATTTATTACTTCTAGATACAGTCCCTTGCAACAACAACTGTCATACCGAAAACGTACTTTTCCATTTTCACTGTGTAATTATGCAAAAATTGACAAAATTGTTTGAGTATCAACCAGATTTAGAAATATTACTGTAGTTGAGCTACTAAAAACGAAAAAGAAAAAAATTGAAATATGTAATTCAATTAATCAAGATTTGGAAAAATTGTGATTTTTAATTTTTTTAAAGTATCTTTACAAAAATTTGCATGCAGCCTCAAAATTGAATTCTAAACAACTTTTTCAAATAACTTTTTTGGATATCATGTCATCTAACCTCATTTTTTGGAGATTCACAGCATATATTTTAAATTTATCGCCATGCCAGTGGTCACGTGACGTGTATCAAAATAAATTTTGGGGTTTCTAGACATGCACAACCTAGCCCCCAAAAAAAGTTTTAGTATATTTTAATAATAAAAAAATTCCCGTATGCTGCAATATTTATGTCGGTCACTCTATTTATACACTCCTGTATAATAAAAAGTCAAATTGGCACCTTAAACCCAACTCAAAAAAATCACTCCTCAAAAAGGGATAATAATAATGACTTTGAACTGCGTGTGCAGAATTAAATATTATTTTATTGTTACAATATGCTTTTGTATATGTCGGTGTATATGTCGGTTACTCTTCCTGAGAAAAAAATATTGAATTTTTTCCACCCTTATGCTAATATCTCGAAAGGGGTGGCATCGATTGAGCTAATTTTTGGTATTTACAGTATGCCTGACAGTAGTACTCATTTGCTATAATTTCAGCCCGATAGCTTTAGGGGCTCTTTTCAATGGCTTATGGGAGCAGAGCCTTGACTTGTGAAAAGTGTTGAAATAGTATCGCTTTTATCAAGCAAGTTATATTTTGTTTTTTAGATTGACAATATATGTAAACTAGTATTGTCTATTATATGCCAAAGATATAGTTCACATATTTTTTTTATCAGGTTATGGGCCCAGACCCTAATTTAGCAGTAAAGCAATAATTTGTATCTTGTATAGTGAATAAGTACAGACAATGTCGTCGGGTGGTTATTTAGTAAATGTGCCGAAGTTAAGAGGACGAGAAAACTATGATGATTGGGCGTTTGCTGCAAGGAATTTTTTGTACTTGAAGGGATTGACATAGACGCCATTCCGTCCGATTTAAGTGTAGTAGAAGATAGAAAAGCGAAAGCAAAACTTGTAAATGAACCAATCGATCCAAAATTATATGTGCATATTAAAAATGAAACCAAGGTCAAAGATTTGTGGCAGAAACTTAAAAAGTTATTTGATGACAGCGGGTTCACGAGAAAAATCAGTTTACTTCGAACACTGATTTCAATTAGACTTGACAATTGTGAATCTATGACAAGTTATGTAAGTCAGATAGTTGAAACTGCACAAAGACTAAAAGGTGCAGGTTTTGAGATAAATGAAGAATGGATGGATCATTGTTATTAGCCGGACTTCCAGAAAAATTTGCATCAATGATAATGGCAATAGAACAATCTGGGATCGTCATCAGTTCTGATGTCATAAAAACGAAATTGCTTGATATGAGCGCTGAGGTTGATAGCAGTGATACAGAAGTCGCTTTATGGTCAAAGCAAAAAGGCAAGTTTGGTCATACAGATAAGGGCACGTATAAATCGTCAAACAATACATCAACTGTCAAGAAGAGCACAATAAAATGCTACAAATGCAAAAAATCTGGCCACTACAAAAATCAGTGTCCTGAACTGAAAGAAAGGCAAGTAAATGCTTTTAGTGCTGCATTTTTCAACAATGAGTTTAATACGGAAGACTGGTATATAGATTCAGGAGCTAGTGCTCATATGATGTCTAGTAAAGAAAGCTTATTATGAGTTCGACAAGTACATGATACAAAGGAAATTATTGTTGCTAATAAAATGTCTGTGCCAGTTTTATGTGCCGGAGATACACAGATCACTACAAAAGTGAACAATTCTCAGTTTGACATTAATGTAAGTAACATTTTATACATACCTAACCTAACTACAAACTTGTTATCAGTGAGCCAGTTGATAGCTAATGAAAACAAAGTTACTTTTAAAAGAATGTTTGTCATATCTGTAATCAACAGAATGAGCTTATTGGAGTAGCAAATTTACAAAATGGTGTGTACAAATTAAATACAATTAAGTCAGAGAAGGTGTTGGCAGCAGCAGTTCAAACTATAGAAGCAAAGCAATGGCATAGAAGATTAGGACATATTAATAGTAATGACTTACAGAAGATGTCTAATGGTGCTGTGGAGGGAATATCAATCGATATGAAGCCTGATATTCATAAATCCAATTGCGAAGTATGTTGCGAAGGAAAACAGAGTCGTTTGCCGTTTCGACTAGCAAATCATAGAAGTAAAAACGAGCTGGATTTGGTTCATTCAGATCTGTGTGGGCCTATCGAGGTTCGATCTTTTGGACAGGCGAGATACTTTCTGTTGTTTGTAGATGATGCTAGTAGGATGTCATTCGTTTACTTCCTGAGGGAGAAGAATCAAGTCCTACGTTATTTCAAGGAATTTCAAAGAATGGTAGAGAATCAAAAAGGAACAAAGATAAAAACATTGAGAACCGACAATGGAGGGGAGTTTTGTTCAGACATGATTAAAAACTATTTGAAAGAGACTGGTATAATCCATCAAAAGAGCAACCCATATACTCCGGAGCAGAATGGTCTCAGAGAGCGCTTCAACAGGACTATCGTTGAACGTGCAAGATGTTTATTGTTCGATGCTAAATTAAACAAAAAATGTTGGGCCGAGGCAGTTAATACGGCAGTATATCTAAAGAATAGATCGCCAGCCTCAGGTTTAGGCCATAAGACAGCGATTGAGATATGGACAGGACGAAAGCTTGACCTCAGTCATGTCAGAGTATTTGGCAGCCCAGTAATGATGCATGTTCCTAAAAATAAAGGATTAAAATGGGACAAGAAAGCAGTGAAATATATTCTTGTGGGATATTCTGAAAACACAAAAGATTACAGAATGTATAATCCGGAAACCAGAAAAATCTGTACAAGTAGAGATGTAATCATAATGGAGAGATAATGATATTGCTCAGGTAGAAATAAATGACATGAAGGAAGAAAATAAGCAATCATTAAAGGAGGAAAATTCTGAAGAAGAAAATGAAGGGACCATTTACAGACAACGAATATTCTTACGTATGTGTGGATTCAGAAATAAGTACAAGTTCAAATGAAGAGAATTCTTATCATACACTGTGGAAATATACGGTGTGGCGTTAATTTGCCGCTAGTCAAATATTTTAGTGTTGATTTTTACAAACTTTGCCAGACGAATTGACTACATGTGTTTAGTAGAACAGAAATTACTAGAATTGGTGGTGATTCTTTGTTCAGATATGAGATTTACTATTTTCTCTAGACATTCAGAGCATCCAATCAGATTTTTTTCCTCGGAAGAAATATAGAAAACCCACTAATCTAATACAGTATTGCATTATACGCACCACCTGCATTGCACGTGTATCTGTTTTCGAGTTTGTTTTTGCGTATTAACATATCCAAACAAACCACCAAATGTGACTGACCTGCAAAGTGTAACCTTGTGTTATTAAACGTAATTCCAGTGGCATAAAAAATTTCAACATCTTAAAGATGTATTGGGAACAACTATTTACGTAATTAGTTCAGATTTGAATCAAAATAGCATAAACATTCATTTAATTTTATAATGGTTCTCAAAAAATCATTTTAAAATTTGTACCGTTTAGTTGAAACAAAACTTTTGAATGAGTGGTTCTGTATATTATAATTGAGAAAAACGTCTTAAAGAGAGAATATTATAGCACTAAGAAATAGGAGTTTGCATATTAAAAGACGTTGTGTTTAGAAAACGGTGTTAAATCATCCAATAGATCGCATTCATTTAGTTAAACAGCTAGTAAATTTGTCTAGTCTGATCAAATAAAATGTGACTAGAAGTATTATAATTCCACGTGTTAGTTGGACAAAAATAACCCCTTAGCAATAGACAATACTTGACTATCTTTTGTTCGTCAAATTTAATTCTATAGTCTCGACAAAATAAACGAAACGTGTGGACCTCTCCAGACTATTAATTAGTCAAAAAAGTTTAAAATTTTCAACAGTGGTACAAACGGT